>JARWKJ010000023.1:19359398-19820516 GCA_029959095.1 Rhinichthys osculus | reverse complement strand
AGGAGAAAAGTTCAGGAGTAGATACTCCAAACAAATTGGCACCCGTCTCCCTACACGGTTGAACAACTTAAACTCACACAGTCTAAGAGCTCGTGGTACTCAAACACAGATCACACAGATCTCACAGATAAAGTTAACAACAAGTAACACCACAACGTCTGGGATAGCCGAAGAGGGATCTCTCTCGAACACGGTGTCTTTGGTGTTTTATATCCACTCCTGTTAATCAGCACCAGCTGCAGGTGATTTGGGCGCTGCCTGGCAGAGGGAGAGAGAGAGAGACAGAAGGAGGGGAGAAAACATCGCCAACACCCATAAACTCTAGGTATTACGTCATGGGACGTAACACCCCCACCGATAAGTTTATAAATAACAAGTTATTTATAACAAACAGTCACCAATTCACTTTCACTATTTAAAAGTAAATAGCATTCACATGTTATTATAATCATAAAAACTATTTATGACCTAGATAATGCATCCGCAACAACATTTTCGGAGCCTTTTTTGTAACGGACGTCAAGATTAAATTCTTGAACGGCGAGAGACCACCGCATAAGCCGCTGATTCACATTAGACATGCGCTCAAGAAAAATTAAAGGGTTATGGTCTGTGTACACTACAATTGGAGCTACACCACCACCTAAATACACCTCAAAATGCTGTAGGGCCATCAACATTGCCAGTGCCTCCTTCTCAATGACACTATAGTTCTGCTGACACCTTGAGAACTTTTTAGAGAAGTATGAAACCGGATGCTCTACACAAAAATGATCATCCTGCAACAGGACCGCACCAGCCCCTGTAGCTGAGGCATCAACTTCTAACTTAAATGGGGCATCAAATTGAGGGGCTTTGAGTATTGGGGCGCTACAGAGCAAGTCTTTCGATGCATTGAAAGCATACTCACAATTGGGTGTCCAGACAAACCTTTTTGTAGTGCTTAGTAGATCAGTTAGTGGCGAGACAACGGTGGCAAAGTTTGGGCAGAAAGCACGGTAGTATCCACACATTCCAAGGAACCTGCGCAGTTCACGTTTATTAGAAGGGATATTGTATTCAAGGATAGCTGCAACTTTGGCTTCGACAGGCTTCACCATTCCTTGTCCCACTTGTTTACCTAAATAGCAGATCATTCCCTTAGCGAACTCGCACTTGGCGAGGTTCAAGGTCAACGAGGCATTAGCAAAGCGCTGAAACACATTCGCAAGGGTGGATAGATGTTCTGTCCAGGTATTTGAGTGGACAACCACGTCATCCAAGTATACTTCACAGTCTTCCACACCTGCTAACACATTATACATTAAACGCTGGAATGTGGCAGGAGCGTTTCGCATCCCAAAAGCTAAGACAGAATATTGCAGAAAGCTGTCTGAGGTGACAAAAGCTGATATTTCTGATGCCCGCGGAGTCAGAGGGACCTGCCAGTATCCTTTCAGGAGGTCTAGCTTTGTTACAAACTTAGCGTTGCCCACCCTGTCCACACAGTCTTCCATTCTAGGGAGTGGGAAGGAATCTGCTTTAGTGATGTTGTTGACTTTGCGGAAGTCGGTGCAGAAGCGATAGGTGGAATCAGGCTTTGGTACCAGTAAGCAGGGCGAACTCCAGGGACTCTGACTTGGCACAGCAATTCCATTCTGCAGCATATACTCCACTTCAGCCTTCATTATGTTACGCTTTTGGGGATTGACTCGATAAGGATGCTGTTTGATGGGGGACGCATTTCCAACATCAATGTCATGGGAACACATTGCAGTTTTTCCAGGCACATCTGAGAATAAACTAGGGAACTTATGCAGCAAATTAGTCAGTTCTTCAGCCTGACTTCACCGAGATGAGCAAGGAAACTCTTAAGGTCACTTAGAATGGCAGAGTTCTGTAAACGTGTGGAGGAAACTTGACCTTTATTACACAATCCGTCGTCTTCCATGGTATAGCTGATAACCATAGCAACAGTGGAGGTTGGCACACTTGCGGTCTCACACTTCGCTTCCACTGTGGGTTTGTCACACTTTGTCTCCCTTTGTGTAGTCACATACCTTTTCAGCATGTTGATGTGGCACAAACGGCTTTTACGTCTGCGGTCAGGTGTGTCAATGATGTAATTTGAAGTCTCTGACGAAGAGACTGGACATAGTCAGGGATAGCCACAGGGGTTGAATGTTCAGTCAACAGTTGCTCACTCAACAACTTTAACGGTCCTCGCACCACATGACCGAAGACAAGCTCCGCTGGACTATATCCTAGAGACTCTTGTACTGTCTCTCTCACAGCGAACAGAAGAAAGGGGAGACCCTCGTCCCAATCTTTTCCTGTCTCAACACAATAGCTGCGCAACATCGTTTTAAGAGTTTGATGAAACCTCTCAATCGCACCTTGTGACTCTGGGTGGTAGGCACTGGATAACTGATGATTTATGTCAAGCTCCTTTAGAATCTGCTCAAACATTCTTGACGTAAAATTCGTGCCACGGTCTGTCTGGATTACTTTTGGCAGGCCGAAAGTGGAACAGAACTTGACCAGCTCTTTCACAACTGCTTTGGCTTTCAGGTTGCGTAATGGGACTGCTTCGGGAAAGCGTGTTGCAGCACACATGATAGTTAACATATATTGATGTCCTGCCTTGGACTTAGGCAATGGGCCCACACAATCGATGATAAGTCGTTCAAAGGGCTCACACATCACAGGGATTGGCGTAAGAGGAGCGACAGGAACTCGTTGGTTCGGTTTTCCCGTGAGTTGGCAAACTTTGCAAGCTTTGCAAAAGGCAGACACAGCAGACTTTATACCAGGCCAGTAGAAGTATCGGGAAACTCGATAGGATGTCTTCGTCACTCCTAGATGACCGGACATTACGTGTTCATGAGCCAGCTTCAACACATGCAGGCGATAGCCAGAAGGCAACACAATTTGCTGGACCAGCTGACAGTTCTCATCCTCTTCATCTGGTTTCCATCTACGCATCAGTAGTCCATGATCCCAGAAATACATAACCCCAGAATTAGGCACTTGCCCAAGATCTGCAGCTTTAACACACTTAGCTAGCGTTGGGTCTTCTCTCTGAGCAGTTATCAAATGTTCTCGACTCACTTGTAAGGGGCTTTTTGACTCTGAACTAGGATCAGGTGAAAGCTCAGGCATTGGGATCAGCGAATACTCACATGGGGTAGTGTCAGAGACCAGAAAGGAATCAGCAAGATCCACCACTTCCTTGAACTTTTGTGCCTGTGCACGGGTCACTGCGCATGCTGGGAATGCTGAAGGATACAAGGTAGACAGGTTAGACTGCTCCTTTACACTTGGGGTATGTGTCACAATTGGAGAAGGAAAAACTTCGCCACCTGCTAAATCATTCCCTATAATTAAGTCTATACCTTCTACAGGTAACTGTCTGCAGACACCCAGTTTAACAGTTCCACTTACAAGACCTGACTTTAAGTGAACCGTATGCAAAGGCACATTAGCACAGCGCATCTCAATACCACGGACCAACACATCATATCCTGTGTACGTGTCAGCAGAAAATGGAAGGCTACGCTCCAGAATGAAGGACTGCGCAGCTCCAGTGTCTCTAAGCATGACTACTGGCTTAAACTCAGCATCAGGGAATATAGAAACCATGCCCTCCTGAAGAAATGGCTGGTAACTTTCTACATCAGTTGGGCTTAATTTTGGTAATGACTGAGCAAGTGCTACACTCTTCGTTTTCGAACCTTTCTGCTTCCACTGATGACAGTCCGCAATCAAGTGTTCAGGGCTTAGACAGTAAAAACATTCCCGTCTCTCACTATTTGCAGGTTTAAATTTACGAGCACTCCTTGGGAAATTTTCTACTCTAGCAGGGCGTGCTACAGGAGGCATCACATTCAACGAATCGCCTGAATACGGTGTGGCAAATTTTGTCTGCCGTGCTGTAGTAAAAACAGTGCGATGTGTCAATACAAATTCGTCAGCCAAAACAGCAGCGTTAGACAAGCAAGCGACTTTTTGTTCATTCAAATGAACCACCACATTCTCTGGCACACAATTCTTAAAGTCTTCTAGCATGATTAACTCCTGCAACTGTTCCAGAGTCGTTATCTTGCTAGAAAGACACCATTTATCAAAGAGGATTTTTTTCTCCCTTGCAAACTCTACGTAAGACTGTCTGGCTGTTTTCACATGGCGCCGAAATTTTTGCCGGTAAGCTTCAGGGACAAGCTCAAACGCGCGTAAAACCGCTGCCTTAATTATGTCATAGTCAAGAGAAGATTCGATTGGTAGAGCAGAACAGACCTCCTGCGCTTTTCCAGTGAGACTACACTGTAACAATAGAGCCCACATCTCCTTCGGCCATGCTAACTTTCCTGCGACTCGCTCGAACGTCACAAAGTAGGAATCTACTTCCGCCTCTCTGAACGGTGGTACTAGCTTAATATATCTACTGGGGTCAAAAGGAACGGCAGAAGATACATGGCTATGCCCATCAGACAAAGGACTAGTTGCTGTCAAAGTAGGAGAGGAAACTGAAGAGGTTTTGACATGCGGAAACGGGATTGGTTGTACAGCAGTACGCTGAGCTTCTAAAGCCAATTTTTGCAACTGAATATCCCGATCAGCCTCCGCTTCAATGGTTCTCAATTTAATCATCTGAGCTTCACACTCCTGCTTCTTTATTTCTAGATCTAATTCCTTTAACCTCACTGCTAACCTAGGGTCTTGAAAAGCCATAGAGTCAATGTCAGGTGGACCTACACTATCCACATCTTTATCTGCTGCTGCTTCATGTTGCTCTACCTCCTCACCATCATTGCTTTGACTCGGCAAAATTCCATCGCTTACCAATTTGTCATACAACTTTTCTTTAATGACTTGTTTGGTAGCTTCTTTGGAAATTACGATGTTAAAAAACTCTGCTATCTGAATTAGATCTTTCTTCTTACAGCGATCAAAGACTTCAAAAGTCGGTGCAAGGGTAAACGAGAGCAGATCAAATTCCATCTCTTAATCCCCCACTACACTCTCCTCTTTCACCCAAAGAAAACAGCCAGCAATCAAGAATAAAGTAGTACTCACCAAAGTAGAGTTGTACTAACGAGTAACGAATCCTCAAAATTAGCAATAGGCCTCATGAGTTATTGTCACAGGACAAAACTACCTATTGTTAAAAAGGAATCCACAAAATTACACAGAACGACGCAAGGGACGAGCCCCCAATTGTTACGTTCCCTCTCTAGTCTAGGGGAAAAGAGGGACTAACAATAAATGAAAGATGTAAAAATAATAAATGTGAGAAATCTCCTTTTCGTCTATCCCAGCTCTATCTGTATTTCACTTTTATATCTAACAGATTTACACAACACCCTTTGAGTTTGACCTGATCATAAAAGGAACTTGAGGGAGATTGATTAAGTAGTTCTTTATTTATTTTCTTGAATTGAGGCCAACAAAGGCTTGCTCAATATATTTACAAAATAAGCAAGGGTCAGTAACAGATAAATAAGTTTAAATAATAACCAAATCGTCAGGAGAGGGCGAGGCCAAAATAACAAACAAAATGGAGACTTCCTAAGGTTTAAACCCAATTAAATTTCCTAACAAAAAGAAGATGAAATCAAAGACAATTATCTTACCTCTCTCCCTGACTAACAAAGAATAAACAGGAGAAAAGTTCAGGAGTAGATACTCCAAACAAATTGGCACCCGTCTCCCTACACGGTTGAACAACTTAAACTCACACAGTCTAAGAGCTCGTGGTACTCAAACACAGATCACACAGATCTCACAGATAAAGTTAACAACAAGTAACACCACAACGTCTGGGATAGCCGAAGAGGGATCTCTCTCGAACACGGTGTCTTTGGTGTTTTATATCCACTCCTGTTAATCAGCACCAGCTGCAGGTGATTTGGGCGCTGCCTGGCAGAGGGAGAGAGAGAGAGACAGAAGGAGGGGAGAAAACATCGCCAACACCCATAAACTCTAGGTATTACGTCATGGGACGTAACATATTCAGTTGCAATTTTTGCAACTGAATATCCCGATCAGCCTCTCTCTCTATCTCTCTCTCATAATCTCTCTCTCTCTCTCTCTCTCTCTCTCTCTCTCTCTCTCTCTCTCTCTCTCTCACACACACACACACATATGCGGAAATTGAATAAATACTTTGTATTTGGTTGAATTGTCAGTGACGTGTCAAATTTTTCTTCTGCAAGTCCGAGCAATTATTAATAACAACATAAACACTAATACTAATATTATTAATGACACACCCCCATTTCCACGACCTGCCAACCCCCCCCCCCCCCCCCCCCCCCCCTCCCCTCCTCTCCTCTCCCCTCCCCTCCTCTCCTCCCCTCCTTCCCTGACCCTTTGGGGTCAAATGTCACTCTAGCCTGTCTTCAAAACTTGAGAGCCCTGCATACATCTTATGCCTTTTGTAGCATCGTGGGTATGTATTGATTGTTTTTAACAATATCTACGATCGCAGATAATTATTTGGGGACTGTGTTACATTCTATAAAGTTGACAGTTAGAATTCTGTAATTTACTATCTACTATTGAGCTGATGTAATATTATATGCTCATAGTTGGACTGTTCCTAGACTGTAGTACTGTTGAAAGTCCATATTACAGATAAATAAGTGATTGACTACAGGTTAAAATATGATGCCATATATAACATTCAGAAATGTCTACTAAATACTTAAAGTTCATATCAGTGAAAACACAGGGATTTAATTCATATAATTTGAGTTGGTATATCTGTACATGTTAAAGGGCAAGCTGATTATTGTGCTGATTATGCCTATGTATGTTTCAGTTTCACCTTTCCTTGCGACATCAATAAACCTATGGACAAGGAGCCATATGTCTTCAGAGTCTTGATGTTATGGAAGAGTTTACCTGGCTGTCAAGTTATAGACAGAACATATACTGAGGACAGTACATGTTTTTTACAATACAGTTTGTTTCAAAGCAGCATAGGAAGGATTATGTAAAAGATTTATATAATATTTTTATAATATGTATGCTAAGCCATTTTTTCTAAGTCACTTATGTTAACTTGTGTGGCAAATATCAAGTGATTTTGCAGATTTTTTTCAGCTTGAATCAATGCCTTCCTGGGAGATTTTTGTGTGTATTTAGAAAGCATGAGATGACCCACTTTATAATTAAGTGTTTTTAACTACTATATACTAACATTTAAATGAATCATTGGACACAATGCACTTACTGTGTAAATACATGTTTTTACATTGTACTTATATTTAAAACATATCTGCATGTAATTACATATGTAAGTGATTTCTGTAATTACATCTATAATTACACTGTTGACCCAACTCCTAACCCACCCTACGTTAGCCATACCCTTACCATAAAACTTGCCCTAACCTTACCCATATTCTATCTTGATAGCAGCAAAATTGTTTTGTATTATAACATGAACACAATAAGTGCATTGTTCCCAACTATTTTTTTGACGTAAGTACATAGTGGTTCAAGACATTCATAAAGTGTAAGCCATTATTGTAGCTCAACTAGTAGTGTATGATGGTTGAAATACCAAGGTAATACTACCAAGATAAGTCCAGTCAAGTGACCCTCATATACACAACGCTTTATACAATACAGATTTTTTTCAAAATAGCTTAAAAGTAATAAAAATAACAATTAATGATGCAAACTTGAATATAAGACAAATTCAAATGTTGCTGTGAAGCAGCTCTACTAAAGACATTGTCATTATTTAGCTCAAGTCAGTACGGTGTTGATTCAGTTCAGTTCAACAACTGTAAGGCCCTGTTTACACTTGGTATTAAGATGCGTTTTTTGGTCGATCAAATCACAAGTAGACAAGGGAGACACATACCCGTTTACACCTTGTTTTAATCCGTCTCCTTTGACCACTTTCAACCACTTCTGTCCTGATTTCTTTGAGGGGAGGGCCTATGCGTGGGTAGGCATATGTGTTTTTTGTCGGACAAAATAAGCTCGTGCAATTTACATATGAACGTGCCTGGAGACGACGGGAAAACATAAAGCGACCCGGACCACGGCTCAAGCTATCTTTGACTTCCTTGCGGGGCAATACGGCGATACCACTCCCGTAGCCGTCCTGCGAACACAGTTCTTTAACCCTCTGGGGTCTAAGGTGTTTTTGGGGTCCTTGAGATGTTTTGACATACTCTGACATTTGTGCTTTTTTCAGTTGCTTATAAACAAATTACTGGCAAATGTGTAATTACACTCTATTTAGCACAAACAGGGCTACCATAATATGTTATCAACATGTATGTACATGTTTGTATTTTTGAGAGAATATTGTTTATGCGTGGTTATTGAAAAAACTAAAACTTAAAGTTTCTGAAATAAGGCCACAAAACACATACTAAATATGTGTCCACAAGACTTTTGACTAATGGATGTTGTCGCCTAGAGTTTTTTCTTCAAAATGATCTGAAAATCATCCTGCCTAATTATTCACATAAAACAATAGATTGGTTTAAATTTAAAAATGACACTTATTTGTTTGGAAAGGCAATATGCGCAGGGGTGTGACCTGCTGTGATTCACACCTGAGAAGACAATGGGCCCGCATAATGAGCGCATAATGGGGCTGCATACTAATGACCCTTTCATTCAGGTGTGTCACTGAGCCACAAGAATGCAATGACAATATATATATATATATATATATATATATATATATATATAGGCCTATATAATACAAAATTGGTTCACAGTTCCAATTATTTATTTATTTTTCAAATTGTGCTTGCAAATTGTATAATATCAAATGTAAACATTTCTAGTAATTGTGCAGTTAATTCTCATACTGTTTTTACAGAATGTTTGGGAATATATCCCAAATGTGTCACTAATAAAACACAATACAAATAATTTAAAGAGGAGGCTTATATTGAGCTTTTAAGATTTACCTAAGATGTATTTATATGTAGCCTACATATTGTCACGGGTGTGGTGTGGGTTGAAGAAGGCAGGCAGAGTCAGAAGATCCAATTCCAAACATTTACTAATTAAATCCAAACACAGATACAGGGATGACGGGCAGAAGGATAACTCACACGAAAATACAGTAACATTAAAAAGAACCGACAAAGGAAGACTGAACAGGAGGAACTAAATACTGATACAAATGAAGACTAACAAGGTGAAGACAGGTGACACAGATGATGATAACGAGGGACAGGTGGATGATTGAGGGAGTGAGTTCAGGTGAGGAGACAAGGAGGATTCTGGGGAGTGTAGTGCCGACGAAGACAGACAGGTGCAGATGAAGACTGTGACAGAACGCCCCCCTCAACAAGGCGCGACCTCGCGCCGTAGAACATCAATGGGGTGGGGGGCGGGCGCCCTGAAGGCTGGCCATAGCGGAGCAGGACGTGGACGAGGCCATGGCGGTGAGACCCCTTCGGGTGGCCAGGGTGGAGAGACCCCTTCGGGTGGCCAGGGCGGAGAGACCCCTTCGGGTGGCCAGAGCGGAGCAGGACGTGGACGAGGCCATGGCGGTGAGACTCCTTCGGGTGGCCAGGGCGGAGAGACCCCTTCGGGTGGCCAGGGTGGTGGTGATGACGGTGGGAGGAACCAGGATGGAGCCGAGAGGATGACGGTCGTCGATGACGTCGCTGACCTGGAGGACGGGAGCCGAGACGATGACACGCAGGACTGAGGTGGTGACGTGAGGAAGGATGACTGGGGTGACGATGTGGCGAGGAAGGCCGACGGGGAGGTCGGAGGAAGGGAGGAGTCCAGAGAAGCTAAAGGGGTGCAGGGTGAGGGTGCAGCCCGAATCCCGGAAGTTCGTGGCTGAAGCTGGACGTCGACCGCCGAAGGCCGACCTGGAGTGGCGATCGAGCCCAGCGGAGCTTCCAGGCAGACGAACCACGGAGACGATGAAGGAGTGGTGGGTCGAGGTGAAGGTGACAGGCTGACTGGACGAGATGGAGATGTGGGACCGGAGGACTGAGGTGCAGCAGGGGACTCAGCCTCTAGCCACACTGGAGCTGCAGGCTGGCAGGCCCTCAGCGACTTCCCCTCGCAGAAGGCGCTTAGGTGAGCTGAGGGGTTGCCAGGCAGTGGCAGAGGGGTGGAAAGATGGCCGATGAGAGGAGGTGGGAGAGGGAGGTAGGGTGGGAACTCAGTCTCTGGCAGGGCGGACGGGACCAATGGCGAAGAGGGCCTTGAGCTGGGCAGAACCAGCGGAGAAGAGGGCCCGGTGCTGGATGGAACCAGCGGTGAATAAGTCTCTGACCTGGACGGAACCAGCGGTGAAGGCGGCTCGGCAGGGTTGGGCGGAACCAACGAGGAAGAAGTCTCTGGCAGGACGGTCTCTGGCAGGACGGTCTCTGGCTGGACGGTCTCTGGCTGGACGGTCTCTGGCTGGACGGTCTCTGGCTGGACGGTCTCTGGCTGGACGGTCTCTGGCTGGACGGTCTCTGGCTGGCAGGCGACGGGCTCAGGCTCTGGCGGGCAGGCGACGGGCTCAGGCTCTGGCGGGCAGGCGACGGGCTCAGATTGGCTGGACAGAACCAGCGGTGCAGGCTTGGCTGGGCTGGACGGAACCAGCGGTGCAGGCTTGGCTGGGCTGGACGGAACCAGCGGTGCGGGCTTGGCTGGGCTGGACGGAACCAGCGGTGAGGGCTTGACTGGGCTGGACGGAACCAGCGGTGCGGGCTTGGCTGGGCTGGACGGAACCAGCGGTGAGGGCTCCGAAGGGCTGGACGGGACCAGCGGAGAAGGCTCTGAAGGGCTGGACGGAACCAGCGGAGAAGGCTCTGTGTTTGGAGTGGTGGAGATGGCTGGAGATGGTGGTTGAGTGGCGATGTCATCAACCTCACCTACGGTGAGGGTTGAGCCACTCAACCACAGCACATGGTCCAGGTACTGGGCAAACGAGCCTGGGATAGCCGCCGCTGGAGCTTGCTGGTATAAAGATTCATCCAGTCCACACCAGAATACGGTTTTTAAAACACCATCAGCCCAGTCCACGAGGTGAGAAATTTCGAGGAATTTAGCCACATATTCCTCAATCAAGCAGCCATCCTGGAAACAATGGACCAGACGATCGGCTGGGGTGAATGGAGAGTGAGCTGGGTTCACCGGGGTGAGAAAAATTCCCATGCTGACTCTTTACTTGGTCGGTTCTTCTGTCACGGGTGTGGTGTGGGTTGAAGAAGGCAGGCAGAGTCAGAAGATCCAATTCCAAACATTTACTAATTAAATCCAAACACAGATACAGGGATGACGGGCAGAAGGATAACTCACACGAAAACACAGTAACATTAACAAGAACCGACAAAGGAAGACTGAACAGGAGGAACTAAATACTGATACAAATGAAGACTAACAAGGTGAAGACAGGTGACACAGATGATGATAACGAGGGACAGGTGGATGATTGAGGGAGTGAGTTCAGGTGAGGAGACAAGGAGGATTCTGGGCAGTGTAGTGCCGACGAAGACAGACAGGTGCAGATGAAGACTGTGACACATATATTTTTGCTATTTTAATAAAAAGGTTACAATTACAACAACAATTAAAATTTTAACTATATTTCAAATGTAATCTTTCTTTGTATATACTAAAGTATACATTTTATCATACATATTTCACAGTTGCGGATTAATTAGTTTGAATATAGCCTACAATCGAACAAACACTATAATAACATCTTAGCAAACAAGCTTATTTGATGTGGCAGTATTTTACAGTAAAAACGACATCTTGTCTTTCATATGTAACATATCGTTTTTATGATTAGGACATATAAATGTTAATTTGCAGTTTAATACGTTGCTTATACAAAAATATTTTATTTCAACATATTTCAGTCGATTTTTACTCATCTCAGTATTGGAATATAGTTAGGTAAAAGCTGTTCATTCATTCACACACAAAAATGCGATTCATATTCAAACAGTCTTTTTGTTTACAGACACTATTTCATATCGCGATTAGAACAAAGCACTTGAAAATAAAGAATGTACCTATTCCTCAGCTGTATCCGTTGCTCCTCCAAATGAAACTACCTGCACTTCTGAGGTAATTTTTTCCAGGATTATTATTAAGATAGTATTATTCCTCACAGCGTCGTAAATATGAGTCTCTTTCGGTGGGTTATCCAGCTGATGTGGGCGTGGATCGCCTCAGAGCATTTGTGTTTGAATAGAGCGCGCGCTCCGTGGGCGTGGTCAAATTAACTTTAATGACCTGAGACGAGAACGACTATCATCTCTCTCTTTTCGTACAGATTACATAAAATGAGAAAATTTGTTTTTTATATAAATTACTTCATTTAAAAGAAGATAATTCAGGCTTCATGCCTGTGTGCCTGTATACCTGTTTGACTGAGTATTTGCAGAGTTACAGTTCATTTTTCGGACGCGTTTCAGAATGGACTTCACTGACAGAGAGAACGCAGAACGCGCATCATGTTTATTTTTCTTTATTAGGCGAAAAGCACAACACTTTGTTTTTATTGTGAGGTTCCACAAAAAAAAATACAAACTTAACAGGATTGAATGATGTACAACACTTATATTTAAGATCAAAATCAACAGAGTAATTTGAGTCTCTTTTGCACTGATAAGGAAAAAAGTGAGCTGGTATCGCCGGCGAGACCGCCGACCCCAGAGGGTTAACTGCAAGCAAGGGCAGCGACAGACCATCCGGGCATTCAAAATGCAACTGAGAGAGCAGTTCGCTAGGCTAAGAGGAAGGCAAGACCATGGTCTAGGGGGTGAAGAGAGTCTGTTACGAGACCAATTCCTCCTGGGGTTACGAGAAGGCCCCGTACGCCAAAGCCTGCGAATACAATTCCGCCGGAACCCGGACTTGTCCTTTGAGGATCTGAGGCAAGAGGCTCTGGCCTTGGAACGGGACCACACGGAGAGCGTAGAGCCCTCAACGTGCATGGCTGCGAGTGCACCCGTTGACCCCCCACTCCCGGTTGAAGCTGATTGGACACGTGCGTTGTGAGAGGAGTTGAAAAAGGACGTCCGGGAACAGCTGGCCGAGCTATCCAACTCCTTTAGGGAAGAGCTCCGGCGTGAACGTTTCAGTCCATTGCCCCGTGAGCGGACATATTCCGCTGGGAGCCGATTCCCAGAACGACGCCCAAATATGCCGATGGGGCCACGATTCAAGTGGGACGAACAGGGACGTCCCATTTGTCATGGTTGTGGAGAGCCGGGACACTACCTCCGCCAGTGCCGCTCCCGCCGGGCATCACAGGAGGGTTTTTAGAGTCGCCGGCCACTGTGGGTCAAGTGACCGGGACTCCCGTAGTCCCGTGGACTCCTATTGGTTACGAAGTCCAGAGAATGTTTGGTGGGGCATTGCCCCATTGTAGTGGCCCAGGTCAACGGCTTGGAAGTACAGTGCCTTTTAGACACTGGGTCACAAGTTACGCTGTTTTCAGAGAGCCTGTCACGAGAACTATTTAAGGGCCAGGACTGTCCCGCCTAAGAAGCCCCCTGGTTGACGCTAAGGGGAGCCAACGGTCTGGACATCCCATACGTGGGATACCTGGTGACTGACTTGAAGATCCATGGAGTTGTTGTTCCCCAGAAGGGGGTGGTGATCATTCGTGATGCCTGCCTAGGAACCCATCGTGCATTGTTGGGCATGAACGTCATAGCAGAATGTTGGGAGGAACTGTTCCGAAGTGGACCAAAGCAGACAGCCTCGACCTCTGAAAGCCAAGAGTGGGACCGGATTAAGGCCGATTGTCGGCGGGTTCACCTGGCGAGACATGAGGAGATCGAGAGGGCATTGGGAGGACGGCTTGCCGATACGCGTTGTCCATTCCCGCTCAGAGCGAGGCTGTGGTTTGGGCCAGGCTCCCCTCGCAACTCTACGGCCCTGGAGAATGGGTATTGGTGGAACCCCACCTAGACGGTCCAAGACTGGAGGTGGCTCGGGGGCTAGCCGCGGCGCGGCGGGGGAGGATTTCTGTGAAGGTACGGAACGCGAATGCTTTCCCCGTCCTGTTGCATCGTCATCAGTGTCTGGCCCGAGTTACCGCGGTGTGTCCGCAGCAAGTGAGAGAGCCGGGTGAAGTGCAGTTTAGCCGGGTAAGCCCCTCAGTGGTGGAAGTCGCCCTGACCCAAACTCGGCTGCCGGTGGGTAGTGAGGGAGAGGAGTTGCCAACCCACCTTCAGGGAGGATCCCTACGCGGTGAAGGATTGGGAGTGGAACAGATTGGGCGGCTCCAGGACTTCCTGCTCAAATGGCAGCACTTGTTCTCAACCCATGACGAGGACTATGGTCGGACGGACATTGTAAAACACCAGATCCCGACCGGAGATGCCACCCCGAGTAGAGAGCGCTATCGACCAGTGCCACCGACCCTATATTCTGAGGTTTGCACCCTCCTGCGGGGGATGCTGGACAAGAGGATTATCCGGGAAAGTAGTAGCCCTTGGGCAGCCCCTATCGTGTTGGTACGCAAGAAGAATTGTTCCTGGAGATTCTGTGTGGATTACCATAAGCTGAACCTGGTGACTAAGCGGTATGCTTTCCCCTTGCCCCGAGTAGAGGACTCACTCACCAGTCTTACACAGTCTGCATGGTATTCCACTCTCGACTTGGCCAGTGGGTATTGGCAGGTGCAGGTGGACGAGCGGGACAGGGAGAAGACGGCCTTCACGACCCCTTTCGGCCTATATGAGTGGGAACGGATGCCGTTTGGCCTTTGCAACGCCCCGGCCACGTTCCAGCGGCTTATGCAGCGGTGTCTGGGGGGTCAGTTGACGGAAACCACGCTGGTCTACCTCGATGATGTCATCGTCTACTCGCCGGACTTTGAGTCCCACCTCCAACACCTGGAGCAAACTTTCCGCGCCCTGGACAAGTACGGGCTAAACAGAGCCGGCCCGAGCCTTTTGGGGGCCCTAAGCAGAATTTGATTTGGGGGCCCCCTCCCACTACGCGGAGTCACCTGTGCTTTACGATTATTGACACAAATATCACGCAATAATGATACATTATAAATTAATACAGTGAGGTTATGTATTAATACAAAATAAATACTTAATAAAAAATAGATAGCCTACTTAAATAAAAAAAATTAACTTTTACTTTACTCTTTTACTAACTCTTTAAAACTTCTTAAAACAAACTGTCTCAAAACATATCAAATAATTTATTTGCTAAAATAATGACAAAACTGAGAAATCAGAAACATAATAAGAGCAAGGGTTCAACAATGACAATTATTGTTGAAAACTGTAAAAATATTATTATTTCTCAACTGTCTCAATACAGTGTAACTGTCCTCAAAATCTTTTTTTTTTTTTGATTGTTATTGTAACAGACTTTGTTGGATTGTACATGACAGAATCCAACAAAGTCTGTTACTATAATACCGATAATGATGTACTGGCGCTCGTTGTATGTGTGCATGCAATGTATTTTTCCCCTCGGGGCTTGCCGTAGATAGGAATGGGTCAATTGCTGCACAAAACATACCGTAAATAATCATACAAATAGTTTTATCTTGCTCTTTTTTTCTCCTCCTCTGTCCTTTTCTTCTTTCTATTTTCGGCACCAGAGGGATACGTCCTTTTTTGTTACATGGCTTAACATTACCGTGACTATGCGCAGTTGCGCACGAATTGTCTATGCACGCGCGAGGTGTCTAGATTATGCGCATTACTTAAACGCTGGCAGACACAGCAGCAGTTGTAACTTGTAGGCAGGTATATTGATCATGTAATCAGAATTTTCTTGACTCGAATTATTCATTCATTCATTCATTCATTCATATTCATTCATTCATCATTCGATTTTTCGACTCGATTGCAGCCGCTTAGTTCGCTTATGCCTCGGGCCGGCCCTGGGGCTAAAACTGCAACCAGACAAGTGTCAGCTTCTCCGGAAAGAGGTGAAGTTTCTGGGCCATGTTGTGAGTGCAGCCGGGATCGCTGTGGACCCAGAGAAGGTGTCGGCTGTACAAGGGTGGGAGGCGCCGAAGACTGTGCGACAGGTCAGATCTTTCCTGGGTTTCGTCGGATATTACCGGCGGTTCATTCAGGACTTCTCTAAAATCGCCAAGCCCATTAACCAGCTGCTCGGGGGCACGGGACGTTCGACCCCTCGAATGTCCCGTGCCGTCGTCCCGTTGGTCCCGGAGAGGAACGATGCTAACTATAGCTCCTTTAAACTTGAGCTGCTGGCCATGAAGTGGGCGATGAGCGAAAAGTTCAAGGACTATCTGTAGGGAACCAAGGTTCTGGTGGTAACCGACAATAACCCTCTGGTACATCTTCAGACGGCAAGGCTGGGGGCTGTCGAACAGAGATGGTGAGATCGATCCGTGGAAAGGGATCCACTACGAAGAACTGGGTGGCAGAGGGCGAAGTCATCTATAAAATATTATCGAGTCCACTTACCTGGGTGAAGATAAGTACCAACCTTCTACTGGCTGTATTACATGTGATTTACACACAAAGATATTATATATGAGGAGAAGTGACATAGAAAAAGGAGTCCAGACGCCTGAAGGAGAAGACAGCTGTTGTGACTAGTGATTGTAGTCGCTAAATTCTTCCGTCTTTCTGCCCCCCGCTGTTCAGAGCGAGAAGGTGGGAGTGGATGAGAGTGACGTGTGTTAATGCTGTGTTCCACCGGGTGTGGTTGAAGTGAAGTTACTGCATGCTTACTGTACAGAATTCTGTCACGTGCCCATCGGTCTCGCCTTGTGTTACAGTTCGGAGCTTTCTGAGGGAGAGATTAAGTGACAGTGGATTTTAAGCCTGCTGACGTTAGGACCTGGTCGACTGTCTGGATTTACCCATCTGCCAACTGGTTAACGTCCTCGCCATCCCTCCGAGCCTTCTGCACTTGACGTATTGGGAAGAACCAACTGTACTTGGAGTACTCACTTGCTGTCCAGCCGACGTCCCCCTTCACAGCTGTAAGCTTTCTGCACTTGACGTACTGGGAAGAACCAACCGTACTTGGAGTACTCACTTGCTGTCCAGTTGACGTCCCCCTTCACAGCTGTAAGCTTTCTGCACTTGACGTACTGGGAAGAACCAACCGTACTTGGAGTACTCACTTGCTGTCCAGCCGACGTCCCCCTTCACAGCTGTAAGCTTTCTGCACTTGACGTACTGGGAAGAACCAACCGTACTTGGAGTACTCACTTGCTGTCCAGCCGACGCCCCTTCACAGCTGTAAGCTTGCTGCACTTGACGTATTGGGAAGAACCAACCGTACTTGGAGTACTCACTTGCTGCCCAGTCGATGTCCTCTCCCACAGCTGTAAGCTTTCTGCACCTGCCATATTGGGAAGGACCAACTGTACTTGGAGTACCCACCTGCTGTCCAGTCGACGCCCCTTCACAGCTGTAAGCTTCTGCATCTGTTATCTTGGGAGGCAACCAACCGTACTTGGAGTACTCGCTCGCTGTTTAGTCAACGCCCCTTCTACAACTGTAAATCCTCCGCACTGGATATACTGCGAAGAACCAACCGTATTTAGAGTACTTACCTGCTGTCCAGTCGGCGCCTCCCCCACAGCCGTGAGCCTTCTGCACCCGAGAGACTGAGAAGAGTCAACCGTACTGAGAGTACTCACCTGTTGTCCAGTTAATGCCCTTCCGCATTCAAGGTATGTGCCGCCGTTGAGGAGTGGCATTCCCCTGCAGCTCGTTGGATTCTGAGAAAGGAGAAGAAGTTTTAAATTAGGATTATTAAATTGTTTTAAGTCAATAAAGCCGCTTAACTTCTTATTCCCTTTGTCTGCTTGGTTTCTGGTCTGCTCCTCAGTGGTACTGATGTTCTAAGGGAAGGGTGTAGACCGAGTCGACCCTCCCGACCTGTGACAAGAGCAGCAGCTTTTGTTTCTGCTCTGACAGCCGCAAGACCACTCCAAACGCAGTGAGTGTGTTTTAGAAGTAGGCAGTCTTTTGCAGCTATTCAAACACATTCGACCACATGAGCGTTTGCAATACGAAAGCAATGCGGTCAAATGTGTTTTCGACTACTTCTTGAAATAGTTGAAAGTGGAAAAGATCAAAACGTTTTAGACCCAGTTTATACCTGTATTTGGCGTAGTCCACTTGTGATCCGATCGACCAAAATGCATCTTAATACCAGGTGAAAACAAGCCCTAAATTTTTATCAATTAAGAAATGATTTCAATTTAGCAATAAGCAGCTCTACAACAGACAATAGTGTTGTTATTCAGTCTGAGTCTGCTAAATGTATATTTAAATCGTATTGAAATTAAATCAATTCACTTCATGATGTTTTATTAACAAGGTTCGGGAGGAGCAGGTGCAGACAATTAACCCAATTAGCACAAGTGGAGTTCAATCTGTAATCAACTCAGAATAGGATAAATAACAGCAGAACCCACTGTTGTTCCTTGACAGTTTATCAGCATCCCACCTCCACCTCATCTCCTCACTTTAGTTCCATCTCTTCACTTCTAGTTCCATCTACTCTTGCCAAACGGGGGGAGTACTCTGGGTTCGGGCAGAAATTCCGAGCTCGGAGCCCTCCACCCGGACAGCACGGCAAGTACGCATAACCTTAACCATAATAATTATATGTAGATGTGAACTCATGAAAATAAGTGTCAGTGTTGCAAAATTAATCAATTATGAAACAAAGTCAATTCACCTATAAAGCAGCTCTGTCATTATCCAGCTCAATTCAGCTCCATTTTTTTCGTTCTCATCCAATAGTGTCAGTGCTGTCAAATCATTAATGCAGTATTATTGAATATTTAGTAAATTTTAAAGCCCAACTAAGCAAGCCAAAGGCTGAAATAGTTTATACGACATCAAGTTGGATTACATGACACAAACCTAAACCTAACCATGATTTAATATGAAAAACAACTATAAATGTCACGGCATTTTGTACAAGGCAAGTTGTACAATATAATATGATGTATAAATTATTGCAAGTTGTTGTGAGAGTGTGTTGGTGGCATGCGAGGTAAAACACTTTATTTTAAGGTGACATAGTTACATTGTACTTACTATAGAGTAACGGTTAAGGTTTGGTTTAGGTTTAGGTACTTGTAATTGTGCATAATTTACTATTACTACTATAGTAAGGACATGTAGTAATGCGTAACTAAGTAAACTTAAAATAACGTGTTACTCGATTTATTACCAAAAAAACACAGAACACAAGGAGCAAAAACCAGAACACGACATGTCACAAACAGACATATAAGGACATGACCTGACAAACAACATGGGAAACACAAGGGCTATATACCACACCTGAGAGACAATCAAAGAAAACCAATCAACAAAGGGACTAGAAAACTGGCACAGGAAATCAAGAGAACAAACTAAAAGTCCACACCACAACACAGGGAACAGTTGGTTTGACCAAATCCTTTGGTAGAAACGTTAGTTATAATTTCTTATAATTATTTTTTAACAAAACTGATATTTAAAAATATTTATGATATTATGATATTTTTCTAATTCAAGGTGTGGTGCATGCAGAAATATTAAAACACACATGCACAAACAAATATTTTAAAACTTATATGTCATTGGACCATAGCTTGATTGTTCGGTAAGCTACTGTTGTTATACATAAAAGTGTCTCCAAAAGTGAATCACGGTGTGTTTTTCCATAAACTGCAAGGTAAAATGACTATTGAATGTACATAAGTCTCAGGGTGTGCACCATGTCAATGTGAGTCAGGTCTAGAATAGTCAGGAATTCTTGTTTAATTGGGGTGAGATCAGGGGCTCAAAGGGGGCCAAGGAGAACCTGTACCCCTTTCTTTCTCCTCTAGAACCGCTTTGGCACCACTGCTGCTTTGAAGTGTGCTTTGGCTCTTCGAGGCTAACTTTGGAATATGTTCTTGGGAGACCAACGGTTACTTGCCTCCAGGCAAAATCTCAATTCCCGGGATCCGACTCCTCTTTGATAGAATACTTTCGGGAGCAGATAACCACCCCCAATCCCCACTCTGGCTTACCCCTCCTCTCGTTCCTCCTTTCCTCCGTGAACCCTCTCTCTCTCTCATCCATCTCTCTCAAAGATATTCACAAAGAACACTGACTGATTGCCTACATCTCTATATCAGTCACTCCATTCACTTCAGCAGAACAGATGATAGCGATAACTGGGAGAAAGGTGTATCGTGTTATCCATGTCCGAACCTTCTAGACTCATTCGCCATCTGCTTTTAAATATATGAAATGGTATTTAGTTTAATAAAAAGCACTTTGAGACAGAAAACTATTTTATTAAATTATGAATTAACTAAATTATTTTATGTATACATAAATGAACACACATTAATGTGGCTTTTGTAGCTTACATGTATAAATGTTAGATGTTATGTGTAATGGGTAATCTTAGTCAGATGGTTTTGCTTTGCTGTTTTTTTTTCTTCATCACCCTCTTTTTTTTGTTGGTAACTATAAATCTGAAGCAGGGTGTATTGGTTAAGTGGTTGTTTTACATTGCTTAACTGGTTGTGCTAAATTGGTTTTCTTTGGATTTAAAAGCTTAAAAAACCCAGGACACAGATACATTAAATTTGAGCATGCATCATGCTTCATAGCAAGCCCATTTTATTTTACTTGAACTATGTGATATGAGATCAGCATTAATAGTGTCTTAAGGGTAAATACATTTTCATTGCTGCGCAACCATCAAGGTTTTCTCTCTAACAGACACATCAGTATTGTACAGCATAAAATGAACTCTATTGGACTTGACTTGTCGGCCACACACGCAGTCAGATTGTGTTTAAGAGATTAGAGTGTGATTTTCAACTGTGAAAAAAATCAGTTGCTGCCCCATTGATTGATGGTGAGCCCAGAAGGTATTTTTTAACAGCCTAATTTCCCTGTATATTGATTATGTATATTGATTAGGAATAACCCTACAGGAGGCACAGTTTTCCTTTCGATGTTTGCGAACATCATAGTCTCACTTTGAGTCTTATTTCCCTGACAGTTTCTACTGTATAATCTTGTCATTTTCCCCCTCCAGAGTATACCTGGCTGATCTATTGAAATAATGCAATGAGAATAAATTACTTAGAAAGACATTACAGATTCTTATTTTCAGACAACAAATGAGGATTTGGATAGAGGATAATATACTAAAATATTTATTCAATTCCTGTACTTAAAAGGAATCACTGTTTCAAAGCATGATGATAAGTGTTAAAGTATAGACTTCGACAATTAATCAATGTAATGTAAAATATGTCTTAGTTTAACCCTCTTATTTATCAAAATTTCTTGTTTTTCTTGATGAGGTCACTTATGAAGCTTTGGAAAAATATATTATTTAAATTTTAAAATTACATCCATGTTGCTTGTTCAAGCGTACAACCTTAAATATTACATATAATATTAATATATATTTATATGTATAAACATTTTAGTCAGTGAAATTTATATTTTGCTAAATATTTTTTTGTGTGTGTGTGTGTGCCATGTTAAAATGCAGGACAACTCAAAGAAAGTTTATTTTAAAAAAAAATCATCTTTTAGTTCTTACCTAAGAAATTACAATGAATATTAATGAATATGTGCTTGGCAGTGTAGAACCATTTGTGTAGATTAATTGTTTTAGTTTTAGTTTTTATTGTTTTGTTTGTTTCTCCCAAAGTTCTTGTTGGTGAAGAATGTAAGTTCATTACTTAATATATTTTTCAAAGCATTATTAAGAATAAACCCCAAAACCTATTTTTAAGAGTTACACCCAAAGCTGCTTAGGCTAGGCTATATGTTCTTATGGAGGGTTTGCTTAAAACTTCAGTTTATATGGAAAATATGTGAAAGAACCATTTTAAACAAGCTTTGAATGTTTTATGTTTTAGTTTCTTGTGTCATTTTCTCACATACAGCATTTAGTTTACAAATCTTAAGAATCAACAAATCCTCTTTTTAAGAAGTTGCTGTGCCAAAGCTGTCTAAAGTGTCATTTTGAATATTTTCTCGTTATCACTTTTCATTAGTGTCAGTTACACATTTTATATAGAAATAAAAAAGTACAGTTAAGTTGCAAGTTGTAATTAACATAATCACGCGCACATAGCCTACTAGTAAAGTGACCATTTCGTTTTCCCTCTTCAAACATGACTGCACCGTCTCAGGAAGGAGCGCTGGTATAATACCAGGAGAGAGGGAGGGAAAAGGGGGCAGAAGGAAAAAGAGGAGAGGTAGTGTGTCTGCTCTCCGAAAGGGAGGAGTCAGGCACAGGGAAAGGGCAGCTGAGGCTCTACAAATCAAATCTTCTTTCCCCGAGAAACTCTGCGTTACGCTCTTTACAGCGATAAACGTATAGAAGTTTCACGAGTCGCTGTACTTTTGTGTTTAGACTTAAGGTATGGGCAAAAAGACAGGGCGCTAGTTCAGTTCAGTACTGGGCTGCTCCTGCAAAGCGCACATAGGACAGAGAGAAGACGAGGGAAAAAAGAAAAAAGTCCGCAGAGCAGTTTTTGGAGTTTCAAGTGAAGAAGCCAAGAGTCTTGTCTGCAACAAGCATCTGCAAGCGAGCGAGAAGAAAGTCTTACGAGGAGAGGACAGAAAAGTTTCACAACAGCTGAACTAGTAAGTGGAAGTAGGCTAATGTACAGTTTTCTCAGCCTCTTTGGTTCCATGAAGTTTTGCAAACCGAAGAAGAGGGGGGAAGAGTCATGTAAAATGTGAAATGCGATACTCCTTCCAGTCTGGTGCAAATGATTAGCCTACATGAAATATAGGACCACGGCACGAAACCACCATTGGCAGCGGTCGGTGGCTGTTTATTAGAGTTTTCTGCTTTATAGAAAGTTCGGCAGAGCCGTTTGACAAACTTTGCAACTTATTGTCAAACTTGCGGCCCCTATTGGTCTGTTATTATTTTTTTGTTTTGTTGAAAATGTCCATTTGATTTATGCTTGTCACATTGATAAGTAGGCCTAGCCTATCTGTAAATAACTAGACCCATCACAGTGCAACTGGTTTCAGGGCAATGTGTCCTTGCAACAGTTTAAATAGCCTATTATCAAGTGAATTTTTATTGGATATAGTTCCGAAGAAAAGTTCGGGGTCCCGCATAAGCGTTCGTTTCCCCGAAGAACAGAAAGCAGAACATAAGACGTATTTTCATATCGTTTCAAAAAATAGAATTGTGTTAGAAAAAATAAACGTGGCTCTTTGATGTAATAGGGCGATCAAACATTTTAAAATAATTATGTGCGATGGTAGGCCTAATATGTAAAATATAGGCTAATCTATTTACGTGGAATGTGTTTTAAAATGGAACACGTTAAAATTGAAAACTTACGTTTATTTGCTGCATTAATTTCGCAAATAAAATCAAAGTTTCAGCCTGCAGTGAATGCCTACTGCATGTTCATTTCTCTTTTATTTTCACTTTGAATTTAATCAATGCTTAAGAAAACATATCTGGAGACTTTTCAAATCGAGTATAAATTACAGAAATTATTGCGATAATTAAATAGACAGACAAACATTTCATGTGAATGATGATTTTTTTTTTTTGAAGTGTGACAATTATTACGTAGTAGCTAATATGTTTTCGGCTCTCCATAGGGATAAAAATGCTAGGTTAGTAGCCTAAGTGAAATAATTGCATATGTTTTATTTTAAAAGCCTAATGCTAATTAATATCCAATATGTTATTAATGGAAATTATCATTATTTACCGTTTGGATGTTGTGTAAAGTTTTTGAGTCACAGCCTAGATATTTGCTTTTAACTTTTTAAAACTTTTCACACACGGATGCCACGAAAGACTTGTTTGTAGTTTGTCGACGAAGCTTAACATCCGTGTCCCGCCAAACCTCTCCTGACACCTGCGCGCGATTAACTGAGGACAGAATCTCACATTTAAATTCAAAATTCACAGTTCAGTTAAACGTTTCGTCACACTTTGACCGTTTATGTTACCGTTTTTTTTGCAAGCTTGTTTTTTTTACTGATTAACAGTAGCTAATGTATTTACATGATATTGTTTTGTAGAGCTATTATAGCCTAATTTATTGCAACATGCATTTAAAGTGTAAAGTGAAGCCTTGCTTGACGATTTTTTGGCCATCAAACGTAAATGAGGTCTGCCTATATTGCGTGTTTGAGGTTTGCTTTTCTTCTCTTTTTTTATTTTATTTGTTACTTTATTGCATTTGCCTTTTATGTACAAGAGTTGTTTCTTAGTGAATTGTCTCTATTGAAATCTGTGTATATAGTTGACCCAAGGCTGTATTCAGCACACATAAAATGCTAAAAGTCAGGTGTGTAAAATTTTCTCATGTTAAATGCAATCAATAATTTGTTATATTATACTCTTTGTAATGTCAGTTTTGGCTGTCCGGTGACCTATGAATTTGCATGACATGTCAAACAGAATAGAGAAATATGTCAAACAATCGGTAATCTGTCTTTCATGTCAAATTTACCCGTAGGCCATAACAGTGTTTATTTATGCATTTTTTTTCAGCCTGTACTCAATGTTGTTATGAAATAAGCATTCATTTGAGTTCTTCAATTAAAGCTCTGTGATGATAATAAGTCATTGTTCTCTAAAAAGACACAGACCTCAGTGCGATTAGAAAGAAAATCCACAGCATGAGTTTTTCAACAAAAAATTTGTTCCAATGTTTTGGGAACAAATTTGTACCTTGTTGCTTTAAAAAGAAAAAAATAAATTGTTTAAAAAGTAAATGATAAACTAGATATTATATAATTCAAACAGGAATTAATAAAAAAGCTTAATTTTAAAAAATATATAAATTTTTGGTTTAAAATAGAAAAATAGATTTGGTTATTGGAATATAAATTTCACTGGAGCTTTGGAAATATCCTAAATTTAAATGTTTATTGTTGCATTTGCTCAGTATGCATTACAGACTTAATAAAATCTGTAGAATGTTTATACTATTATCAAAAATAATTCAATAAATATTTGCATGCAATTCTTTGATCAAACAGGTGTTATTTAGCAAAAAACACTTGCCTAATCATGATTTATTTACTCTCACTCGTGAGCAGAGTAGACCAGATTAAAAAAGAGTTCATCTGATCAGAGTCACTCATCAAACTGGAGTTTATCACACTTCATATATGCAAGGCTGCATTTCAGAACAGAAGGTTAGCAGGTCACTTTCGCCTTTTCTTGCCCGCTGTACTGAGCACACTGTGTCACCAGCTAATATTAACAAGTGGAGATGACATACGATTATCCTCAATGTCAACCCACCCCCTCCTTCCACTTACTGCATGTGCATAAAACCCTCAGATTAGGCCCGACGTTGGAGAGGGATGCCTGTACCCTTCACCCTCAGGGTGCTTTAGCATCCTAAAGCAACTCTACCTGTCATTAGGTGCATGTGGGAATGAGATGACTAACAGGGGGGCATTGAGATGCTAATGTGGGTTTGAATAGCACTGTGCTTATTGTCCAAACCAATAAGGAACAAATGAATGGGAAATTTGTGTCTCTGCAAGGCCGATAGCAGATTGCAATCCTGGAAGTGCTCTCAGGAGCTTTTTTTTCATGCTGTGGTTTGTGGTGCAGCAGTTAAGAGTTTTTTTGCGAGTCTGAAGTCTCGGAATCCAGGTCGGGCTGATTTCTTTTAGGTAGAGTGATTTGTTATGATAGATCTGTAGCGGCATGAGGTGACAATTAGGCTTTTTGCTCAAAATCAAGAATCTAACTCCCTGATCTGTTGTCAAATTTGTATATCTTGGAGTAAAACGCATTTTTCCCCCTCTAAGTATCCGATGTATTTGGCCATGTTTAACATTTTTGACCCTAACAAGCAGCATCTGATCTAAAATTGCCCGTAAACCTTTGTTGTGTGCTACTGTGGCGCTCTGCTTCCACAAACCAGTACTTTCAACTGAAACCTCTCACTTTGATGATTCTCAACTTTGATACGTTCAACATCAAATAAAATGGACACAAAGAGCAAGAAAGAGGAAAGGAAAACAAGTGAAAGCGAGTAATTGAGAAAAAGAGGCGATGCTCTCGAGCTGTGGGCCGCGTCGGATCAGAAGTTGAGCTGTTGTGGAAAAGTAGAGACACGTCAAAAGTGTTCGTCTATATTTGTGTCTCAGTGGAGGGGGTCTCTAGCTTTGTAGGGGGCTTGCTCTCAAGCTCTCTCTCTTTCCTTTTCTCTTCACCCCCTTCTAATCCCCAGGCCCAGTCATCCCTTCAGGGCATGCCTCAGATCTGCCTCTATGTCAGGACGACCCCTTCCTTCTCTTCTTTCTGTTGCCCTTTCTCTCTTTCTTTTTGCTTTATCTCCATTACCATTTTATCTTTTACTATTTCACACTCTCTTTATATGTATATATATATATATATATATATATATATGGTGCCTCTGAAAATATATGGACTTGTTTGGACACTTAAGCCACACTTGAATGTACAAAATTTACGAATATCATTTTGTATAAGATACAAAATATCATACCAAGATCTTTTCTCCAAACTAACTTCACTTTTCAAATCCATTTTTTCCCCAATTATTTTTAATCAATTGGTCCCAGCATGAAGTCATTTTTCCTCTGACATAGAGGTGTTCTAGCTGTGTGTAATTCATCACATTAACTATGAACATGTTACACTAATGTTTGACAATCAGAATGGGTCCAAGTGACCTTAATTTCAAGCAATAAATTGTGTGATCATTTAAAGTCGGCATGAAATAAAAATGAACCCTTTTCCAAATGCATTCTATAAATCGTATTGTTAAGGATTTGTCCATGTATTTGTTTCATGTTAAAAAATAGTTTTGACCTCGTAGTGTTTAAAATATCATAACTGGACCTTCTGGTGAAAATGGCAGACTTCTCTCTGTTGATGCATGCAGGACTTCTACAGTCATTTAGTCTGCTTAAACCCGTTTTCTGCTAGCTCGCGTTGATCTGCCTCCATGTTTGAGTGCAACTGCCATCTCAACTTTCAATCAGCAACCGATGCATTGAACCAAGTCCCCATTCTACAGTTCTTCATTTTTGATAATCCGTTACACTCAGATATTCGTCACAATATGGAAGAAAAACACTTTCGCTACTTTCATTTAAATTTATTGTTTTGCTTAAAGTCTGCTTGTCCTGTCTGTATTTAAAAACAAATGCTTGGTATGATAGTTTACATCTGAAATAAAGACTTTTAGGTTTTAAAGGTGCAGTGTGTAGATTTTAGCGGCATCTAGCGATTCGGTTGCGAGTTGCACTAATGGCTCAGCCCTCCCTTTCGAAGAAGCTACGGTTGCTAAAACGGGACAAACATATCGTCGTCTGAGACAGCAGAGAATAGCCAGAGTAAGCCAAGTTTCTGTACCACAGTCCATTATAAACCACATCATGGATAAAGTTTACAAAGCCATAGTCAGGTGAGGATCAAGGGTCTTAATATATAATATAATAATAGTAATCAGCTGATTGTCTCACGAACGTAACCAGCACATTTCTCCCCACATAGCAAACCCATAATACAGCGAGGGAGAAGAACCAAATGAAAAATGAAACTATCCAACTACATATTTTTTCTAACAGGGTACAAGTTTAGCTGGCTAATATGAGCTGTTATGCTGTAGGGCTGTGGCTGAGCTGGTTAAAGCGTAAAGCATTGTTTATACTCGATGCGTCCGCATGAGCGCAAAGGTGCGCGCGGCAAAAATGACGTGATTGTAACAGCGCGTGCGCCTCTGCATCCCCTAGACACCATTTACTACACACAAATTAATAAATAATAAATAATAAAAATATTGTTTTTTTCTCTGGTTTTGAAAACTCTTCGGGATCGACTTAAAATGCTTCCAAGATCGACTTGTCGACCGCGATCGACGGGTTGGTGACTCCTGTAACGTTACTGTTTTACGGTCAATAGTACTAATCAGCTGATTGTCAAAGCCATAACACAGCGAGGGAGAAGAACTAAGTTACATGAAACAATCCAACTACATATTTTACACCACTGACAAGGGAAAAGTCACTACTCACGGTGTCTATGGCTAGCTTCTAGCTTTCTGCGGCTTCTCTTTCAAGGTATGAACGAAACACGCTCTGTAACGCTGTTTGTTCGCTGTCGGCTACGGTAGAAACATGACGTCACAATATGTCGACCTTCATAGAAGGGGGTGCCCGCAGTTATGTAGATATAAATGTCTCATTCTAAGGTAATAAAAAAATAACGGTTCATTGAGTAAGGTCTTTATACACCACTGAACACATAGTTATGGATCTTATATTGCATTTCTTTCAATAGATCCTCAGATATATTACACATTGCACCTTTAAGTGTGGCTGAAGTGTCCAAATACTTTTGGGGCCTCTGTTTCTTCCATTTTCATATTCTATTTTTCATTCTCAGTTTTGTAGGCTGTCACATGAAATGAGCAGGTTCATACCAAAGTATGAGAGTGACAGACTGTTTTCACTGGCAAGGCTGGCTTTTGGAAACTCAAAATTGACCTGCGAAAGCCTGGTCATTTACCCTTTTAAAGAAGCGTTAGCAATGGCAGAAAAAACAAGCAAATTCACCAGAAAAAGAGAAGTTCTCAAGAAATGTTATTCCTAAGCAGATCTTCAGCTTGCCATGCATGTTAGCTTAACCATTAGGCCTGTTAACCAGCATAAACCAGTCTCAACTTTCAGAGAAATTCATAGTCTTTTCAGGCAGGGTGCTCGCATAGATGTGTGTGTGTGTGTCATGGATAAAGCTAATGTTTTATTTTCTCAAGTAGGTAGCTACAAACAAAACACATTGTGTGTTAGCAAGAACTTCTTGGTTTGCCTCTTTAATTTGCCATCTGTAAAACCATATGTAAACCTGTGTGTGAAGTGCAGCAACAAGAGAACTAAGTACATCCCCATTTGGTGGCAGGGTGTGTTAAGGAGTTGTGACAGAGTGGTGAATGGTTTTGGCTTTGATGTGAAGTATTTTGAACAAAAGTGAAAACACCCAAACACACACACATAGAGGGGACAGATAACACGGTCCTTCCATGTGATCGATGTCTTGTCCTGAGATTTTTAGGCATTTCAGATATGAATGAATGAATAAATAAATAAATGAAAATACAATGAAGCAAATGTTAACTGTAAAATGTAAACTATGTAAATACTTAAAAAAAAGAACATGGTTAAGATTTTTAGAGCATTTCATTCTTTCACAAAACTTTAAAAAAATAAACATAAACCATTTAAACGTATCAATTAAAAAAATATATATATTAGAGCATTCCATAAATAAATATTATTAAATAATACATCTTTTTAAATAAGAAAAAAATTACAATTTTAATGACTTAACCTTCAACCCTAAGCGTTACAAGGCCAGGGGAGTATAGCTTAATAACAGATTCATATGTAGAAAGATAAAAACAGTCTGGCAGGGCATGTGTTCTCCCTAAATCCCTAAGTATAGCTCCTCTCATGTTTGCCTCTTCTTCCCTATGTTTTGCACTCTTCTCTGTCTCCTTTGAGCACTTTAAAAGTAAATGTCAAAGCCTTTGCTTCCCTATTCCCTGAGATAAATAATGTCCCTATTTACAAAAACAAAAGAGGAGACTTAACTATATGAGCAAATTTCAGGCAGGCCTGAAAGACTCCCGCATTGTCATCACGGCATCTGAAGACTAATCGCTTTTTCTCATGCAAAGTGTGCTGGTTTTAAGGGCCAGGGCATAGATGGAGTGAGAGGGAGAAGGAGAGAGAGAGGGTATGTGTGTGTGTGTGTGTGTGTGTGTGGGGGGGGGGGGGGGGTGCTTTGTTTTAACAATACTCCACAGGGAACTTTGAAGGGGAGGCAGGGTCTATTGGAGGGGTCCCTCTCCCGCTGAACAAAGACCAGTTCCTTCTAAGCAAAAAGAAGGGGAGGGGATGGAGGTGAAAGTTTTACAGACTAGTTCCCTCAAGGAGATTTTGGAGTGGAGCAGAAGGGAGGTAGAGAACAGGGTCTTAGGAGTCCTTGGTTGTTTATAACGATAATGTGTCACACTGTTAATTACCAATATGACACACCAACACTCCAAGGAACAAGGGAGGAGGAGGAACACAGGATAGGATTAGCGGTATGATGGTATGTTGTGGGACGGATGAAGTGTCAACCAGGAGAGATTTTGTTATACTGTGGCTATTTTTACACATGAGAGTAAAAAAAATAAAAAAAATAATAATATGACATTACCTTGCAAATGTTCCCAAACAAGTTCAGTTGACTTTAGCTGTTTACGGTTGCTGAGCAACATCGCAAGTTGTTGTGTTAATATAATGACACTGATGTGCATTTTACAATGACTTTGAATGTGGCTCAATATTGATATTATTAATTTTTTAATTGTAGTAGTTTTGTTTTGAACTCAGGTATTACACAATGTAAAGCTGTTTTTTTTGCAGTGACACCAGACTTATATTTTGTTTGCGTCCTATAAATATATATAAATTAATATATAATTATCATGTTATTAGAATTTTTCTCATACTGCCCTACCCTAATAGAGGCAAACATTTAGAGAGAAACAGCAGGATAAATGTGCACATAGGCAGTAAAGGAGTTTTTGCCATACCACTCCAGAAGGCTGTTTTTATCGAAGGGGGCTTAGCTTGCTTGAGAAATACATCTTATGCTTGTTGGAGGACAAGGTTAGACTATGAAATGTATTATTCAGTCACACTCTCACACACACACACACACACACACACACACACACACACACACACACACACACACACACACACACACACACACACACACACACACACACACATAATCGGACTCTTTAGGTTGCCGGCTGCTCATGGCGGACAGCGAGCGTGCCGTGTGCCATAGTAAAGGCTCATCCAGCAGCCACGGTTAAGAGCGAAAGGTTCCATTTGTCAAAGGTGCTCGAGAGCGCTCCCCCTCTTTCGCTGCCCCGCAGTTTGGCGGCTACTTGCCGAAGTCATTGTCTGAGAGGAGGCAGGACATTACTCACTGCTGAGGGAGGGAGAAAGAGATTTGGGGCCCCAGGCACCTGGACTGACCGGGCTTATGAATGGGGAATTAGGTTTGCATACTGTGAGTTAGTTACTGTGACAGCAGAGCCCTTTAGACTTGAACTTGACTGGGCTGATGTCCACCATATGAGGAACAGAAAGAGAGGAAAACAAATAGTGGGGTGGGGGGGTTGATGTTAGCACATTTGCTGTCTTGTGCTGTGTAGTGCATGATAACTCTAAAATGTCCAAAAGTGCATGTTTGGATGCTTGTCTTGTGAAGTAAGTGGGTAGCTGACATGTGATACTTTTAGGAAGTTGACATGTACTGCAGTGTGACATGTTAAAACTGTTTAAAACAGCATTTTGTTTTTTTTATAGATACAATCATGAAAGCATAATAATTAAATTACCTAAATGTTTTGTTTGAAAAAAAAATATATATATATATATATATATAAATGTATATACAGTATATATATATATATATATATATATTTATTATATTTTGTATGTATAAGATTTAGTGTATGTTCACAATGTACTAGAGTTCACAAGAGTTCAGGATACTCATGATGTGGATGCTGCAAGATGTCATCTTTTTGAAGGGAAAATGTGGTGAAAAAGAAGAATGCAAAGTGGAAGAGAAAAAGGAAAGTGTCGAGACAGTTCGGAAGGCTGCAGAAAAGGAAAAGAGGGAGAGAGTTAAAGAGAGAAAGAGTTGAGCGGGAGTGTTTTTTCCTCTCAGAGCTCAGTGTAAGCTCACGTCTACCTCCCAAAGCTGCGTTCACAAAGAGATTTACAAGACAGGTCTCTACCGCCCTGCATTTCAAGTGTGTGTGTCTGTGTATGTAAGTCTTCCAACCTGTGTGAGTTATTTCATGCATATAAAGTGCATGTGAACAGAACACTAAAGATTTTCACATGCATGTTTCATATTATATTTCAGTATTTGCGCTGGCAGTTTATACAATTCCAGCAATGTTTACAATATCAGTATGTACAGTAATATGTGTTTCACCTGGGCAACGGGATACCTGGCACAGGCCTACTGATATACTGTTAATAGATTTGAATATGTCCTCTCACAAAAGCTTGAAAAACCTTCAGATGCCAGGAAATGTGTGTGTGTGTGTGTTTGCCGTGCATCATGTGTCGGCACTGTATTCAGGGGTACTTCCACATACTAAGGGGGCTCCTTAGCTTTTAGAATTATTTATGTTGTTTGGCTTTTTGTGCTACAGTCAAAGTATTTGTCTCCTCCTATTAGACTGAATGACTCTACTGAACCCAGCTGAAATCTCAACTCATCCCATCAAAATCCCCCTCCGCTACACTTTGTGGACTACATAATGTCTTGATGGTTCACGTTTGCAGCCTGTTGTTAATCATGGAAGTGTTTTGCTAATAAATGCTCGTAAATAAAAATGATCAGTGAAGGCTTGATGTGGTTCACACATCCTAAATAAATATTTTTAATGGCTAACACGTTTTCAAATGTCTTGCGTAACTGCAATTATCCTTCTGCAAGTTACACCACATTTAAAAGGAACAATTTTGGTTTAGTACAAGTTGTGTTGCTTGACAGAGTCTGGACTGTGCTGTCGATTAATTTAAAGGGGTCATATAATGCCATTTTTGTACAAGCTAGTATGATTCTTTAGGGTCTAAATTAAAAGTTTGTAATATACTTTAATTAAAAATTCTCATTAGTATTGTAAGAAAACACTTATTTAACTTGGTCAAAAACAGCTCTGTTTTCAGCACGCCGTTTCAGTGCATATGACTTTAAATGATAATGAGCTTTGCTCACCCCGCCCCTCTGTTCTGTGCGTAATTTGTAACACAATAACACAATAACCATAACGCGTTGTTCAGTATAAACGTGGGATTATGAATTATATTGAGAACATCATACATAGAAAACATGCTGTAATGTACCCTAAGTGTAATCCTTAGACGCATTCATTGTGAAGCGTGCAGCTAGCGATTTGCAAAGATTAATATAAATATTAATATAAAGTTTAATAAAACGTTACACTCACTTCAGTTGTTCTAGAGGTTCAGCTTCAGCAGGAACACGAATAGCTGGTACCGATCCTTTTTTCATGAGCAGCTTCTTAGCAAAACCAGCTTTATACTGACCCTCGTTTATAAAGCAGTCTGGTGAGAAATGATTCGCGCAAACATGAAAGCATTGACGTTGCTCGTGGGGAATATTCCCTTCGAAAACAAACTCAGCCACTGCGTCTTCAGCGGTTCAGATTTAGGAACATTAAAATGACTGCTGTGTTCGTTATTACACCCAAGAACAGAACACCACAATCGCTTAGACGCCATTCTGCTCATAGACAGTGCTCCAGCATATCAACAATGACCGCGCCGGTCCGCGCAGACTATGATTGACAGCTCGCTCACGAGCGAGGGCGGGTCTGTGTTGAAACGCTGCTGTCATTCAACAATCGTGGGAGGGGCGTGCGACCTTGTGACGTCACACGCTCGAACGGCTCGATTTGAGACAGGGGAAAACATATAAGGAGATTAAAACAAAAACACTGGATGGATTTTTATCATTTTATGATGGTTGTGTACAGGCACTGCCAACACACATTTCAGTACAATCAACTTGTAAAAGTGCATGTACCATTATATGACCCCTTTAAGAAAAAGTGCATTACTGTAAAGCAATATTTGTTATTTCAGTACAAATCAGCTGTTTACTCTGTTAAAACCAATTGTCTCTAAAAGTATAATAAAAGTAAAAAATAAATCTAAAAAACAAGATAAAATATTCAATAAATTAAAATTTAAAGGGTTAGTTCACCCAAAAATGAAAATGTTCTCATAATTCACTCACTATCAAGCCATTAGGTGTATATTACTTTTTTCTTTCAACCAAACAAAATCCAGGCTTTATAATGGGAGTGAATGGTACTTTTTTTAAAGCCCAAAAAGCGCATCCATCCATCATAAAAATGTAATCCATATGGCTCCAGGGTTTTTTATAAAGGCCTTCTGAAGCGAAGCGAAGCGGTTTTTGTAAGAAATATATCCACAATTATAACTTTATAAACTGTAATCACTAGCCTCCGGTAATGTCCGTCCGTGCGTTCACGAGAGAGTAGAGTTCTGGCGTATGACGTAAGACTTAGGCGTAGCTTATGCTTAGGTGAGAGTAGACGCCTCTCGCGGTTCAAACAAATAGGGCTGGGCAAGAAACTCAAGCTCCAGACTTCTAATTTGTGACCTGTGTTTTGTTTTGCTCTATCCTCTGCTCTACCGTGTACGTCAATATCATGCGCCGGGTCAGAGGTCACTCTTCTGCCGGAACTCGACTCCCCGGAAACCAGTCATAATAGTTTACAAAAACGCAATGCTTCGCTTCAGAAGGCTCTGTTAACCCCCTGGAGCCGTATGGATTACTTTTATGATGGGCTTCAAAAAACACGGTACATTCACCTCCATTATAAAGCTTGGAAGAGCCAGGATATTTTTTAATATAACTCTGCGTTTGTCTAAAATAACAAAGTCATATACACCTAGGATGGCTTGAGGGTGTGTAAATTATGAGATAATATTTGGGTGAACTAACCCTTAAATAAACACATTTATTATACATTTAAATGATGTTATAATACATGTATAAAAATAAAGGAAATAAAAGAATAAAAAAAGAATAATAATGATTAATTTGTGTGCATAGTTATGGAAAATGTTTCTTGTTATTTTTTTTATAATTTTATATGTTTATATTTTTTATTTTATACTTCTTTAACTAAATTGTGACTTTGGCCAACTAAGTTGTTATATATGTGATATATAAATGAAAGTAAGAAAGAAAGAATTATATGATTAAAGAAAAATGTAATCACAATACAACCAATTCAAATGTGATATTTAAATCCTGGAGACAGGAGATCCATCTTCCATAATGGTGAGGGCGCAAAGGCCTAAATGCCGGATAAAATTTGCCTGCTGGTTAAACACTGGGCATCCCTGGAAGTGCCATATGTTAATGGCGTAGATATTGGGAGTGTGTTTATATGATTAGCGAGTGAGAGGTCGAGATGAGAGTTGAGCCAGAGTGATTTGTCTTTTCACACAGCGAAAGGAGATCAATGCAAAGTGCCTCTCGCCTGCTCAACAAGCCATGTAAACTCATTAACTCACTGAGACCTGTCCCTGGTTTTACATACATACACACACACAAACGTGGCAAATCAGTGAAATTACATGTGTGAGATTAGGTTAACGTTTTAATGAGTGTGAGTGGGTGTCTGTGATTTTCTAATTTGATTGTGTCAAAGTGTGTGTGGAGACAGTGGTTTACATGTGTGTGTTTAAGGGATAGTTGGGATTAATGGGTTTCTATCATTGCACAAATGTTTTGCACACCAGTCAGTGATTCATTGAGTAATTAGTCAGTTGTGAACTGCTTGGTAACTTCATGTTTAAAAGTACATGTTCAGAGGCTGGTGTTCGCAAGTTAATGTTCTCCTGCTATTAAAAATAAAGCTTCTTCAACGTTCTTTACAGCATTGTAGGTTCTTTTCTTAACAAGGGGTGGGAGGTTTGAGTTGTTGAGTGGATCTTTGGTGATGAAAGTTTGAAGATGTATCATTTAAGTTTCTGGGTTATTGAGCATCAGTATTGTAAGTGGTTTTATGGGGAAGTACTTAGTGTAACATTAGAAGGTTCTTTTACATGGTAAATTCTAATTAGTTAACCTTACTTAACTCTTTCCCTGCCATTGACGTAAATGTCCGTCATTTATGAGACAACGCTTCACCGCCATTGATGGAAATATACGGCTTTTCGTGTTTTTACTTTTATGCGGTTGGGGGCGCTATGACACATCTTCTGAAAAAGTACTTAATCTCCTAATCAAAAGACATGTGACGGAAAAGCAGAAATAAGCGATATCATATGTAAGCAGATGCATATAGGCTATGTAAAATAACGCGATCATAAAAATTAAACAGCATATAAATCAAAACTGCCTAATGTTACGGAATGAAATGTAATTTTTCTCAGCTTTTTGCTCAAAATGTTGCTTTTTTACAGAGGTGTGAAGTCCAGGTGTCAGAAAGTAAAAGTCCTGCCATATGTTTATTCCACCCATGAACTCAGCCAGCTGATTTCACTAATAATCTCCTGGCTGAAAAAACTGTGCTAATTAGCAAATCCAGGTGATTGGAACAAAATACTGAGGAGGACTTTTACTTTCTGAACCTGGACTTTACACCTCTGCTTTTTTATGAAACTTTTTTATATATATATAAAAAAAGAATGCATTAAGGTAGAATAAAACTGATTTGTTTAAAAGCAGAGGCTCTGTTCTTTCTTTTGATATATTGCATGGTCAGATATTCATCCATAGTAATTGGGCCTGAATGAAGCTCATATCTGTTGCTTTTGTTGTATTTAGGGCGGGAATTAAAGATCGGATTCATATTAATTATGCAGAGACAAATTTATGTGGCCAAGTGTAAATGGAACAGTTTAAACAAATCAGATAGCTATCCAATTAGTAAAAACATATGAATTAAGTTGTAAACAGGCCCTATGTTTGTGAGAACTATTGGTGCGTTCAAGACAAGTCATGTCAGAAAGATTATATTTACGAGTTGAGTGCACATGAATGCCACCACACATTCTTAAACACGAGGATTTTCTTTAAGACCTGAGTTTACAAGTTGGGTGTGTGTCAGTTAGAAACAAGGCAGAACATTACAATACATTGTCAGGCTTTTTTATTCCCCAAAAAATAAGCTAACTGCCTGTACAGAATATGACAGCATTGTAATAACAATATAAGATGTAACGATAAAGTTTACAGGGGCTTCATAAATTAATAAAAAATATAAAAACCTGATGCACATTCTTTGTTCCTAATTTTCTAGAAGTAGAATTAAAACATCTTACTATATATATATTTTTTGTGGTTAAATTAGAGAAGGTACACCGCCATCTTGCTCAGACGAAAAAGTGACTTGAATGCACCTGCCTTCCCAGGAGCACTTGAACGCACCATAATATGGTGGTTTTTGGATGGTGATGGTGAATATAACGAGGGGATATTGAGAACACAGGTGAAGTCAGACACAGCTTCTGCCTCCTCGCTGCTGCTCGTGTCTTTCTGTGTACCTGCAGATGGAAGATGTTTCTGAGTGTTTGTGGGGAGACAGAGAGATGTTAGAAGTTTCCAGAATTCCCCCTGTGCCTACCTTCCCAGTGCGTTTGTTCCACATCTTAGTTGCCCTCCTTCTGGCGGATTCTACAACTTTATTTGCCTCTGACTTACAGAGGATTACACACACACTCCAGTGCATGTAGGTACACATGCTTTGTTCCACTTGCAGGTAGCACAAGTGAATCAACTTTTACACACATGCACATACACTATCCTTCTGTTTATTATGGTAAATATCAGTCACATGCAGATGGGATTAATTAACAAAACAAACTTTACTGGTTCAAAGATGTGGACATTTAGGATGTTGAAAATATGCAGTATATTAAGTTGATAATATTGATGGATAATATTTAATTTTAATAAAAGAAACAAAACACAAGAGCACAAGATAAAGCTGGAGATATGTAAAACCACATAATGCAAAAAGAACAGTCAAACTACAACTGAACCTAAGGGGTTTATACACACAAGGATAAATGAGGAACCAAACAAGACACAGGTGAACATAATCAGTAATGAGGGAAACCAAATCAGTAACTAATGCCTGCTACAAACTGTGCGATTTCAGCAATGCTTTAAGATCATTATAAATCACACTGTACGACATGGATCTAATAAACTTGGATACGACATGGATGTAGACTGACTCAAGATGACAAGATGAATCACACTTTGGCAATTGTGATTTTTTATTGGCTAGTCAGTAGACGTAGGTCGTAGCAGCAAACACATTGTGAGATGATCAAGCTAAATTTCTGACAAATTTTTTGACAGAAATGATCACAGGCTATCTTTGTTCGCAAGACCGTGACAAGGACCATCTTTGAACCTCTCTCATTGTACGACATAGGGCCACAGCCACAGAAATAGCCATGATAGGTCATCTTTCATCTGGGACAGCCCAAAATCACACAATGTGTACTGGTCATATGACAACCAAATGAATGGAGACAAACCAAAAAAAGTAACTATTTACAAAGGATCAAACTAAACAGGACATAAACGTGAAAAATATACAGCTGTTTTCATTTAATGTTTGAGACTAAATGTATGGTCACTTACATAAAATGTAATTTTCTTAAGCTATTTTCTGTACATGTTACTATCAACTTTACTGTATTAAAGTATAGATTTGGGCAATAATGTTAGTCCTGTTAGAGTTCGATTCATTTCTGTGAATCAAACAGATTAAATTTAAATTCAATTTAAAATAATGATTATATTTTTCATTTCACTCAGAAATGTTCACTGATGTCCCAGTGTGACAAATTTTCATATATTAGTTTTATTAAAATGTGAGTAAATATAACCTTAAATATATACATGCATATTTATTTTTATTTATTTTACACATAACATTTTGAATCTAGAGTTCTTGGCAACCTTGACTGTTTGGTTTGAAAAAAAATATATGCATATTATATGTTTTAACCCTCTTCACAATATAACATTATTAAAATATGTAGATATATTTTTTAGCCACATACTCTTAATTTTGTACAGTATATTTTGGCCATCCATGTCTCATTATGCAGTCTTCACTTTTTTGTTTCATTATTATGTAGCACCTGAAAAAAAAAAATTAAACTGAGCTTGCTTGATAAGAGTCAACAAAGAAATCAACTATATATAAACTAAGAAAACAACAAATACGCATATGTACGACAGTATACATTAATTTATGGAAGTACATAAGTTAATTGCTGGAATGAATAGCTTTTGAAAAAGTGCCCATTCCAGACATGAAGTCATTCCTAAAAGTCTCAGCTCATGCTCCTTTCTTCACCCTCTCTTCTAACCTCTCATTATCCCGCTTTCAGAATTTTTGATAACTTTATCTGGCCTAATTTTCAGAGGTTTGCCATCCTACTTTAGCTTTTCTTCCACACTCTCTTTATCTTTGTTTATGTTAAATCTAATGCATTCCTTTTTCCTGACCTTTCCTCTCTCTTCTGCTCTCCTCCATTCATCTTTTCCTCCCTCCATCTCGCTTCCACTTTTTTCATTTTTCATTCATCCCCCTACAGACCTGCCCCCCTCCCCTCCTTTTCTTTCATGGACAGAGTCCTATACTGTAGGATGACTTCGTCTAATTTCTGGGTTGTAATAAGCTGTAAATGGCGAGGCTGCCGGGGCATGTATAGGAATTAATAAGAGCTAATAAAGCGTGCCTGTGGGGGCAGCAGCCTGTCTTTAAGTAAACATTATGACTTCTCCAGGGGGGCTGTTTGCAGCGTGGGGCTGTTAAGAGACTGGGCTCTAGCTTGATGAATCATGAAGCCATGAGATAGATAATTTGCTCCTTGATTCTACAACAATGGGGCTAATAAGGCCTCTCTTCTTTGACTGTCTGATTGGACAGGCAAGCGCGTGTGTGTGTGTTTGTGTTTGTTTGTGTGTGTGTGCGTGTGTGTGTGTGCGTGTGTGTGTGTGTGTGTGTGTGTGTGTGTGTGTGTGTGAACATATGAATCATGTGTATCTGGTGAAATTTGGTTTGAGTAACTGACACTGTCCCATAAAAAAAACAAATCATGTCATGAACCTGCTTTTGTATTTTGCTTCTCCTGATCCTAAGAGCCAAGGGATTTCATGTGCATCTTCTCCCAAATTTCAGTAGTTAAAATTCACTAAGATGCCTATCTTAATGCATATCTGCATATCTAAATAAATAAAACAAAATAATCAAAAATATGAAATAATCATAGAATAAGATAGCAACATCGATATGTTTGATAAATCATACAAATCAACATAAATCATAGATAGCAACAATAGCAATGTTGTAAAAAAAACTTAAAGTTAACAAACATTAATATAAAAAATGGATAAATAATTAAAAAATAATTAATAAAGAATAATAGAATAAAAATAATTTTGTTATATAAGAAAAAAAAAATCACAAACAATCATTTTAATAAATATTTTTACATAATTGATAAAAAAACATGTGACATTTATGCTTAAACAAATTCTCTAAAAAAACACATCTTAATATATTACATGCTTTAATATATTATGTACATTTATTTTGTTAAATAATGTTTGGACAATTAACATAAGACAAATACTAAATACTTAATTATTATTATTATTATTATTATTGATAATAATATTATTATTATTGTTTGCAGTGTGAAACTCCAAGTCTCATGAGCTATATGAAAGAGCAACATCTGAGCTATTTATTTATTTAGGTAGTTTGTTAGTTAGTTAGTTAAGATCAACTGATGTATAACCAGAGTAGAGCTGTTAGATGTATGTGGGTCTCTAGTTGTAAGTGAGCCGGTGTTCAGAGGTGAACAGTACCTGTTGTGAGTTACTGTGAGGTACTGAGATGTGACAGGTACTGAGGTGTGCTCCGAGTCCCTGGAGAGAAGCGTAAGACCCCCCCCCCCCCTCCCCCTCCCCCTCCCCCTCCCCCCTAAAAGCCTTAGCAGCCTTACCATAGCTATGTTTGATCTCAGTCAATGCAAGCATTGTGTGCGTATGAGATGGAGAGAAAAAAGGGAAGATGGGCAGGCTGGATGCTTTGCAAAGGAGACCTTCTTACTTACTCCTCAGCCTCCTGAACTTCACATTCACACACCACAAAACACAAACACTGGATTGAAAATTGGGGTGGGGGGGCTGTCCTCCAACAAACTTCCAGATGCTTAGTGTGCTGTCAGATTTGTGTATGGCATGTGGCTGTCTTGTGTTTTGACACATACTGTAGGGAAAACAGGGGCAGTTTTTACTGTAATGAATATTACATAGTATATAGTCATGGTAAAACGAAAAAGCAATTTAACATTACCCCTGTTATTGCTCAGTATATATATGTATATAAAAGATACAGTTCAATATATATATATTGATGCTATTGGGGCATGTTGTCACACCATGGTGTAAGTTGCTATTATGGAACTTTTATAGCCTTTTCAACAAAATTTATAAATGTAACAAATATAATTTATATTAATTATTTATTTATTTTTGTATATATCTATATCTATATATACCAAGGCTGCATTTATTTGATAAAACATGCTGTAAAAATAGCAATATTGTGAAATATTATTACAAATTAAAATAACTGTGATAATAACTAAACACCAATCAGCATATTAGAATGATCTCTTAAGGCTCATTTGATACTAAAGCCTGCAATAATGGATGCTCAAAATTAAGCTTTGCCATTGTAACGATCACCAGTGAGAGTGCCCGGAATTACTATCAGAGGGCACTCCAACCCGAACAATCACAACACATCCACAGACTCCATTCCCCATAATGGACTAGTCCCCTTTACCAAGACTAATCAGCCATGATCACATTCACCTGTGTCTCATCATCTTGTTTACTCACCCTATATAAGCCTGGTTCTTTCTGTCATTCCCTGTGAAGTTTTGTTTAGTGTTACACTGCAATTCCAAGCATTCTCTCTGTCGGTCCCGTGTTCTTGGTTTTGGATCTTTGCCTGTTTCTTGGATTCCCCCTTTTGCCTCTGTCTCCTGCCTTTTTGTTGTGTTTGTTTGTATGGATTGCCTGCCTGTGTTTGACCTTGCCTGTACTTTGAATTACGTCTTTGGATTAGAGCAGAGCAGTTCGTGACAGCCATCACAGAGATAATCACATTTTAAAATATATTAAAACTGAAAACAGTTATTTTAAATTATAATAATATTTCACAGTTTTTCAGATTTTGTGTATCTTCAATCAAGTAAAATTAGCCTTGCATGGCAAGCAAGAGACTTCAAAAACATCATAAAATCATAAAACAAGCTTAATGTTTCCAAACTTTTTACCTGAAGTGTATATATGTTTATATTAATATTTGCATTATTTAAAATATATTATTTAAATATGTATATTATATAGATATTTATATTTCATGGTTGACGTTTTTGCAGCATCAACACTGTTATTGAACTGAATGGAATCAACATTGAACTGAAGTGAATAACGACACTATTGTCTTCTGTAGAGCTGCTTATAGCTGATATAAACTCATTACATAATTTGATGAACTTTACACAGTTGTATTGAATCAACATTTAACTGACTTTGGCTGAAAAGTGACACTATTGTTTTTTTTTTTAGAACTGCTTTACATCAGAATTGAATTCTGTTTGTATCATTGATCATTACTTTCCTGTTTATAACTGTAAAGCTGCTTTGAAACAATCTGAATTGTATAAAGTGCTAAATAAAGGTGACGACATAATTTACAAAAATAAAAATAATAAATAAAATAAATGATATTATATAAAATAATAATATAATATATAAGAGAGAGAGAGAGAGAGAGAGAGAGTAATAGATAATAGCCCTGACAGCTACACCCGTTTCCCCCTATGTTCACACACAAACTTGACTGCTTCGTATAGGAACTAAGTTACCTTGTGTGTTTTCATTTCATTTGTCTTTGTGTTAGGCCCTGACTGAGATTTGAAGAGTTTGGAATAGTTTGCATTTCCCCCTTTTCATTTGTTTCTAACAAAAACACACCTGAAAAATCTAACCAAAGTTTTACGAATTACTTGACAATTACAAGCATGTAATCTTTGATTAGAGATGGAGCTAAATTTTGCAGGACAGTGGCCCTCCAAGACCAGAATTGCCCATCCCTTGTCTAAGAGAATAAAGCATGCAATCCATCAGACAGGACCCAGGAGCTCAGTGGTATAGCATGGAAATGAGTCTTGTCAGGAGCATTTGCGAGAGGACTACACAACAAAAACGTATCTCCTCTGGGGGAAGAATAAAGATGAAAAAGCCACTCCTTCATTTGCAACGTCTTTTGGGTCTCTTGGTCTCTGAATCTCTCCACTCGCTCTCTCTCAGCTTACAAACCAACGCGGGGCAGAACAAACAAACAAACAAGGCAGCTAATAAGCCAAGGAGCCGGTGCTCACTAGAGATTTGGTATTGTTGCGCGTTCTTTATTCCGTTCTTATCTACTGAGCAACAAGAGCAAAAGAGGGACTGTGTAAGCATTAAGATTACATCATTGTGCAATTGTTACCCAGGAATGTAAGACGTGCTGGGCTCAATCAGCAGTGAAAGTCATTCCCGGTCCCTCTCCAGCTCCTCTAAAACATCTTAAGTGGAAAAGGTTGTAGAAACTACCCATTTTTCCTCCAACACCTTCCTGGTTTGCCTCACCATCGATAGATATTTCCCACCAATATGAACACCTACATGTAACTGGTTATGGGGTAATGGATCACTAGGATGTCATTGCAGAGAATTTATTACTTTTTTATGTTTAAAAATTTATGGAATGTCCTGTTGAAAGTTTTGTAATTGGGCCGGTAAATGAGCTTATTCCCTTAATCAAAGAGATATTCAGTCTTTCTCAGAGCACAGAGACAGAGTAGTAACCCCCAATATTAATGTTTACATATAGTGATGTACAGATTCATATGCATTTACTTTTTAATATAATGTTTTATTATATTTTTATTTAAGGCATATAGAATTTTTTTGGTATACAAATATTTTACTTTTAACAATTTACGTTTAAAAAATACATACATGGTACTAAACCAAATTAATTCTACATACATTTTAATTGTATTTTTTGAACAAATTGTTTTTTAAAATGTAAAGTTATATTTTCTGGCACCACCTGGCAGCTGGCACCAAATTTCCATTAGGATCAGTGTAGATACATTAATAAATACCACTGATATAGTTACAGTATATATTTGTTTATATTTATGTATGGGGTATTTGAGTTTTTGGAATTTAACTGGAGTTAAAATAGATTGTGTGTGTGTGTGTGTGTGTGTTTGTGTGTGTGTGTGTGTGTGTGTGTCTGTGTGGAATGGTTTCAAACTAGCTCTCAGGTTCAAGTCAAGTCACCTTTATTTATATAGCGCTTTTTACAATACAGATTGTTTCAAAGCAGCTTTACAGAGATAACAGGAAAATAATGCAACAAAGTTTGTTTCCAGAAGAAAATAGTCCAGCTTAAGTAAGTTCAGTGATGGATAATTTTTGTTGTAAAAAAGTTATTAATTTAGTTCATTTATATATGTAGCCGCTCTGGAGAAAACCGTGATGTCATCGTCCAGCTCAGTTCAGTTCTCATATAATGGTGTCAATGCAGGCAGATCAATAATATTGTTGAATATTAAATGTCCCCAACTAAGCAAGCCTAAAGCCAAAGGCGAAACAGGCGACAAAGGTGACAAAGGCGAAAAAGGCAACAGTGGCAAGGAAACAAAACTCCATCAGATGACAGAATGGAGAAAAAAACCTTGGGAGAAACCAGGCTCAGTCAGGGGCCAGTTCTCCTCTGGCCAACGAACGAACAGTGTATGATTATGTTTCAGGCAGCGTTACAGGTCAGAAGTCAGATTGGATTGTCCTATTTGAAATCAACCTAGTATCATGTTCCCACAAAACCCAAAAGATGTTTGTTTGACCTTTAATTTAATCTCTAATCCTCTCATCTGCACGTCAGAGACCCTGAATCAAGCCTAAATCCCACTGTATAGAAACTGACTTGAGTTTGTGAGGAATATGTAAGTATGAGAAGCATGCAAAACCTTTGGAGGCAACTTATGTTTGCATGATGCCAAGGTGAAGAGGAAAACCCTTCGAAGTAAACTAATTCAAATTTCAATCAAGCACATTAATGACTCAAAGTGTATTTTGGGTGCATGACTTTGAAGTACCATTCACAGCTGACTTTCAACTCCCTGCTTTTGTCAGCAGAGCGTATAATTTATGTTAAATTGATGTGCTTAATGTGCTTAAAATAAGATTTTTTTTTCCTTTGGAGAAGGCTGAATTGCGGTATTTTAAACCTGGTTAATCGCTTCTCTTTTTGTGAGAAAGGATTATGGGCCAGCACGCAGAATCAAAAACGCCCTTTCTCTTTCCCACAGCTAATTTGGTGTGGGTCTCCTTCTGTGCAAGGACTAAGCATTAATATGAGAATTATTTTGGGAAACAACTGCCACAAAACAGTGGTTTTAATGCATTCTATTGTGAGCTTCTTCAATTCAGGGTGTTTAGATAGCTGGCTTTAACATCCTGGTGCATACTTTAAGGCCGTAAGCTTTTCATCTATTCATTTAGCGTAATTGACATTGTGTTATTGACCGACACACTAAAGTACACCTGTAAATAATAAAGTTAAAATATTAAATTATGAACATACCTATGGGGCAAATGAACAAGACAGAATAGCCTACTGAGCCCAAAATAATTTTTTAAATCTCTTTAATATCTAATTCTTTCTCCATTTAATCTTAGAAGTGAGATTAAATTGAGACTTTTGTTTCAGAAGTGCTGTGAACTGTGCTAACATTTTCCAGTAAGGAGCAAATCTAAGATTTTAGAATGAACTCAAGAAAGAAAAGTCATAAAGTAGATTCATATTTCAATTGTTTCTCATGAAGCAGCAATTCAATTAAATGGAGACTGAATGGAGGCATTTGCTTTAGTCTCCTGCTTGTCAGATTTTTCTCCTCAAAGTTACTAATAATCAAACATATTAAGATTTCAACAAAGTATCAAACTATGCTCCAAAAGACTAATATGTCAACTATTGTCTCATTTAATTTTTTTTTTTTTTTAAAGAAACATCTCGGACAAAGTTTGTACTTTTCTTGACTTTTCCTGAGCTATGAAAGTGCAATAACATTCTACTCAAAAACATTTTATGCAAAGTGTTATTGGGGAGTTGGGTGAAAAAGCATGAAGAACAAGGAATTTGGTAACACCTATGGAATGAGATGGCACAGGCCAGGTCAATGGGATTATGAGTGAAAAGGTCCCGGTCTTAATTGGTGCAGATGACTGGCCGGCCGCCCCATAGAGCACACAAAAGACACGTCAGCTATGCTTGAGTGGACACAAGCTTGCCGTATTTGCTTGTCCAAAGGAATGTGTATGTCCCGATCTCTCTCCATATGTTCCCTTCCCTTCTACCCTTACTTTTTCAGTCCATTTCAAATGGATTACCTCATAATTTTCCTTTCACTCTTTTCCACTTCCTCTTTTCTTGGGATTTGAGGAAAATGAACTGAGAAGGGAAAAATCTCGCTCTCCCAATTAATTTTTTTCCCCAATTTTTTGTACTTTATTGTCTCTCACACACACACACACACACTCACACACGCACGCACACGCATGCACGCACGCACGCACACACACACACACACACACACACACACGTCAAGTCACCTGCATTGACATAGTACTTTATACAATACAGATAGTTTCAAAGTAGCTTTACAGTTATAAACAGGAAAATAATGATCAATTAGTGTTGATTCAGTATGGTTCAAAAACTGTGTACAGTTTCTCAATTATGAATTGAGTACACTTTAGCTATAAAGCAGTGATGTCATCATCAAGCTCAGGTCAGTTCTTATCCAATAGTGTCAATGCTGTCAAGTCAATAATATTACTGCTTTTTAAGTGTCCCCAACTAAGCAAGCAGAGGCAAAAGTGGTAAGGAACCCAAACACCATCAGGTGACAGAATGGAGAAAAAAACCTTGGGAGAAACCAGGCTCAGTCAGGGGACCAGTTCTCTGTCCAAATGAAAAAAAATGGTGTGATCATGATTCCAGGCTGCATCACAAGTCAGATTGTGGATTGATATTCAAAATATTTAATCCAGCTCCTTCTGCTTGGAGATCAGATACATCAGTTGAAGCTGGCCATAGGGGTCTGTGCAGAGGACTTTTGTGGCTCTTGTGGACTTCGTTGAGGTTCTGTGTAGAGGGCTGTCTAGTTGACATATATATATATATATATATACAAAATGAAACCCAAACTCTTGATAACTGTTTCTTTTTTTTGCAAACCAGGGGTGCGTTTCCCAAAAGCATAGTTGGCCAACTATGATCGCAATTTCCATTGAACTCTATTTGTAATGACGGAACTTGCGACCATAGTTGGCTTTGGGAAACGCACCCCTGGATTGTTAACAGATGTTGTGTTGAGTGGTTGAGGGAAAAAAATCCCTAAACAAACAAAATTAACTGTGTTTGTCTGTAACCCCCTCCTTATTCCTCGTGGCTACACCTCTCCTCTGGAGATTGAAGCACATCAAACTTGAATAGCTGTGTTGTAAATCCCAGACAGCTACTTCCATGTAGAATCATACTTATGTTACTTAGAAAACAATTAGAATGTTTTTTTTGATAATTACAGCAGTTTAATTCAGATGGATAGACAGAGACTAATATTTTTTTTTAACGTTTATTTATTTTTTTATGTTAAAAAGGACATTTTTGATTTTGTATGGTTTCTGTATGGAGTTGGAAATTTGGGAAAACAGCCATTTTTAGTCTATGGACTAATTCATTGATTGTTATTAATTGTGTGTTATTTGTTAATGAGATTTATTGTTGTTGATTTAAATGTTTTTTTTTTCTCTGACCACTGACCTCCGACCTTTTCCTCACTTGTTACCCTGCAGGTATCCTGTCTTGATGAGGTACTGAGGAATGCACAGTTGTCATGGAAACCCAGTCCCAGACCAGTTCTGCAGCAGAGAAGAAGAAGAGAGTGGAGACCATTGTAGCCACCAAGAGTGCGTCCACCCGTGCCGACATCAGTGAGAAGGCTGTGGCCTCCAGCACAACCTCCAATGGTATAGCTTCAACACTTCAACTTCAAACTTCTCTTCTAACTACTTGCCAGGCTCAAACTTCTATTCTCCATTCATTCTGCCTTTTTGAATTTAAAGGTGAAGTGTATAATTTTTTGGATGTTAAAATTTTGAAGACTTAAGAAGATCTTCACTGATGTTACTCCATGTTGTAGACAACAAATCAGTTTTCTTGCCGCTACAAACAAACATTTAGGAAGGAAAAGTCTAAATATAAATGGAATCAGTATATAAAATCTTTGCCATCGCAGCTATTTATTTGCAGCAAAAGGGCAAATGCCGGTCTATCTGGGCTCACGAAACTATTCAGGCTCAGAGTCAGCACAGCGAGTACCACCATACATGGAGACATATTATAAATTATAGGACAGTGGCTGACTGCTAAAAGGAGCTTCTTCTTAAGCTTGCCTCGGCACTGAAGAGCGACTGATCACATGCGCTCCACTGACTTCACCCGAAATTCACTCTTCATTTGCATAAACTTTGTAATTTCGCTTGACATGCCCCATCCCGTCACCAACGGTCGCTGTTGCTCATGTTGCCGGAAATTGCCCACTCTCCATTGAAATGAATGGGATTGTGTCGCTTTGTCGCTTGTAGTGTGAATGCAGCTTTACAGCATTGCACTTGTGATGCAAAGTACCCTGAAGTCCAGGGCAAAACAAGTCCAGGGTAAAACAACTCAAAGAGTTATCTTATGTAAGCAAGTTAAAATTGCATGGTTGCTTCGGCATATGAGGTTTTATCTCTCTCTTTTTTTTGTTAACCCTGTATTATATCAGTTAAGTTTAGGGTAGGGTTTAGTGTAGGTGCTGTGTTAATTTTAAACACAATAGAGCATTAATCTTTCTTGGATTTCAATATTTCTAGAATTCTAGGATTTTAATATTTGGTGTGCTCAGCCCCCAATGAGTGTATGATTACATATTTTTTTTAAATATATTGTTTGTATACTAGCATAGGCATGAACAAGACAGTGAGTTCTACACTACCCATCAAGTCAATCCCTGAATACTTCATTAATTTCTAAATAAATAACCAGCTAATATGCATCAATATTCATTAAGAATATAGACAGACATTATATAACTATAATTGTCTAGATTGGCAATATGTGGGTAAAATATATATATTTTTTTTACATATTTTTATTCAACACGTAATGTTTTAAAATCTATTATTTTTAACTACATTTTTGCAGTAAAATTAACTTTAAAGAAGATCTACATTTATCATTTTCATTCATTGAGATAGCATGGAAAATGTGCCATGCTTTAGTGGAGGATTTCTGTCACCTGGTGGAAAACAAACACACTTTTAACATGAAAATGACATGAAATTACCACTATAACAGTAGATGGCTGCAGAGGACCACTCATTAGCTCATTTGCCATTTCCAGCCCCTTGTATAGTTCTTTTCGGGTGGTTTACTTTTGGATTTATTATAAAATTAATTTTATAATTTGTTTTTGCAATTTTATTTCACTGAAGTATGAAGTATAGCAAGTGTAGGAAAAGTCATAAAGTCTCAAGCCATTTAGATGAATGGAATTTCATAAAATAAATAAATAAGCCTAGATTTTACAGTGGACAACTGTCCACTGGACAACTTTACAACTGTCTTGTTTTGCTCCCACATCCTATTATGTAAACTGCATTTATGAAAAAGACAAATAACTACAAAGATATCATAACAATCTCTCAATAAATGCACACACATTGTCCTCTGTTTTTGACGCTGGCGTTGCGCTGCTACGGATTGAAGAGCACGCTGAAAAAACGCAGACTAAAATACGGGGATGAGCCGAAGCCTGCCGCAGGTTTCATATGAGTTTTAAAGGGGACTGAGGTGATCATGAATTAGTGTACATATTACAGAGTTAATGGCAAATATTTAGGGGGGCTGGGTGGAAATTTAGGTCAAGTCACCTTCATTTATATAGTGCTTTTTTACAATACAGATTGTTTCGAACCAGCTAACATAATAGGTGATAATAGGAATTTAATGCAACAAAGATTGTTTTGGCTGTACAGTAGCTCTAGAAGAAAGTCATTTTCCAGCTTAAGTAAGTTTTTGATTGATTAATTTCATTTCTAAAAATCATTGGTTATTAACTTAGGGGGTGCTTACACGACACCGTTTTCAACTGAAAACAGAAATCTTTTAATGTGTTCTGGCCGTTCATTTACACGACAACGGCATTTTGGTGGCCTGACCCACAGGAAAGAAAAATCAAAAGTGAGATCTCTTTAACATCTCAAATGTTTCTCCTAGACAGAAATGAGGTTACTTTAAAATCAAATGGAGACTTTTGCTTGAGTCTCCTGCTTCTCACACTTTTCTCCTGAGACAAAAAATCTAACACTCTCAAATTTTTCTCCTTAAAAGTTTCAGAAGAGATCTCAATAACATCACACACTGTCCTCAGATTTTTCTCCTAAACTAAAGGCTCCAATGGTCTCACACTTGTCTCCTCTAACATTTCAGAAGAGATCTCAGTAACATCACACACTGTGCTCATACTTATATTCTGAATCTTTAGAGGAGACAAGATCTAGAGTCTCTAGCTAAGGAGAAAAATCTGAGCACAGTGTGTGATGTTGAGATCTCTTCTGAAACTTTAGAGGAGACAAATGAGAGAGTGTTAAAGAGATCATATAATGTCATTTTCATACAAGTTAATTTGTTTCTATAGGATTAAAATAAAAAATTCTCATTAGTATTGTAAGAAAACTCATTTTACCTGGTCAAAAACAGCTCTGTTTTCAGCACGCCGTTTCAGTGCATATGCCTTTAAATGATAATGAGCTTCGCTCACTCCGCCCCTCTGTTCTGCGGGCGTTTTGACAACGCACATGGAGGGTTGCCTTGACAACAGTTGAGGGTATATTTTGGAGAAAGAATGGCAGCGGGAGTCTCTGAGGACACATCTGTGCAACCGTATCAATTTGTACCGGAGTCGCACCCGGTACAAGATGACGGCCGCAAAGAAGTTCGACTCGAATTATTAAGGCTCGAACATGACATTTCTGAATGGTTGGTTAACGTAATGTCACTTTGATCTATCTTTGTGTACTGGCAGGGTAGAGTAACTTAGTGAGATGTACGAATGCTATGTGTTTACTGATGTATACGTTCTCAGTTTGTAATAACACAATAACCATAACGCGTTGTTCATTATAAACGTGGGATTATGAATTATATTGAGAACGTCGTACATAGAAAACATGCCGTAATGTACCCTGAGTGTAAACCTTAGCCGCATTCATCGTGAAGCGTGCAAGCGATTTGCAAAGATTAATATAAAGGTTAATACAATTTTACACAATTACTTCTTCTGGAGGTGCAGCAGGGACATGAATAATTGGTACCGATTCTTTTTTCAGGAGCAGCTTCTTATCAAAACCAGCTTTTGTCACGACACACACACACACGGGGAATAGAGATTTAAAAGCAGTTTTATTTAAAGGGTAATCCGTACTCACAACCAGTCCAGGCAAAGGTCAAAATCCAAAAAGGCAATCCAAAAACATAAAAGACAAACACTATAAACAGGCTCGAAATAACAACAGAAGTGTGGGGACAATATACAAGGACTCCGTGACAAACACTGAAACAGACAGGGTATATATACACACAAGTGCTAACAGGGTGACGAGAAACAGCTGTAAGGCAATGAACAATCAGTGACAGACAGGATCATGGGAATTGTAGTGAGAATGCATAGACACCATGAAAACTGAGGACCTCTAGTGATGTCACCCGGTCGAAAGGCTCGATTTGAGGCAGGGAAACATATAAGGAGATTAAAACAAAAACACTCGATAGATTTTTATCATTATATGATGGTTGTGTACAGGCACTGCCAACACACATTTCAGTACAATCAACTTGAAAAAGTGCAAAAAAAAAGTACCATTATATGACCCCTTTAAGAGTTTTTGTCTCAGGAGACAAGTGTGAGAAGCCGGACACTCAAGCAAAAGTCTCCATTTGATGTTAATGTCAACTCATTTATGTCTAGCAGAAACATTTAAGATGTTAGAGAGATCACTTTTTTTTTAATTATTCACTCTGGGTAGCTTCAATCTCATTCATCCTCACCATTTCAATCAAACATAATACAGGCATTGTCATATTTGAAGTTTAGTGTGAACAGTGTTTTGTTGCACAATGATTTAGCAGAGGAAATCATGACCTGTTTTTACATGCATGCAAAATGGATTGTACAAGAGAAACATTGCAATGTTAAACGAAAAAAATGGCTATGTAACAACCATGAATCACTAGTACATTAGTATTACATTTATTAAAAAGAAAGTATTTATCTTAGACTAAACATCTTACGCTTGTCTAATCCCTTTTTTGGAATATGTGCTACATATACAATGCTGGGCATTGAAGAAAAATTTAGTAACCAGTAGTAGTAACCATTGATATTCTGAAATGTATAATGCTATTTAAATGATAGTTTTAGTATTTATAATATTAGTAAATCTGTTTCTCCTGAAAAAATTTTTAAGGGGGCCAGTTGCAAAAACTTCTTAGTCTAGTCTTAAAAGTTAGTCATCTAAATGTTTTTCCTTAAGCCTGGTAAAAACTTTTTAGAGTCATTTAAATAAAAAGTTAGATCAGTTTAATTTGAATTGGAAAAGTAAGACTGATTGCCCTTTGGTTAATTGATACTTAGTCAAACTAGTTCTTAAGTTACTATATGCAACTATGCTAAGTTTAACCAACTGGCACCATAAGACAAAGCTGATACCTAAATGAGACATATAAGAGAATAACCAGCCCTTAGTATCCTGAGCTTAGAGAAATCTCTGTCAGAGCCATAGCCTTGTGGACAGCACATCAATTTTGAGGCACAGCAGTACCTCCCTAAAGTCCCAGCTAAAGGCACTTTACTACTCCTGTTCCCTTCTTGTCCTACAGTCCTGTCCATTAAAGTTGAAAAAACCCAATGTCATGAGAAAAAGCAACCTCTGAAAATAATTTTATAATGTAGTCTTGAAAGAGATTACAGCAAGACAATGAAGAGTTCTCCCATATTTCTCGTTTCTCATTTTGGACTCCTTTCTCTCAGATAGTTCTCATGTCTCAGTTGTGTATACTTTTATTTCTTCTAAGGAATTTTAGGAGAAACATCTAAAACTTTGTTGATACTAAAATGAGGGATATATGAGAATCACAACTAAGTCTCATGAGCTTAGGAAAAGCAACCACTGAGCAATACATTTGAGTGTTTTAAGCAATAAATAAGTGTGTGATGTTGCTGAGATCTCTTCTAAATTTTAGAGGAGACAAATGTGAGCAATCCAGAGTCTCTAGGTAATGAGAAAAATCAGAGCACAGTGTGCACATTTTTGAGATCTCTTCTAAAACTTTAAAATAGACCATTTTTATGGTCTTAGAGTTTTTGTCTCAGGAGACAAGTGTGAGAAGTGTGAGAAGCAGGAGACTCAAGCAAACGTCTCCATTTGATGTTAAAGCTATCTCACTTTTGATTTTTCTTTCCTATGTGGTTCCCTGTTCCAACTGGCCTAATTTATGCAGCCTTACAATCATTTTACATTATTTGAATTATAGAAATTGATAATATGTTACTGTCACTCGATGAAGACTACAGAAGACAGGATTAACACATATAAGAAGTTTAATCAGATAGCAAGTAAACTGGCGTAACAGAGTGTCAGACACAAACAACAACCGACAAACAACAGAACTGAGGGAGGAACTTAAATACATGGTGATGATTGACTAAAAGGACGAACAGCTGTGATGAATGGTGTTAGTGTCCATGGTGATAGATTGTAGCGACTAATGTCAAAGGCGAAGCCAGAGTACCCGTGGGCTGAGGTGGAGCCGGTGTGACGGAGGACAGAGGCAACGCGAGGTGAAGGAGGAACCCACTGCAGCCGTAGAGGTGGATAGACAGAATGCAGCGGACGGCTTACAAGTCCGTAGCGGAAGTGGTGTGATGAATGACCAAGGGGGAGGTGGCAGGACAAGGGAACCTGGTGGGGCCGCAAGTCTGAGGGTCTCTCGGTGGAGCCAAAGGTGGAAGGAGCCAAGGCGGAGCCCACAGGTCGACGGGCAGAGATGGAGGGAAGAGATCCGAGGCCGGAGACGGAGCCGCGGGATCCTCTCACACTGACGCTCCTGGTGGTAACATGACCTGCTGCTCGAGATCATAGCAGGGCTTCCACAGAGACGGCGCAGGGCTGTAAACATCCGGTAGCGGCGGGGCTGGAGGACTGTCTGAGCTTGCGATGCTACAAGACTTGACAGACAGATGGTATGAGTAACACAGTCCATGTAGAGTGATAAAATTTGGCAATTCATAGTTCGTACAGTCATTAGTGCTGTCTAAAAACAGCGATAATGAAGGTATCGGGTGTGATTGGGTGGGAGTTGATACTTCCTCATTTAAGTTTATCAGACAGTCCTCATTCTACATAGTTAGGACTCCCTCGTCCACTGATGTCACGGGCTCACACCCCTGGTCAGACTCTTGATGGAGCTCCACTTCCGGGGCGAGGGTCAGCTCGTTCCACTTCTCCACGAGCTCTGGATGACGCATCGCGGCTGGTGGTAGCTCTCCGTCTGCTGGGGGCACACACACAAGTTCTCCGCGGTCGAAGGTGGTGATTCGGGCTCTTGGTCTGGCTGGGTGCTCGATCCGGGACGGACGCTCTTCAGACACCTGATGATGGTTTCTTTCCAGTTTAATCAGGTGGTGTCTGGGAGGTCAACGGGGTGATGGTAATTTGCCCCGATCCAGAACAGTGACTTCAGGGTCTTGTCGTCGAAGGGGCTGGTGATGGCGAGACGGAAAAACTCCTCTGAAAATAATAAAAAGCCGCAAATTTAGCGGCGTAATCCATTTTGGTCGGTTGTTCTGTCACACGATGAAGATGACAGAAGACAGGATTAACAAATATGTACGAAGTTTAATCAGATAGCAGGTAAACTAGCGTAGAGTGTCAAACACAGGCACAAACAACAACCGACAAACAACAGAACTGAGGGAGGAACTTAAATACACTGTGATGATTGACTAAAAGGACGAACAGCTGTGATGAATGGTGTTAGTGTCCATGGTGATAGATTGTAGCGGGAAAATCAACAAAGGAAGGCATGAACTGAAGATAATGGGGACAGTTACATGTATGCAAGGCTAAAGAGATGTGTTTTAGTCTAGATTTAAATTGACAGAGTGTGTCTGCTTTCTGAACAATGCTAGGAAGACTGTTCCAGAGTTTAGGTGCTAAATATGAAAAGGACCTACCGCCAGCAGTTGATTTTGATATTCTAGGTATTATCAACTGGCCAGACTTAGAAGCTCTCCTAAAATGTGCCCTGCATTTAGCTCCACTCACCGCACATTTCTTTTCCAAACTGCCATGATACATACAACCACCAACGTACTAATGCAGCAAAATGTTACCAGATTCAAATTAATCTATTTAAAATTAACCTGAAGACACTTTTATTGCCACTTACTGGACATTTTACTTTGAAAGTGCTGCAAAACTTGCAAGCAGCAACAAAATCATTTTACAAAAAAGTTTTTTTCAATGAGCCTGGGTTGTTTTTACAGGTTGAAAGTAGTCTACAAACTCTAATCAGCTTGACCAAGAGGGTCCTACCAGGTCAAACCAGGTCTATCACCTGATAGTCTAGTTGATCATACATCTAAACCAGCTTTGGCCAGAGAATGACTTTAAATTACTAGCTTGGGCCTGCAAGAAACAGCCTGGATTAGCTAAAAATCACATACAACTATCTTAAAATGATATTAGCATTTTGTTTTATATCAATGTTGTGATAAACACTCTCCTTCTCTACACAATAAGTCACACAAATGGTGTACGGGTGTGTGTCTTGGTTGATGAGTGGTCTGGTTTTGTACCACTCCACATGAAAGCCTCTGGTAATATGGCATGAAGTCAAAAAAAAAAGAAAAGAATTTCCTTTTTTTTTTGTGAAGGAGGGCATCGTTAATTGCTCTTAGGAGCCCTCTCTCCATCTCTCTCTTTCTCACTGTTAGTCATTCCCAGATGGCCAGCTCTCTTTCATTAATTAGAGGAGGGGGGCTGAGATTTTGGAATGAGATGGGGGATACAGCTTTACTGTTGTGGAAAAAGCATGGATGTAATTTAGCTTACTGATTGTGGATTTTTCTCTGTAATGCAAGGGTAATTACTTCTCCGAACAACATAAGGTTTGTCTTGGAAAGTTTGCTGCAGTGATCATCTGGCCGGGGTTCAGTCCCACACTCAGGGGAGAGACGCGGGGGATCACTTTTAAATGAATACCATCACCCTTGACACTCCATGGGACTCAAGTTTTATGTTTCACAAAAATGATGAAAAAGATGAAATTGTCTTTCGTCCAGAGTGTTTTGTTTCTGATACGCAAAAGCATTTCTGATTCAGCATTAGTGTGACATTTTCAGATACCCTTAGAGACAATCTTGATAAGGCATGCTTTATGACTTGTTTGCATGATTACAGAGTAAACTGTTTGTAGAACTTGTCTTCAAGGCAGAGTGTTGAGTAAAATATAACTAAATTGACATTCTGAGAGTAGGCAAGTTTTTCATAGTTTTTTCATAAGCTCTGATTCGCAGTCCTGACCGCAAGCTCTCAACCGACCATAATGGGCCAACGATCATAACAGACCTGCCTTACCTCAGCCATAAGATAGTTTACACATTCCTGGTGTGGTTATAATTACCCAACATTCTCCTGGTCTCCCAATACTCATAACCTCTTATCTGATGTAACCTAAACCCCCGTCAACTTTAACCTGTGTCGCCCAGGCCGCCCCCTCAAGACTAACAAAAGGCAATTGTGAGCAGCCCAACAGTGTCAGTGGCCCATTGCCCCCCTTTTTAGACAGACCCAGGATTGGCCGGTAGAGGTGCAACATTAATCTTTTACCTCTAGATAAATGCTGAAACTGATCCTAGATCAGCCCTGGCACATCTGGAGGATGTGCAGAAGGGGAAACCCCAAATAACACAGTGAGAGTTGGAGTTTAGAAAAAGAATGAAATACAAGCTTGTTAAGATAAATGATTTTGAGATAGAGTAGATAGGGAGTAAATAATACAGGTGTTTGATCAGATCACTGTATTATATCAAATAAATGAAAGATTTAAGATTTAAAGAGTTAAAAAGAGTTTTTTGTGAATTCATTTAAAAATGTAATTAATTAATCATACCATTATTTTGTGGCAAATCATGTTAGTTGTGATTAATGACAAATTTATAAATTATAAATTGGCCAAAATATTATCATAATTCCCTGTGTAGCTCTGAAATAGCCACAGTTACTTAGTACAAGGTGGAATCAAAACCATAACTTTGCCATTGCTAGCACTATGCTTGAACTATTGAGCTACAAGAATATATGATGAAAATGTCTCTTTTCCCATTTCCTTCTTCACCCTAATACTTTTCTTCCTCTCCTATTTCTCTCACCACATGGCCTAAAAGTTTGTGAAAAAGTTTAGCCGCAGTGTGTAATTGTGCAGGCTTGGTGGGGAGCATTCCCACATGGTTAGATAAAGACTGGAGCAGGCCTGTAAAGCATTCATCTGTGGACCGGCTCCCCTGGCCTGACAGCTCAAAGGAACCGACTGTGCCACCACAATGGCCTGATTGGTCCTCTTTGGAAGGGGTGAAGGGAAGGGGGCTTTCCCTCCTCCTCAACTCACATCATTTGCTAGGCAGGTGGACCACAAAGTCCTCTGATTCTATTGTTGCTGCCTGGACCGTGAGAGGGAGAGTGAGAAACAGAAAAAGAAAGAGAGAGAGCGATGTCTGTGCGCTTCAACTGAATAAACCCGGTCGTCATGGGATAATTTGTTAATTAGAAAGGGGCAAAAAGGCACCTGCCATTCAGAGAGAGAGAGAGAGAGAGAGAGAGAGAGACAGAAAGAATGAGAGTGCAAAATAGTTTCGGGATTGTTGGTTTATCATACTTTTTCATGGATGCCAGGCTGATGAAATGAACGAAAATGAAGGAAGCATGAATAACTGAGGGAGGGAAGTAAGAAAGTAAGGACAAACAGATGAAAAAAGGTGAGAAGACTTTGGAAGGTTGTCAGGCAAATTGTTTGAACTTGCATTTTCACTGACTTGAGATGCATTCACTGTGTAAACCGTGTCAGGGAAGCCTCTTTGAAACTTGTCAAGCTAGAGGCCACTAATAATTTAAAGTAGTTAAACTATACTATAAAAATACTGATAAGGTACTTATAAAAAAAACAACTACATTGAATCTATTGAAAAACATGGCGAGTACTAACCAAAAAATGTATAAAACTTTATTTATTTTTATACATATATATTTTTAAATATTTAATACATTTTGTAAAATGTTAACATAAATTGTAATAGTTTATATGCTTATAAGTATTTCATAAAACTATTAAACATAATAAATAATGAAAAGGATGAAAGGAGAGCCAGAGTGAACAGAAAGAGAGAGGCAGAGGTGACGTCCCTCTTTTTAGGCAGCTATTTAAATGATCAGCAGCAAATAGAGGTGAATGTCATCTGACAGAAATAAAGTTCCTGTTAGCAGCGCGGCCGGAAAGTAATTTACAGATAGTCTGTCCCGGCCCATCTTTGTGGCGTGCAGATAAGGGTTCATTTCAGCAGGCGGATAGCAGCCACTCTCCCTCGCTCGGGCCTATTCTGCAACACCTGTGATAACAGCTTGTGGAGCCTAATTGAAAATGGGGGCTCAAAATGGATTTTCTCCTTTCCTCTTCCTGTCTCTCTCCCTGTAAGAACCGTTTATCCTGACGCTCCTTTCATTTTTCTGCCCCGTCCGACCTGCCCCCCCTCTTTTCTCCGTTTGGTGCTGGGCTGTTACACTAACGGGAAATTATTGAATGGATGTGTGGATGTGTGCGTATGGGGGTAATTCTGGAATTCCCGAGAGGAAGGGTTTGGTAAATGTGCTACAGGATCATTTCTCACTCTGTTGTCAGCGTGGTGACAGCTGTATGATTCGTCTTATTAATGAAATCATTGATCACTTGATGGGACTCATAATCAACTGTTTCGACACTCTGTCCTGCTGGTCTCCACCTCCCTCGTGCGCCCACCTCTCTCTTTCTCAGAAACTAGTAAACATCAGTGCAAACATTTCTACGCTGTTGATCTCAGCATTTTTGTTGCACATATAAAGCACTGATATTAGGACAATGCTTGCTCAGACTTCCTGTAACAGTGATTCACTTTTATTTTGTTTGTTCAGAGTTTTATTTATTTGTAGATTTGTTGACCTTGCATAGTGGGAAGTTTTAACAGAACAACCCCCCCCCCCCCCATTTACTGAAGAAAAGTGAGTGGTGCAAAACCTATCACGATGATGCTATGGTGTTGTGGGTGGTTGCCAGGGTGTTGTTATGTGGCTGTAAAGATGTTCTGAGTGGTTTTTACTGCTTAGATGTGGTTGCCAGGGTGTGTTGGGTGGCTGTTAGGGCATTGGTTGCAAGGATATAGGTGGTAAATATGATTGCTAGGAGTGGTTGTCAGGGTGTTGCTATGCAGTTGTAAATGGGTTCTAAGTGGTTGTTAGTGCTTAGATATGGTTTCCAGGGTGTTTGGGTTGGTTGCTAAGGCGTTGGTGAGTGGTTGCCAGGTTGTTGCTGTGTTGTTGTAGTTGTTCTGAGTAGTTGTTAGCATGCAGTTGCAGTTTCTTGGAGGTCTTGGGGTTTTGTGAGTGGTTTGGTGTTGCTATGCAATTGTTAAGGTGAAAAGTGTTCTGGTTTTCAGGGTGGCCACTAGGGTGTTGTGGGTGGATGTGTGTCAGTATGCAACTGCCTAGGGATGATAATGATTAATCGGTGATCAATTAATTGTCCATAATAATTTAATCGATAAAACAATGGTCGATTAAGCAAGGTCATCATTAGATAAAGGCCACAGTGGATGTGTGGCCTTTATCTTGATATACTTCAAGCGAAATCAATGAACGAACTGATGTGATGTCATTTAGAACAAAAATCAGGCCCAAAAATTTTCAAAATAGCTTGCCAAAGCGAACTTTCCGAAAAAAGTTTGCTATAGCTGGTAAACACCTTTGTACTACCATTGGTCCATGGTGATTACTTAATAGGTAGGCGTGTGCGGAAGCTCCACCTTCTTTCACTTGGAAATCTTTTACGGGTTAATTTCTCCTGTTCAGTCCATCGTAGTCAGACATGACCCACGAGTGAAAACATGAACGCACTGGAGAGCTCGACTTCTGATGAAACGAGACACTGACACTATTTTTCATGTATAATACGGCAAAGCTGCTTGATTTTAAGCAATCTATTATATAAAGTGCAATGTAAAGAAATGTGACAAATGTGTTCGTATTTCGAACTTTGTTTTACCCCTAAGCGAAGAACAAAAAAGAATTTCGCAGTGAGTATATCGGGGGCTTTAAAGGTGCTCCAATCAGGATTCTTAAGGCCAATACGATCACCGATTCTGATCACCAAAATAATACTATTCTTAACAACAATGTATTTTAAGTATAAAACAAATTATTAAGAGATGAGAAAATCTCTATTTATTGGCAAGCAACATGTGCAACATATTCCATTCCCTCTCTTAGATGTGATTATGAGCAACTTAGAGCTTAACAAATATAGCATTCCTGTGAAATAAATAATAAAAATAAACAGAACAGTCTTTATCAACAGAAAGCAATCAAATGTAACACAACACTGCATAGTATTCACTGTATAAATTATATATAGATTAATCCTAATAAATCTACTAAAAAGCAATAAGGGATTTTCTCTTTGTCTTTTCTTGTTTATTTAAGCGAATACTCACCAAGCAGAGCATTTTGACATATGACATATGTATTTAACTGTTTAGGCAAGAACCCGAAGCTCAAATTTTACTTTTTTTTCACTTGTCCGTATTCGGAGCGTGCACACAGAAAGCCGATTGGGGAACACACAGTATCTCTTAATGCAGTTTTAATTTAAAGACAATCACTGATCTAGCTGATTTGGACGTTGGGCTTTTAAGTTTGGGCTTTTAGGGAGGAAAGAAAGCGCAACGCAACGCAATGAAGGGAATAAATGCACTGAAATATCACAGCCCTAGTTTCTTGCTGTCATTGCTGTAGCGTTGCTGCCGTTGCAATGTCTTCACTCTCCGCAATGACGTTGCAAATTAATTGTCCTTTTCAGACACTTGGTAGAACTGCCAGACTGGTGAATGAAGCAATTTTAGCTGTGCATAGAAAAATTGTCTCGCGAGCTTTCTGATCTATAAAGGCGATCTGATCGGCCTTTATAGAGTCCACTGATCAAACTATATAAAGCTATTATCGGCCGATAACGATTGCCTCCCGATCAATCAAGCACCCTTAATTAGAGGGAGTAGTTTTGAGGTGTGTCTAAATGTAATATTCTAAATGTAGTAATGTCTTCAAGCCATGCAATGGATTAGGTAGGCTTGCCGTTCATTTCGAAACATTAATGAAGGGTCCAAAAAACCCTCCAAGCTAGTGATTTTACTGAACATAAGAACTACTTGTGTAAACTCCACAATAAAAGTACATAGAATAAATGTAGTTCGGGAGGAGCACGTTCAGATAATTAAACCTAATTAAACACACGTGGAGCACATTCAGATAATCAAACCTAATTAGACACGAGTGGTGCTTAATCAACGAGTTAAGCGCTGTGTATATATACAGCAAACTTACCTCCGTTCATTGACAGTTTAACAGCATCCCTCCACCACCCCATCTCCTCACTTATAGTCCTAATACTCTTACAACAACGGGGGGAGTACTCTGGGTTCGGGCAAAATTCCGAGCTCGGAGCCCTCCCCCCGGACAGCACGCCAAATACGCATAATCTTTACTCTGTTTAATTGATGTAAGTGTGAACTCGTGAAACAACAAGTAATATTAATATTCTGGTGATCTTCCAGCGCTGTTTCAACTGTGCGCTCTTATTCTATGGCGCATGGTAGATCAGGACTTGTCAATCTGAGCGATCAAACCAATCCAAGCACGCACCAGCTGTAAAACATTGTCCAATTGTTCTCTACCCTATCACTATCTATCTGATCTACTATGGTTTACTATTTTTTCACGAAGTTACAACAAAAACGTGTTTACTGTTTACACGTGGGTCTGCTGCATTTTTTCATATAAATACTTGCTAAAGTTTTGTCTCTAACTGAAACAAATATGCATTTTGTATTCTCCTTTTTGAGACCTTTTCAACGATATATGACACAAGTCTATCTGTTACGTGCAATGATTTTACAGATCACATTTTCATGTTTCATGTAACAATATTTTCTTGGTCTTGGCGGAATACAGATATAATACACTTTTGCTGCTGTTATTGATGCTGCTGTTGGTTGTTGCTGCTGCTGCTGCTGCAGTCAAGTACAGGACTCGCTACTGCCAATACATACATGACACGCTGCTGTGAGCAAGTAAGACATGCTGCTTCTGTACCATGTTTCATACATGAGTTACCCATAGCAGATATATACGGGTGGAGCTGGGGAAGTGGAGGGTTTCTGAAAGTGCGTTGCAACTGCTAAAACAAATGCTGACCAAGTATTTAAAGGTTCATCAGCGAGTTCATTGGCTACTTATACAGCAGGAACCAATCAGCTGTACCCTAAAGAGAACAATGTGATTGCAAACAGATTGAGTTAAGGACTGTTCACCCTGCACCATCTAGAGTATCATGACAGCACTTTGTATTTATTTTTTCACGCTATGAAAATAGAGCACTTCTAATATGTCAGCAAATTTAAAAGAACATGTTAAGTGATGGTCACAGGGGCTTTCACACTGGGTAGTTCTTAAAACTTAGTTATAGGAACTAGTCACCATGGTGGTTCCTCGAGAAATAAAGGATCCCCTAGGGCCATTTTCCTGGTTGCATTCGCAACGCCAGTAGGAACTCTGAAGTGACGTAATCCGCGCTTGTTATTGTGACTTTTATTTTGATGGCGCGGTGGACATTTATTTTGATGGATTTTCTCCTTAGCGTAAACGTCGAGAGGTTCATCTATCACTGTTTTCCATGTTCGTGGAGTTAGTTCGTGGAGTAAATATATATCAGTGTGTGTTCACAGCTTTTTTTTTTAAATGGCAGGTGCTGGTGTTTCGCATGCGTTCGGCCAATCAGAGTACACTTATGTCACTGGTAGTTCCTATTGTGCTGGTTAGACCCTACTCTGAAGTAGGAGCTAATTTACTCTCCCCACAAAAGGCGTTCCTAGAACTAAAATCATTCCCAGTTCCTGCGGTGCGAACATGCCAAAAAGCAGGTACTTCCGCCAATAGTTCTAGGAACTATGAAAAGGTTCCTCCAGTGCGGAAGCCCCCCTTATAATCCCTATTTTCACTGTTAAGACAAGCTTCTAAGCTTTACGACACCCATTTTGTGTTGGTTACGACACCCATTTTGTGTTGGTTAAGCAAGTGGTTGTTAAGTAACGTGATAACATAGTAGCTTTTCCTTTTCCAGCCTCATATTTCTTTATCTCTCTCTCAAATATACCTTCTTTCCTCCACCTTTGCAATTATACACACACACACACACACACACACACACACACACACACACACACACACACACACACACACACACAATCTCTAAAACTTTTATCCTTTTAGTTGCCCTCTCTTCCACGCCTGCTCTCTTCGTCTCCTCTGCTATTCTGGCCCAGGTCATAGAGAATGTGGCAGAAATTCTTTACCATTGTTGGAGTCACAGCGGGTGGGGTGGATGCCTGTGTCTCTTCATTCCAGACAGAGGTGCTCCTCGCTGGCCTCGAGTCTACCAGTCTCCTTCTGGCTGCTCTTCTGGAGTTCATTTCCTGAAGCAGCAGGGAGACGGCCAGGCAGCTGGCAGAGGGTGATGTCTTTCTGGGGCCTCAGGACAGGGATTAGCTTGGGCCCTGCTGGTACAGAGGTGGAGAGGCCCTCAGCAGCCCTGCCCTACATAGACACACACACACACACACACACACACACACACACACACACACACACACACACGCACACACACAGGCAGGGCCGGAGTGGGGACACTTTTCAGCCCGGGAGTTTCAGGCCCAAGACCGGCCCACTTTTTCCATGGTGGTGGAAATTGGATAAATGAAGCAACAGTTCAGCTCTTACTATTGTGTAGTTTTTATTAATACCATGGTTCAACAAATAATGTAAAGGTTAAATAATAATTCACTTAAGCTGAGAAGTTAACAAAAATATCATGGTCATTATCATTTTTCTGCATGGGTATCAAATTGTGGTAATTTACTCCTTTACTACAACCACTTCTGAACAAACAATACATTTTGGTTTATCATGTACCGTCATATACTGCTCTTTCTTACATTAAATAACTTTAATTCATATTGTTTACTCTGGTATCCTCTCTACCTGTCCCTAGTCATGGCCTCCTCATTTTCAGTGGGGGACTGGGTTATCTGCTGCTCAGAAGCCACAAAAAAATAATTAAGAGGTCATTTTACTGCATACACAGATCAAGCTTGAGTTTTATTATCAATATTTGCATAATATTTGCAAAGTCTATGAATCGCCATATATTGGGTGATACAAAAAGGCTAATATTTTAATTAAATTTAATATTTTGCTTGTGAATAGGTTGACAACGCTACAACGGTATTTGCCGAATAGTTACGTTGCAGCGTTGCTAATGCTAATCATTACTAGGCCTATCTCTCTTTACCTGTTGCCACTTGTGTTTGTCCTCTTGAAAATAAATCTGTAAGCTTGGCACATTTGGCAGCATCCTCCTCCAATGCCTTTCTTTTTTTCAACCTGGCTTTTTCCATAGACAGTATAAGAAGTGGACAGAGCCATCTCATTGGAACTCAGTTGAGACAGTTGAAGCCCATTTTTAGCGATTTTTGAGCACTTCCGTTCCTGACGCGCAGACTCAAACCGACTCAAACTAAGCTTGATGACGTGAGCAACCTGTTTGATAGACGTTAATCTTCTAGTAGCTGTGCCTGAAAATTGCCAACGTTAATCTTGCAGAGACGGGGAACTTGAGCAAAGAGTTCTTTGGGGTGAGTGAGCAGGAGTAAGTATTCCGTTGCTTTTATGGACTCATTATCTATGGGCTTCTCCCTTGACGGGACGTCCCCCCGATTGCCTGCGAGCTTCTCCTCCTGTCTGTACGGTAATTTCTGTACAGCGCGACAGAGAGTCGAGTGTTTATGACGCAATCGTTAGCCTATTTTTACAAAATCTGTTTCTACGGGGCCATAATGAAACATAGAAGGGTAATGGAGCCCTTTATACATTGTCGTGTTTCTTTAGAAATAAATAATGGGCAAATGGAGTCTTTAAATGCCTCAGATGTAAAGTTATTCGCTGTCTAAGTGACGCCAAAATGAATGGGAGTCAATGGAAATGCTAACGCAAGTGAAGTTCTGCTACAACATGGCGGCACCCGGCCGGCTTCAACTTCCGGTCGATGGATTACCCCCTTGGCTTTTTCAGCCCCTCCTGGCCTCTTCCTCCCATCCATCCTCCCTGACGCGTACCGTTACGGTAGGGCCGGCCCAGCTATCGGTAGCCTACCTGAGAAAACGTTTTGGAAAAGACGGGCTATGGACCCAACCAACTCTATTTGGGAGGGGAGGGGAGAACTCCCTCATATGGTACAACCCATGCAGAGGCTGCGCGCTGCGGTGTTAGAATGCGGAACGTGTGGCGCCTAATTAAGAGAAGATAGACTAAAGTGACAAATAAAAAAAAAATCAATAAAAAAAAAATCCTCGACCGGCCCAAAAGTGAAGCGGCCCACCAGGAATTCTCCCGATTCTCCTGATTACCCACCCCGGGCCTGCACACGGGGTTTCTAGATTTGTGTCTGGAATATCTAGTTAGGCATCATGGGAAGAAGGAATATTTACCCAGAAATGTCAATGGGCTATATGCACGCATAACTTCCGCGTTTGATGCATGGATGCTCTTGCGTTTCCGGTTGGGGAGATTTAAAGCGGAGGAAAACCGAGGAAAACGGGATTATGGCAGAGTCTTCAAAATTTACTGTCCTCTCGTCTTTGAAACGAAACTTTAATACGTTTAGATGTAATTTTATATATAGTTATGTTTATTTAATATAATAAACAAAGAAGCATAAACAAAACGAGGGGTGTCTGTTTTGTCTGTTTTTGTGACTAACGTTTCTTTAGTATAGCAATAGAGTATAAAAACCAATATAAATTCTCTGTATAGCATTGGACTCTACGATCGGCGGAAGTAATCCAGCATCCTTAGACCTTAACCGGAAATACCGCCGTGCAGTATGAGTTTATTTCTTCTGTGCAACACCACAGGAGATGTTTAGCAGAATGTCCAAGCTACACTTTTCTAATGAAGTTGGAAAGGTAAATATGGAATTTATGGAATTTACCACTGGTTTAATAAATTACTTCTGAAGCGAAGCGATGGGTTTTTATAAGAAAAAATATCCATATTTAAAACTTTATAAAGTATAATCACTGGCTTCACACGCGTTCACGAGAGAGTCAAGTTCTACGGAAGGGTGACCTCTGACCCGATGTATGACGTATAATGTATAACGTAGGCAAACAAGTGGAGTTTTATTTATTAGTGAGTGAACATCAGTGGTGTCGTCCCACAGAGAGGAACAAACTGAACGTTTTCTGACTCTGCTGAATAAATTTATTATACTCTTGTATCCCTCCCACTCTGTCTGTTTCTGTCTCTGGATTTCTTTATGTCATGCCACTCTTCAGATTTTATCCTCAAACACTCTTTAGTCTATGTTTTTTTTTTTTTTCTCCATTATCCATTTTTGCTGGATTGCAAAAGCTTATTTTATTGTTGATAAATAGGTGTATAGTGCATTTCAGTGTATTTTCTATGGAGTGCTAACACACACCTCACTTGCTGTTTTTGCTGCTGTGGCTTTGTCCATCACTTCTCATCTCACTGTAGCACCCCTCACAGCGAGCCTGTATCAAAGAACTGTGAAGTATGACATTGATTTTCAATGATTGATTAGAAACAGAGGTTGATTCCCACCCCCTGTCCTCCCTCCCCATCTTATCTCTGCAGTAAATGGATCAGGTAATGTGTGTGTGTGAGCCGCAGTCATTATTGACAGTTAGAGAAGTGAGTTGATATGGTGAGCTGTATCCTTGTCAATCAGAAGCTCGTCTCTTATCCAGCAGAGGGAGGGAGTGTCAGGCCATCCATTTGTTGTCTTCATTGGATAAGAGCTCAGCCCTCGTAATTGCTGGCCTTGGTACGCCAACACTCACTTAGCTAACCGAGCATCTTAAAAGAGATCGATATAGCTAAGAAGTGAGAATGAACTTAGCTGTGTAGAGGCAGCAGACGTTTGAAAGTAACATCTTTTTACCAGGCAGTCAGACTATCTGTGATAACATTGTAAGGGTGTTCAGTTTGAACCAGGGCAAGCCCTGCTTGTGCAACCAATCAATGCCACAGTTGCCAACTCGTACAAGACAATTCTGTACAAAGGCATTGAAGGTCACAGTGATACTCGTATCAATTGTTTATTCTCGATTTCTCTAACCCAACTGCTTTCCGAGTAGATGCCAAATATAATCTGACACAAAAGTGAACAAGCTCAATATCTGAGAAATAATAAATTGTGGGCCTTTCAGTATTTTAATGTTCACTTGTGGTATTCATGTGGCCATGATGTTCCTAAAATGCTCTGTATTCTGCGCTATTTATTAAGTAATTAAATCTGGAACTACTCTACTTTTTCTGCATGTGTTAACGAGTCAGAATCAAGCATTCATCTATCCGTCATAAAAGTACTGTTGTGTCTGGGTGATTTAGACAACCAAACATTGAAAATACATGGGGAATTTTGTCTTTTCACAGATGTCTAGTGGATGACTTGTGAACATTAGAAATTGAACCTGAATACTGACTCTATATCATCCCACAGAGCTGTTTTCATGTGTATTTCATTAAATATAGTGTCTACATTTATTAGATAATTTTATTATTAAGTTACTATCGTCACTATCTCCGTCACCAGCCCAGTCTCCAGCACTACATTTCCCAGAATCCCTCTTGGGTCCCACCTGCACACACTTTAATTGCTCACCTCATCAGCTCCACATAAAAGCACACACCTCTACCTCAATATTTGTTTGCCCTTGAACAAGGAAAGACTCTATTACCTGTTCTCCATTGTTCCCAGCGATCATTCTACTGAAGTTATTCCCCTAGTGTTTCCCTGTTTGTTTCTGTGGATATCTACCTCCAATATTCACCTGTTGTGGCAGCAATCCGCTGAGGTGTGTGCTCTGCTGTACCTGTCATTATCCAACAAATCTTTAAAGTGCCCCTAGAGTGCATCATAAATAAAGTTAGTTTACAGCTCAAACTAGTCGTTTGGAGTTCAAATCTATTTTCACGAAGTTCACACGTCACGACCTTTGCATAATGCCCAGTTACGTTCTGCATGGACAGGACATCTTGCTGTAGCTCGTTCATTTGGATATCATGTCTTCAAGATACTGTACTCTCTGCGGTGAGAGTAAATTCTGTTTATTTTCACCTCCAAAGGATGAGGCTGTGAAGAATCAGTGTTTAAAATTCATCGTCACCACGATACCACAGCATAATCCCAAACTTTTGCTGTGTTCCCATTCATTTTGTTGACGGCTGCTTCTCAAATCTGGGAGGTCAATGCGGGATTTGCAAAACGCTTGCTCTAGAAAGATGGGTCAGTACCCAGTTTATTTGGACCAACTTGCTCCTCTGAATCACAGCCTGTAGGTATGACTAAATATATATGTATATATTTTCTACCGGTGTTCAAAATACTTCGTTTTGTGTTTTATATTGTGTAGGTCTCCTGCTAACTGGCTACACCACGTTATTACTGTCTTACTGAAATACTTCTGCTAAGCAGCTGTGGGCCACTATTACCTAAAAATGTTTCTATTAATTCAGATCGTCTGTCATTCTTACTACGTTGAGTAAAGATAAAGGATGGAGCAAGATTTGTTTTACCAATGTCTATGTTACATGAGTCATTCACGCTAGAGCTCGGCTAATGTATGCACCATTATTGATACAGTTCCCACATGTTCACCACAATAAATTAGAAATATATACCTCGGTTTGTTGATGGACATACTCTTGTTAATGCTGATGGTCAGGAATTACATTTGCAACTTCTCATAATGTACCTCAAAATGAGTAGTGTATCACTGAGAAACGTCCTGCTCAAGTCGCCCTTGCGATGAAGGTTCGGGTTGAATAACTAGTTCTTCCAATGTTTCATCTTCGGAATCGTACTCTGATTGATATGGTAAAATCGATGTCATCGTTTGTTACTGTCTTTAGTTTACAGTGTGCAATCGCTGAGCTGTAGGAAGCCTCCGGATGGAGCTGAAGTTCACTTATGGCATTGGTGTTTTTGTTTTCGACACGCTGTACGCGGTAGACCAATCAAAACACTGAGCTGAGCTGTCTGTCCAATCAGAGCAGAGTAGCTCACAGAAAGGATGGATTTAGAGAGATTGATTTATCCATGGAGTCGTTTGAGAATCATTGAAAAATGTGGTGATGTGTAATGTTTATTATGAGAAAATGAAACCGTTTTTTGACCTTTGATGCATGTAAATGTGTTGTAGGAGATTTTAAAATAGCATAATAGGGGCACTTTAAGAGAAATGGACTGTTATTATCTTCTCCGTTCAAGACTGTGCATTTCAACTCACCTGTTTACCCTGTGTTTGCCTTGTGCCCACAATAAATATATCTGCCTAGTGTGTATATCCTGACAACTAGTGAGCTACCCTTTATTGTTTCAGATTTTTTTTTCTGGTATAATCAAACAGACAAAAATGGTGGTCATCTCAGTTCATATGTAAACTTATATTATTAATAATGTAAAAAGTAAAGTTAAAACAAATGCTTTCTAAATTGTACTGATATCAAAAATTGTTGCTTAAAATTATTCTTTTTTAATTTTATTTTTTAGCTACACTACCATTCAAAACTTTGGGGTTGGTAAGAATTGTTATTTCTTTTTAAAAGGAGTCCCTTACCCTCACCAAGGCTGCCTTTATTTAATAAAAAAATAATTAATATTTATTAAAAAATATATATATTTAATAAATTAATATGAATATACAGTAAAATTTTTAAATATTATAGTTTTATTGTAACAGTTGTTGTTGTTTTATTTTAAAATGTAATTTATTCCTGTGATATATATATATATATATATATATATATATATATATATATTTGTGTGGAAACTGCAATGCATTGTTTTTCAGAGTTCTTTGAATAGAAAGTTTAAAAGCACAGCATTTATTTGAAATAGAAATGATAAATTCACATTATTCATTTTAAGTATAAAAAATTACTGACCATGCATTTTGAATGGCAGTGTTTTTTCCTCCCTTGAATAGGACAGTTGAGTTAGAGACAGGAAATGATAGGAGAGGAGAGAGAGGAATGGGATTAGGAAAGGACCTCAAACCGGTAACTCTTTGTCACGCTCAAAGAGATATGTTGTAACGTAACCCATAAAACTATGGCTCTGTCATTATTTTAAATTTTGTGAATTAGACGTTTACTAAACATGCGAATGTGTGATCCTTTACAAAAGAAACTGATGATGATGAAATGTGACAGATTTCCAAATTACGGTGTGTTTCAGAACTGAATTATACACACACACAGTGTGTCCTGTCTTTCCTGTGAATAATTTGGCAACCTCATGACTTCTTTTCTGTGTTTTAAGAGGGGCAGACTGGCCTGTTTTACACCCGTCTCCTCATCAATGGTACCTTTGTGTGGTTCTGGCTTTGCCTCTGCTCAGCATGGTTCCAGATAGAGAACGAGAGATCAGGAAAGAAGTAGAAACAACAAGAGAGAGAGTATTAAACAAACATTGCTTTTCAAGACTCTTTCTGAAGTACCACTGTGATTTTGATGTGACAACAGCAACATAATTTCTGACATAGTTTGTGCCATGTCTTTTTTATGTTACAGTGTCACTGGCTAACTCAAAAATGTAAAGAGATGCACAAGACTGTAATGCAACATCATGGCTTCATCGCAGATCAACAGACGGTACATTGACCGAGAAACACATCCTTTAATGACAGAGAGAAGGAAGAGAGATAAAAGCAGTGAAAGAACCTCATAGGGAGCAGGTTTAGGAGAGTTTAATGCCTTGTCTTTGGAGATATAAAGATTGATTCAGGGATGCCAGTAATGTTCAGGAGTGTATCTCATTACATTAACAGGGAGGATGGAGAGGGACTTGAAATAATGATCTGGGTTTGGGTTGAAAAGCTGAGAATGATGAGGCTGACTGAGAGAACATCTCCTGGTCTTTCTTGCAGGATGTTCTGTAAAGCTTGCGTGAGTTAGCAATAGTAACCAAGGGGGCTTTGCAAAGGGTCAAATGTAGTCTAAACTCGTCAATAGTAACCAAGGGGGCTTTGCAAAGGGTCAAATGTAGTCTAAACTCATCAAAACAGGGTAAATGCTTTATCTCAAACACAAATCTCCATATGCATCTTGAGTAGGGATGGGAATCATAAAAAAAATAATGATTAATTTATGGTTCAGATGTTTCTAAATTCATCTTTCTAAATGCATGTTATTTATCTTATTGTTAACAATTCATGAATGCAACGTTTCATTTTAAAAAAATTTGGTTTTAAATCATACATTTATTTACATAAATTCAATAATAAATGTATTTAATTTAATAAAATAAAAAAGTCTCGTAAAAGAAAGGTCTTTGCTCTGGATCTGTCTCCACTATCAACTCTGTCATGTTTTTAATTTGCTAAAAGGAAACGGTTCATAGTGTCATTTGTTCTGTAATTGGACTACAAATTGTTTTGCTGTCTGTTGTTTTGTTTCATTTTTTATGTCTGTCAGATCAGACTGATGATCTGGAATAATTTTTAATATATTTGTGTATTTTTAGGCATTTACCTGCCTGTCTCACTTGGTGTCTCATAGTCTAATAAAAAGATTTGGTTCAGACAGTAGGATCAAAATTTACATTTTCTATCTGTCAAGAATCTTTTAAGTGGGTCTAAGTTATAAGCAACTGGTGGATGCCCCAAAGCACATTTAAAACGGATTATGACACGCATGATTATGCCAGTTAAAATGTTCAGAACGTTGACTAATATATCACAATAATCTTTAGCAGGTGTGATCGTCTTTGACTGGAATGACCTCAAACAATTAAAATACAGGGATTTTTGTGTGAGGGAAAAATTACCTTCACTGAAGAACTTTGCATGTCTTAATGTCATGAGTCACATATGGATAGGGTGACCAGATTTATCACGGTGTAATACGGGACGGGATAGACAGGACCCGGATAGACCCCCCCCCCCCCCCCAACGACATATAAAAGTATCTATCACAACTTCGCGTGGCAAAAAACTTTGGCAATGAAACTTTGTGTAGCACACTTAAGCAGCATCCACTAGGGGTGGGCAATATGACCAAGAGGTATGATAATGATATATATCATATACTAGTTATTTTATTTTTGTTATATAAAAAAAGAGCAAAGAAGCAAATTACACAAAATAGGACAAATATAATTGAGATGCAAATGAAATAAACAGTATGTTTATTTAACATGTATACATATATTCAACATCTCTGTGAACAACTTCCTGAAGAATGTAGTAAAAATGAACCAAAACTCAGCTGAGATTACTGCTTACTTGTCACACAGACCTTGAAGGGCCTACTTTTAAGTGTCTACGCTTTGCTTATTTGACGTTAGATGCATTATATAAGTCACTTTGGAATATAAATCGTAGCACGTTTCAGATGATAAAAAAAAGACTGAAAAAATACGGTATAGCAATATTTCCCGGACCCCCTGGAAATGGGTTACGGACCCCACTTTGAAACTCCCTGGATTAGGCTATTCTCACGTGACAGAAGACTACTACTCACTTTTATGATCGCCTAGCAAAGACAATTTACATTTAGGAATGAAGAAATTCGGGACAAAACATGTTTTTTTGTCACTAAAAACACTAAAAATAAAGCTGAAATATGGGACTGTCCCAGTGAAAACGGGACGTCTGGTCACTCTACATATGGAGCTAGTTGAACAGGTCAACAGCAATTGGTGTTATGCTTTTTTTGCAAAGGAGAATTTGTCATGTTATTTAATGGTTTCGGATTTGAGGTTTGGAATCCTGATTGTCGTGATATTTTTAAGAGGTTTGGCTAGTAGGTTGGAATTCTGATTGTCACGGTGGCTTGTGAAAGGGGCCTTATGTCTGAAGGGGGCAGCTGAGAAACTGTAAGCATCAACAGCTGCACCTTCAAAGGGCTGCAGTGTGTTACACAGTTTCACCCAAAGCCGTCTCCTTTCACGCCGAAGCTCAAACATTTATCAGAGCAGCACAACATGCTCAAATACCTCTGCTATCAAAACAGCGATTCCTTTCTCTCCTCTTTGTCTTGCTCTCACTGTTTGGCCCATCATGGAATTTGTCTTTCTTTACTTGCATTTAGATAAGATTAGATATATAATGCCTTTATTCATCTCACAAGTGAGAAATTTCAAAGTTTGTTTAAATTATTATGGATTTAGGTTGCCAATCCAACACAATACATCAGGAATTCCTGATTTTCAGTCATCCGAACCACTTTGATGTAAGATATATACATTTACATTTATTCATTTAGCTGACGCTTTTATCCAAAGCGACTTACAATTGCTATATATGTCAGAGGTTGCACGCCTCTGGAGCAACGAGGGGTTAAGTGTCTTGCTCAGGGACACATTGGTGTCTCACGGTGGATTCGAACCCGGGTCTCTCACACCAAAGGCATGTGTCTTATCCACTGTGCCATCACCACCCCATCACCACATATATACTTACAAGACCCCTGTAGAGTTCATATTTCAATAATTTAACAACAAGAAGTTTTTAGTAAGTTTTATCTTTATTTGTTTTTAATTTAAAAATGTAAAAAATATTTTGATTGTACATTTTTATGATTTTATTATTATTTTCAACAAATGTAGTGCCCTGATTGTCACATTTTGAATTTGAGTTTTTGATTCAGTTTACATTGTGTTCTGCTTCTATTTCGCTAATTATTTCTGTCATCCTAGTCCTCGCCTGTTTGTTTCTATGACTACAGATTAATTTGAGTCTTCAGTTCAGGTATGTTTCATTTATTACCTCCATAGCTCCTTTGTTTGCCCTTGAATATAAGCCCTCTGTTTCTTTTAGTTCCTTGTCTTGCGTTATTTGAAGTCAGTGCGTTTGTGGTTCCTCCGTGTTATTCTCCTGTTTGTTGTTTTGATTCTTGGACTAAATATCTATTTGATTGTCTCCTTCATTGTGTGCTTCTTCACAGCCATTGGCTGTGACACTTATATCCTTCTACTGAATAATAAATGCATTTATAAGATGAGAATTTAATTAATTTTCATTTAAATTTAAGATAAACTAGAGCGAATAGGACTAAACGTGACTCGTGACGTGACTCGTGACTGTTTATGTGGCAGTTTACCAGTTGGCCTGCAAGGCCTGAAAAATCTCAGCCGCACAGTCACTAGCATAGGGGACGCTGCTCCACTTTATGCAGCGGCATTTCGCCGTCATTGATAAAGTGCTTAGCAGCGAGCAAATTAATGAATTTGGCCTGACTGAGAGCAGCTTTCTCATCAGGGTGGGGGACGGAAAGAGTGGGGGTAGATGGAGGGGTAATCCCGTTCCGGCTAAACGGCTGATCCTTCTCATTCCTCAGATATCAAATGTCAGAAGTTAAATTAGCCTGCTAGCCCCTGATAGGAGTTAACATGCTTTTAAATGAGAGGGGAGGGGAAGGGGCCAGAGAATTCCAGCCCCTATGGGATGGCAAGCAGGTGCCTTTGAACTGTCTAATTATCCTGCTCCCGTTAACTGTCTTAATAAAGCCTGCACCGACCTAGTCTCACTAGCTTGAACATCTTTACCCACAATCCAGTAAAGCAGAGCAAAACAGGGGAATTACAACTACAAACATAACACAGTATCTATAATTATTATTGTTTGTCAATTGTTCAACGCACATGCAAGCCATCACCGTTTTCACAGATTCACATGTTTGAAGTTTACACGGAATATTGCTTTCAAAGCCTGTTTTCAATACTTGCACTTTGAAACCTACTTCAAAGTTTGCGTTCTCGGGCCACCAAAAAGCCATTGTCGTGTAAATGAACAGCCAGAACGCATTAAAAGTTTTCTGTTTTAAGTTGAAAACGGTGTTGTGCAAGCGGCCCCTAAGTTAATAACTAATGATTTTTACAAAGTATGAATCATACAATGAATCAATTAAAAACTTACTTAAGCTGGAAAATGACTTTCTTCTAGAGCTGCTGTACTGCCAAAACAATCTTTGTTGCATTATTTTCCTATTATCACTGTAAAGCTGCTTTGAAACAATCTGTATTGTAAAAAGCGCTATATAAATGAAGGTGACTTGACTTTACTTGACTTCCAATATCCAGCTTTATTACATTTATCACAAGAAGTCTGCTGTTCAGAATAAACATTGAGATTTTTTTTGACTGTTTTCTAAGCCTTGTGAAAAGGATGTGGTCTGGCCTGAGTGTAAATTTTGGCTAGCTGATTTGTGGTGAGTTGTCCATCTGAAAGCCTCAGGCTTGGCTCTGATCTGTGTGCTGAGTGAGTGGAGGGATATGTTAACGGTCAAGCGCAGCGTAAAGCTGGTCATACGCACGCGTCATTCGTCTCAGTCCACCCAAAGCAGACCAGTGTCTAAGCCAGCTGTGCCGATCCCTCCAAAAACCGTAAAACATTGTAAACATTGCTTAAAATCCGTCTTAAAATCCAATGCCACATTCATTTTCAAAATGTTTTCCAGACTTTTTGTCTACTGAAATGTGGAAAAAAAATGTTTAATTAAATATATTTTTATTTTTATTTTATTCTTTTTTGTAATCTGATTAATTAAAACAACCACACAAACTACCGACCAAATCCTACATCTATCTCTCCCACTTTCATTTTAAAGGGGTGGTTTACTGCTTTTTTTCTTTGCATGATTGTGTTTATGGGGTGCAATATAACATGTCTTCGTGTTTTATTATTTTTTTTAAAAGCCTTATTTTTCATAAATTTCACCTTTATTGTAAGCCACTTTCTCCTCTGTCATTTGAACGACCGGTTGACTTCCTGATTCTATGAAACCACTCCCTCAGAAACAGGCAATGGGCTCAGATTGGTTAGTTGGGCCGGTGTGTTGTAATTGGCTAAACTGCGTAGTGCACGTTGTCCGGGAACGTCACGCCGATTACCTTTACGGGCGAAAGTTGCATGTGCTCCGGTCAAATGTAAATAATGGTGTCAATACTGCTGTATCAGTTTGAGCCAGAATCAGACCCAGAAAGCGGCGATGAAGAGAGTCAAGCAGAACCTCCCCAAACGGCTCTTACAAAACGTTTCTGAATGGTACATTTTTTATTATTATTATTCTATTCTATTCTATTCTATTCTATTCTATTCTATTCTATTCTACTATTATTATATAATAATTTCGATATGCTGTTACTTGAAAATGCTACTGCTGCTTGTTAGCTTTTGAGATACGTTTTTCTCCTGATTAAACATTTAATATAACTGAATAAATGAGTAATACCGTTTATTGAAGTTATTGTTTTATCGATATAATGAACAACCGTTTATCTATTCACAAAACTTAGTTTACTCAGTGTATCGTTTTCTTTAGGTGTACATGTGGCAACTGTGTGAAAACCATACTGTACACTGATATCAGCAGCTGAAGTTTGCTGTTGCGATTACATATAATTTTTTTAACTTTATACACGTTTGTCTTATACACACAAAATAGCATCAAACTAACTGGCTACTATAAACAAACAGCGTTGCCATTACGTTCTTGATCAAATCGAAAAATTACGTCATAAATTATACATGGAAAATACATTTACAAAATTAGTACATAATTACAAATTCAGGTCCAAAATGTTTGTATGCGTTTGACACACGAAATAGCATAAAGTGGCTACTAAAGCCAGCGCTGGCATTTGTTTATGTCCTTGATAAAACTAAAACATTACGTCTGAAATTATACATGCAAATACATTTAAAATTATTAAGTCTTACTTACTTACAGTTTGTGGCCCAACAATTGCTGCCTCTGGTTTTAAAGTTGGAACTGCTTCATGTTTTAATAACAGTTTCTTGTTGAATCCGGCATTGAATTCGTGGAGATTCTGGAAGCTGTCTTCCGTAAAATGCCCAGCACAGAGAGCTAAATTACGATTGTAGTTTTCAGGAACATAATCAAACATAAATTTTAGTCATTGTTGACGAACTACAGCGTCCGTGGGAAGCCCGAACACAGAAGACCTGACAGCTGGGTGAAAATAACACACTTTCGACGGCATGGCTACAGCTCTCCACTATAACTCTTCCTCTTCGACAAAGCTGCAGAAATATGGCCATGCCCCCTTTTTTGCATATTCCGGAGGGAGAGTTGATGTAAATTTATGGGTTAGTTACGTATAAAACCCGGGAAGTATCTTGTTGTAGTCCCATTCGAGTAGTTTTTGTAGGCATTAAACTTCCTGATTTTTAAAAGACGATATCTCTGCTTACGTTGAACTTTCAGCGCAGCAACTTTGCAGTTACTGTTCATGCACCAACAGCAACATTACACGCTATTTAAAATGAAAAAAGTGAAATCGCAATCAACCACCCCTTTAAATAAAAAATGGCATCTACCCTGATAATCTATAATTGTACTAAAATGAAATTAAGTTTAAAACAAGATTCATTGCTTATTGTTTGCACAAAAGAAACTTTTATTTCTTGGTTGCTTTTTTATTGCTCAGGAATTTTATAGTTCAAAATAATTCAGATGTTCCTCCTAAAATTCCTTTTAGAAGTAAAATGAGACTTTTTTTCCAGTTGCTTTTAAAAAACAAGATTGTTCACAGTTGGAATATTATAAAATGTAAATGTGGTGATTTTCAAAGTTCTTCAGCCATGTAGATCATTAACAAGATCATGACCTTGATACTTTTGATATATTGGTTCTCATGCACTGCTCAGGAAAAATGCAGCCATTTCCTGCTTTCAACACCTTTCCTGGGTTTGGTCCATACCTGCTAGCACCAATCACACTCCATTATGTCATCTGATCAAGGCCTCGGAATGGCTGGTCAAATGCTTTTGCTGAGTTTGATGTGAGTATGGGCACTGCATCAGCGGCTGCAGAGAAAAGGCAAACTCTGAATAGCCCAAATGCACCATTGTCCCCCCTCTGATAGCACTCCCAGTTCCGCAGCCGGCATTCGCTTTCTCCAGCACAATCATGTGCTCTTGAACGTACCTGAGTATTGAGACCGACCTCTGATAATGCCTGTGCTACACCCAGAAGGCTGGGGGGAGGAGAGAAACGAGGTTCCAGGGGAGCTTTCAAGCTTCTCTGTGACGCTGATTTGAGGTGAACATGGAGAGAGGGAAGAGGCCTTGACTTGTCTTTGATACCTTGCATCCCAGCTTCTCACTACTGCTGGGAAGGGAATCAGGGACATCCAGTATTCCCTTGGTCTTTCCTTTGCAGAATGCGCTACATGGGATGCGGAGGATATGTATACAACCAAACTGTCGAATTTGCAAAGATGCCTATCAGGAGCTGACAGACAAATGTCATAATTTACTCTCAATGCTGTGTTTCAACACTGAATCACTTTGGGAAATACAAAATGTGAAGTATTTCGCATCTCTGAATAAAATGACTCCCTCTGATCTTGTGTTTAGATCCCTGATGCTATTATCATTTCCGTTTCTATTTTTACTCTCATAACCTAAATTGTGTGGCTCAAGATAAAACATTCTGTGATTTTCATTTGAAGATATAATCTGATTTTTCCGTTGGCAGTGTTTAGGCTGTATTTAGAAAGGGTGTAGCCATTCTGAAGCCATCTAAATCTGTTTTTTTTTAGGTTCTTCGCACCAGCTTTTAGTTTTTCCCAGCTGTTTAGAAATGTAAAACATAATCATTAGCCATAAAAAAAAAGTATACAGAAAAGTTATTTGTAGTCCTAATAACCATTCGTTGATAGTTTTACAAAGTAAAATAGTTTTATGCAGTACTGGCATTTTGAATTTTATTATATTAAACCATATAAGTCATTTTAAAATAGCTGTTTTTTGAAAAGTTGTGCTGCTTAATATTTATTATTATTATAATATTTCAGGATTATTTAATGAATAAAAAGTTCAAATAACAGCATTTATTCAAAATGTTTTTTTGTTTTTTTTGTATAATGATAAATGTCTTTATACTTTTAAAAAAAATGTAGTCCCCAAAACTTACTGTCCTCAAAGTTTTGAATAGTAAATAACCCCTCAAAATAGTGTGCTGTGCAGATTTTTTGCTTTGTTCTACCCTGTAATCTACCCACCATTTCTGTATCAAATAGATTATTGGCCTCCACAATGGGAAGTTGAACCCATCTTTGAGGATGTGTTAGTTTGGCTTTAAACCTCTCCTGGTGGGGGTTAAAGGATAAGTCTTTGAGAACCTTTTGCCGCCTTACTGCATGGGGAGTCAAGGAGGAGGAATATCCCACACACTTGTAGTAATCCTGTTGCTCTTCTCTTCCTATCAAGTTTGGCGAAACTGTTTTTTTTTCCTCTGTTTTGTTCCCCCTCTCACTCTCTCCTTGGGTATTTTCTGATCACAAACGATTCTATGGTCTTTAGCGCAGGTGCCAGGCTGACGAATCAGGTAAGCCTTTTGGAGAGGTGCCGTTATTATGTGCATGCCAAGCACAGGAATATCTGCATCCTCTTTGCATTGTTAATGGCTGCTTCTCCTGCAAGTTGATTTGCAAGATAAAGAAATAAGGAGAGAAAAAGACAGAGGGATTACTTCACAGGAGGAGAAAGCTTTGAAGAAACGTTTTGTTTTTTACCACAAGCTCCTCTGTTCCTCCACTGTAACTCCCCACACATCAGCTCCACCACCTCCATCGCAAAAAATAAAAAAAAGTCCCCCAGCTACACCAACCTCAACTATTGACAACAGACCCTTCAAAACATCTGCAGGTGGATATTCAGTCTTGACCTTTTGCTTTCTCCATTTTTTTCCCCTTAACAAAGCCTGCATCCTTACCGGAAACGGTGTGCAACACTGTGCAACTCTGACGTAAATGGCCTCTGTGCTACTCTGCTGCATGTTGACTGGCATTAGCTGACCGCTCAGCAGCAGGAGAGCCAGTTCAACTTTGAGCAGGGTGAGAGATGATTGGCATGCATCGAAAAAAGGGCAGAGAGCTAGAGGAAAATAAGAAGACAGCTCTGCCTTTGAGCTTATCCTTATACTAGCCTTATACCAGCCTTCAACTTTAGAGACTCCCTTCCCACTGCCAGAGACATCCCTCACTGGTCAAAAGAACGATGTTCTGACCTGTCCTCATGATCTCTCCTGTATTTTTGGCATCTTGTGTGCTCTTTTCTGTCTCTTTCCTGTCCCATCTCTTATTTACAGTGTTGAGGAGTGTTTAAATAAAATGAGTTGGTTACTTAACTTAATTTAAGTTTGACAATAGCTCAGTCATTCTCAAAATACCTATAAATATTCCACGAATGTACATTTTCCAATGTTTCACGAGTTCCTTTGCCCATATAATCTTTAAGCTAATAATGCTTAAGCGTATTTGGCTTGCTGTCCACAGTGGAGGGGCTCAAGGAAGCAACTTGAACTCGAGCTTAGATATACCCCCCAGTGGGACTACTAATGCTTGGATGATGAGTATGGTATCAAGATGCCTAATTATGTTGGTGGAGTTGGGGAGGTGGAGGGATGCCAAAACAGCTGATGCCAGAGCCAGGTGAGCGGCTGCTTATATACTCTGGCAGTTTTTAAATGGGTTCACTCCTCCCGAAATTACTTTTTAGAACTTCACTTAACAAGCTCATTTGCCCATATAATCTTTAAGCTAATAAGGTTAAGCATATTTGGCTTGCTGTCCGCAGTGGAGGGGCATGAGGAAGCAACTTCAACTCGAGCTTAGATATACCTCCCAAAAAGTGCAAATTAGATTTAGGACAGCAAGCTGGAAAGACGCGAACGAAGCGGATGACAGTATTTGCTATGGAAGATTTGTTTTTTAATTACAGAATACCCCCCCCCCCCCCCACACACACACACCTCCAAAGGAGTAAAGAAAATGAGTGACAAATATACAAGGTGAGAGACAATAGTAGCCGGAATCTGGAGGAAGTTTGAATGGGGTACTGTTGGAGCTGTGGTTTGTGGGAGGCCCCTGGGGAGCTGTAGGGGATTTTTTTATCAACTGATGCTTAGGAGTTACTCCTGCTGGAGCTGCATTTTGGAAAAGCATAGCCTAGTGATGACGAGGAGCTGTCAGTGTGTACTGCTGCGGCAGTGAAGGAAGAAATTTATTTATTTTTTAATAAAGTTTGATGTATCTCGCTGCTGCGTTTATCACTGGAGGGACTGGAGGGAGCTACTGTCAAAGAACAAATCCCAGGTTCCTCCAGGCCACTGTTCGGATAGGAGGGCCCACACTGCGATCCGAGCGAGACAGCCTCCATGATATAGAACATGAAGGATCACACAGCGATTTGGAAAGGGAGAGCCCTCATCACTGGGGAGCCCACAATAAACATATGACATGAAAGCTCTTGTTTTAGACGAACAGGAGAGCCCACACTGCAATTTGAATGGGAAAGCCTGCGTTGCATCTGGATGGGAGTGCCCACACTTCAATTCAAATGGGAAAGCCTACGCCAGGCATGGTAGCTCCCGCGCATTTGAACAGGAGAGCCCTCACTGCATCCGGATGCAAACGAGTCCTGCAGGGCTTGGTAAGCAGCGAGATTATGTGGATGTGAGAGTTTGGTGGACTTGTCTGATGTGGAAGAGGTTTGGTCTCATGTAGGTTTCAAAAGAGCTGTGGTAGCTGCTCCTATGCAGAAAGAGTGGGAGGAAAACATTTTGTGGGGATGCTTGAGCCAGTGAGGACAATTTTTTGTTTCTACTCATCATCAAATAGAGGGTCGAACGGAGAGTTCATTTGTGAATGCCTCTGAGTTAGGAAGGCAGCAAGGGACTGGTAGGGCTGAATGGATGTTGGCAGATTGAAAATGAAGACTGAATTGCCACGTTTCAATTGGTCGGTTTTACTTTGTTTGATGTTGAATTGAATCATGTCATGGTTTAAAATTTGAAGATCTGAGAAGGTTGGATGGATAGCGGGGTTGAAAGTGGAACTGTTTGTGAATTCTGAAACTCGAGGACGCCAAAAAAGGCTAAATTGAACATAGCGTCTAGGGTTCTGGTCGCGTTTGAAGAGAAAAGGCCGGAGCGGAGGTTAGTCAGACCTAGGAGGTCGTTAGTCAGAGGTTGCCTGGTATCGGGTTTGGTAGGGTCAGTTTTTTGTAGGCCTTTGATAAGAAGAGATGTCTGGGGATTTGAGATAGTGGGGCTCATTTGGACGTGGATGAGTTTAAACAAGAAATGTATACCACTGAGGTAGACTTTAATGGATCCTGGCTGAATGGATTTGGTAATGTTCAGGTGGGACATTTATTGAGAGGAGGGAAAAATCTGGGAAAGCTATATTATAAACTATGTGGAAGTTTTTAAAGGAGTTCCAGGCTGTCCAGTAAGATTGTAGGGTTCTGGGAGAAATGGCTAAATGAAAGGCCTGCCTTGTGGAATTATGCACATGGCATAGTTTAAAGGGCATAGAGAGATCAAGTCATGCTTGCTACAATGGGAGGCTTCTAGCAAGTTTGAAGAGATGGCGATTATTCTGTCTATTTATTCCTTGGGTAGAGAGGCATGGAATCTAATGGAAAGGACCGATAATGAAGCCGGAATTGACTTCTTTTTTAATGAGGGCCTGTACTGAGTGTGGTTCGGCTGAGGCTGACTGGAGATTGTCACAGATTAAACTGGAATTTGCTAGGCTTTCCAAGCCAGGATCGAAACCTTCTTTCAAACCTGAAATTAGATAATGTGTAAAGTTTTTGTCCGGATTTTTTGTTGTTCGTTTGCTAGAGAGGAAATGATGATATGGGAAGAGAGATTTGTGCGGTTTGTGGTACGTGTATAAATGACTACCGCCAAAAGAGATTCTGAGCTCAACTATAATGGAGAGATAGTCGTTTAGCTCTTTACGTCTTGTGGGAAAGGCGGCACATATGACTTATGTTAATCTACTGAAGCTATGCAGAATTCCCAAAAAGTTGAGTACCTGTTTGGTAGTGGGGATGGAGTCATTAAGGTGAATGGTTAAGGGACCGCATTCAAAAGAACGATGGGATACGTTGGTAGGAACTGATGTAAGGAGAGAAGAAAGTTATAGAGAGTGAAGTTGTGAAGATACTGGTAGAAGTTCCTGGGATACTGTGTGAGAAGGAGGTGGAGGTGGCTGGCGCGAGGGTATGAGATGGCCAGCGAACTGGGGCTGTACACATGGAGGGCTGAGCTAGAGGCATTCTCGTTGATCTTGACTAGTATGGGTTGCAGTTAGAAAAGAGTAGGAAATAGGAAAGAGTAAGAAAAAGCTGGGACATATTGTGGAGGCATCCTCATGCTATGATCTGCACCAGAAATAGCTGCAGACGTGAAAGTTGGGCGAGAGGGTGGCTGGAGTGGAGGTGTTCTCATGCCTGGAGGTTCTTGAGCCTGGAAAGAGAGTGTGAGGGTTATTTTGAGCCGGATCCGCTGCGGAACTATGTTTGTTGGCCGAGACGAGAGCAGATGAGGAAGAAAGCGGTCACTTTGAGATTAGCGCTCTTAGAGCAGTAGCAACTATTCTGCTGCGACGGGGAAGAATAAAGGGCTGAGGTGCATTGAATTTTGCTCTTAGGGTTTTTTGGTGGGAGTTTAGGAGGACTGGGAGTGTTTGTAAAACTCGCCAGAAGATCGTATAATTGGATCTTTGAGGATCTGTGTGAAAAATGGATAAAGGAATTAGCGAGTGCTTGATGGAGGCTGTTAACTGTCCACTTTGAAATAGGGGGGATTGACGAAGCATCTATGTGAATAGGTAGAGATGAAGTCTGAGAGGGAGGAGAACGAGAACGAGAGATGGAGGAAGCCGTCAGTCTTGATGGAGGAGGAGAGAGCGTTTTTTTTTTATGTAGCTTGTACGAGCACTGCAGTTGATGTCCTGGGCACTCGGGCAGTGGATCACAATCCACAATCCACACATTTGTTTAAAGAAAAAAATGATAGATTCACCATTTGTGATGTGGCAGCGAGCTATAACGCACATGCATGTTCTTTTTATGTGATTATTAGAGGTTGAATTCATATCAAAATATGCCAAACTTCCCTTACTACTTCTGAATAGGATGCCTACTTCAGAATTGTATGAAAATTGTGGAAATAATGGTTCAGATAACTCAAAACACATATTGAAAAGGAGGCGCCCTTATATGGGCAGTAATGGAGTCTGGTTCTGACCTAGTGAAAAAGTTTGGTACTGCGCCCAAACAAAATCTTTTTGAAAGCTCATTTTTTGAGATATCAACCTAAAATTTGAAACACAACTTGTTCAGAGTTTTGGCTTTGATTTTCTTGCAGTTTTAGAGTCCACCAGGTTTTGAAAAAATATATTTTATATAAGATATGAATAATTACATTTTTACATTTACATTTTCATAAACTCAAACTTCTATAACTTTTTTTCTGTTTCACTTTCTTAATTTATTTAACTTCTACTGCCAAATGTCTTCTTTAAAACAAGACCAATCTTACATCTATGTATATTCCAAAGCATTCTTGAATTACAACCATTTAAGTTCGGATTGTGCATTTTCATGTTTGTTCAAAAAAGGGGGCGCGACACTTTGAACCATAAAAAAAAAAAAAATCTTTCTGCCGAAGTCTCACAAATTGAATTGGGTAATATGATTCATTTTGGTGAATCAGTTTGTTCAGAAAGCCAGCAGCAGAAATTGTGAGGTGTTGCGATTATTGAAGCAGAGGTAAGGGGGCACAAAGAATGAGGAAGCCGGGCCAGGCCCCCTCGTGGCATCGACGCTGGTGATTCGTTTTAGTGAATCAGTTCTTTCAGACAGTTAATTTAATTAATAGTAAAAAAACTTTGTTTTTACTCAGGTAGTTTTGCAGAAGTCTTTTAAAACTGAAATGGAAAGTATAATTCGTTTTAGTGGATTAATTTGTTCAGTTTATATCAATGAACCGTTACAAAAAATGTATTGATTTATTTGAGGTAATTTATTTTTTTCTTATTTTTCTTATTTGTATTTACATTTCTCTTTAAGTTTAATGCTGGCACATTAATTGTTATCTCCATTGTTTTTGAGACAAATAAATCCTTGTCTCAAATTATCTTAAAAAAATCATGAAGAATGAATAAGAATATGTTTATGCACTCTTAAATAGCTATAATTAGGACAGCTATTTTTTTCTAGTTTGCAATCTACTTTTTGAAATGTAGTTTTATATAATCTATCAGACTAGAATTTCATGTGTCTCAAAAACAACGAAGATCCAAATTAATGTGCTAAATATTTTCATACAACCTCAAAAAACAATTCTATAAAGGAACTCAAATTAATTAGGCTAATGATTTTTTTTTGTTCATGGAAACTGTCTGAATGAACTGATTCACTAAAATCATGAGGCTTAACAGTACTTTTAAAGTGAAGTCTGTAATTTCTATGGCTCCAGTTTCACCAAACGATACTGCAAAAAAAACAAAAAAAACGTCATTATCAGTTGCTAGTTCTGCCTTCTCAATGACATCACGCACATCGTTAAATACGGCATGCGATGACTGGTCGGGAAGCAACATGTAGTCTGACATGTTTCTTGTTCATGACAAGAATTTAGGAGTCAAAAAGACTTACTCTGACACAGAGTACTTACTCTGTAACAGACAAAGATATTGTGAAGTCTGAACCTAGCTTTAGTTGAAAAAAACTAATATCTGCAGATATCCCTGCCCAAGTTGGGCTAAGTTGGGCTGGTTTAGGTTCTCAAACAAAAAGAGCAATATTTTGAAAATGCCATGGTGTTTACAATTTGCAGGATAATCAAAATGACTTTGAATGCATATAAAAAAAGAATAGAAGATTTTTTTTTTTTTTTTTTTTTTACATCCAAACACTATACATTTAATTTCTAACTGCTTTACGTTTCCACAAAAAAAAAAAAAAATGTGTTATGTTTTTGGAAGGTTTCTTGCAGACTTTACAATTCTTGCCCCAAAATGTAATAAAGAGTAAGGTAAAGATGAGAGCAGGAAAGAGGAGGGCAGAAAAGAGCTGAGAGATTGTCAGAGGACAACCATGCACAGAGGGAGATCCAATTGGTAGAGAGAGAAGCCCAGATCAAGACTCAGAGAAAGTGAGTGGGAAAAAAGCGAGAGACGGAGATCAAGAGACACAAAGAACAGGGGAGAGAGAGAGAGAGAGAGAAAGAGAACCAGTGAGAGGGGGAGAGAGGGGGAAAGTTGGAGCAGAGTTGCCGAGTCTATTCCTGTGGTACTGAGAGCTGGTGAAATACTAGAGCCTAGGCTGTGTGCCTCTGATCAGGGCGGCAGTGAGCACAATTACCTTCTTTTCAAATCCTTCAGTGACACCACGGGAGAAAGGAGGACTTTGAAACTTGAAAGGCAGGGCGCTCGCTTTCAAACCTCAAACGCAAGCAGGAAAGGGCTCTGAAATTTGTTCAGTGCTCCCCATCCACCATTAGCTTGTTTCTTCCTCTCGCCTCCAGGCATTTAAGCGATTTTTGAAAAGATGTTAAGAAATTCAATCACTACAGAGAGAGAGAGAGGGAGCACAATCACTTTTCCTCTCTCCCCTTCTCTCTTCCCCTCTTTTGCACTATTTTCTTTTTCCACTGGAGCACGCTTTCCTCCCGGTCCACAGAGAACAAGCTTGCTGTTTTTGTGTTGAGGTGAAAAGACTGGTGAATCTGTGGAGCAATGGTGGAGCCAAAATTGCTAAATAAATAAAAGAATACTGAGGGGGAAAAACGAGGAAATAAAAAAGAAGGGTTGATGGTCAGGCAATGGAAATCCTTCTCATCTGCCTCCTGACATTTGTAATCTCAACATCAGAGCCCTGCTAAGCCCAGAGTGCAATAGCACACTCACCTTCATCTGAAAGTCTGAAGGAAACTTTTGAACTCTGCTCTGTAACATGGCTCAAACGGGAATCCATTTATGAGGAAACCACCTAAATGAAATTGCTAGAGATCTGTCCACTTTTATTGTCCCTTAGGAAGGAGAAACCACAAATGAGTACTTTAATATCTCAGTTGTTTCTCCAATGAGGTTAAACTTGAGAGCAAGTGGAGACTTTTCTTAACTGCTTTTCTTTTTCTGAGAAAAGGGCCCTCAAATCTTTCTCTAGAGTTTCAGAGGAGATCTAAACAATGCCTTAAGTTGTGCTCATATTAGCCAAGATACCAAAGTTTGCAGAGTCAAACATTTCTACATGAACTCAAGCATTGCTAGTCAAATTCAAAGACTAAAGGATCTGTTTTATGATATCCAGATTAAATGTATAGCTTCATACTCGTACTGTTCAGTATGTTAATGTTATCATTTTTGGAGAAACATCTGAGACAAAGTTGATACTTAAATTAGTGTATCCACTTAAATAACTTTTTCTGAGCTTTGAGGGAGAAATCTCTGAGCAATGACATTTTCTTTAGGGACAGTGAGAAGAACAAAGGTAAGAAATGTAATTCGGTGCTGGAAGGGAGCATAATAATAAAGAGAAGAGATGGAGTAAATGAAAAGAGCTGAAAGGAGAGAGGGAGATTATCAGATATGTTGCTCCTCTACTGTCTATTGAGTGAATCAAGAGGCTGTTGACCTCCTGTCGCTGAGTGTTTGCAGAGCCATTAGGAGCACCATTGGGTCTGTGAAGAAGTACATGTCAATTAGTGTAATCCTCTGTTCTAGAGGATAGCAACTGGGGTGGGGTGCACTTGTGCCACTATTGAGATGTAGCCATTGTAAACGCTGAAGGAATTCAAGGTCTAGTTAAAATGAGGGAACAAAATGACTTGATACAGACTGAGATATTTTAAATTATTTTATTATGAGCTTGTAAAATTGCATTAATGTCATTATAATCCATTGTTAGGGTCATAGCTTCATGTGTCTGGCTCACACTGGTTTCAGCCTCTGGACTTAACGGCATATCTCAGCTTAGTGGTCATCACAGTACTTACACTAATAAGACTTTGTTGAAAGATCTTTGTGGTGATTAAATCAAACCAGCTGGGGGATCAGACTCAGTTTGTTCCTTAGGACAATGACCATGTTTACATTTGCACCAATAATGTAATTATTTCAAATAATCAGAGTAATGACTTAATCGCAGTAAATGTTTACATGACACAAGCAAACCTCATCACTTCTGCTTACATGCAATTTTCATTATTCTGATTATTTGCTAACAATTGTGGTTCACTTTCAAGGGGAACTCAATGCTGCATCAGTTGCTGATGCTATGGGGACACGTCCTGTACGTGTGAAATCTTATTGGCCGACGGCAGTCCTATGACATCACATGGAGGGATGTTTAGGCAATTTCATGTGGGGTATGGTTTTAACAAAAATAGAGAGAAGGATGAATTATATGAGTGGGGTGAGTTGTTGAGATTGGTCAGACTGCTGTCTGACCATTCAAAAAGATATAGGTGAATATTTTTAACAGATTTTCAGTAAATAGTCGACCTGTCGCCTATTTCAAACAGAAAAGCGAAATGTCAGAAGGGTCAGCTCATTTTAAGATTAAAGTCCCCATGAATTCAAAATTGACCATACTTACTCTGTTTGCCTAAATTGATCGTTTTGTGGTGAACAGTTCATCCATGCAAGTCAATCCACACAAAAAAATGTTTTGGCTTCGTAATCTTTCATCAAAATCTGAAATTTCCCCTCCCCTCTGCATTGGAGGACCTTCCCTGATGACGTAGGTTTGACGGTTTGGGTGTCTGCTTAACATCCGTAACCACGCCCCTCCAACTGACAGTAGACAGGCTGAATGAAAACACCTACTTTTCTAGTTCCAATCAGGTGCTAGTTGGAAAAAAAAACCATGCTCACTATTTTGCCTCATTTAGTATTCCGTTTCTCTCGGAAATACGTCACAACACTGGAGAAAAGTCGTTTGCAACTTCCGGTTCACGGGGACTTTAATAGCCATTGTGAGATGAGGCAGCTTACTCTTTTATTGAAATAGCATGCCAGTATGGTAAGGAAATTGCGAGTCATGGCGAGAGAACTCGACCCATTTTTTATGTTATTGACCTTTCTTCAGTACCACAAAAGTTGAAAATGATTTAACTTTGACAATGTTAATGTACCCCCTGTGAGATTGGGAGATCTGCTTTTGAGGAAAATTGTATTAAACACCCAGGCGTTCACTTTCCTATTTTGTCGCCCTCTCTGATGGTGCAAACATAGTCTGGGCTATGTTGGCATGCTTCCTGAAGAGAAAGGTTAACACGAATGGAATTTATCACTGTTAGCATCCCACTTGTTATTTAAAACAACACTATGTAGTTTTTCAACCTTCATAATATATTTCCAAAACCCTTGTGATGGTACATCGACTTACAATAGGTTGAATGACACATCTGCCATAGCCTGACGGGTCTGTATCGCTTTTACTGGCGCTACGTAACTTCGGGCACAAAAAACCCGAGCACAAAACCCGAGCACAAAAATAACTACAAAATTCGACTGCTTTACGGCATACCTCACTTCCCCCATCACCCCCCACTTCAAATTCAAATTCGGACGTGAGAGCCCAACTATGGTTTGTTTGCCGGATGTTGTTGTCATGATTCATCATCATCATCATGGCCGAAGCAGCAACTAAACCAAAGAAGGCGAAGGTTTTGTCGGAGGAGACTAGTGATAGAATCAAAGGCCGGACGAGGATCAATATTGGTCCAGCGTGAGCTTGATGGCGTGAGCTAAAGGAGGAGGAGGGTTTTATGATGAAGCCCATTTTTTTAGGACAAAAAAAAAAAGTCATAAGTAAGCCTATGTCTAAACGGCGTGTACAAGTTTGGTAGGGGCTACATTCTTGCAAGTAAATAATACATGATTAGATGAACAAAATCATCTTTTAGGATAACTATCCTAATGACTGCAGGGTGATAGTCATGTTTGTTTATTTATTTTTCTGGTGAAAGTGTCTTGCCTCAGGCTATAATGCAAATCGATTTTTCAAATTTGCAGATTCATCTATGGTAGCTTGATATTATAATATTGACGATATATGGCTATTACCTACCACACAAACATTTAATTGAATTAGCATATCCATTCTGTGACGCTGACTTGTAAACGTGAGCTACGCGATCTTTTGGCGTTTGAAAAAAATAAAACCCATGAAATTATATTCATATGGCATGCTGAAATATATGCCACTGTACCTGGGATGAAGACATTTCACACGCAACTCAGGCAGTCTGCCCAAGACGTGAGAACTCCTTCTGCAGAGTTCGGGGTATAGGCTTGTAAACAAATGCACGTGTAACCATGACAGATTTTACGACAGTAGTAGAAGATAATACCCCGAGAGCAAAAGTTACATGGTGTTACTTTAAAGGTCCCCTGACATGGGGTTATTTTATTATTTTATAATGTTTCCTGGGTTGCCCTTATATGTTAGTATGTTTTTTTAGATAAAAAATAGTCAGAATTTCGAAATAAAAGGCATTTTTCCTAGCCTGATTTTAGCCTCTGATTTGAACGCTCTGTTTGAAGGGGCGTGTCTGCTGTGTGTAACCGGCCTCTGCTGTGATTGGCTGACATGCTTGCATATGAAATAGCTATGTACTACATGTGAAACTCTCTCGAATACTATTACAGCTATTATACGTGTTTACTATTATAGCTATCGAGATTAACGAATCGTGAGATGTTTTTAAAGTATTTAGATCTATTCCCATCACATAAAATGTTGCCGTGATGAGCATTGAGCAGATGACAGTCTGTTGATCGCGAGAATGAAGATCTTATCATTATAACGCAGTTTCTACACTCTCTCTAATGCTTTCACCAATGCAAACACGATGCTGTAAATACAGTAAGAGCTTCGTTGTGCAGTGTAACGTGCGTCATTGATTTCATAACGAGTTTGGCAAGTGTCCAGATAAACTCGCGCTGTATGGAAAGATTGTTCTTTGATCGCTTTCTTGATATAATTTATTCACAATTTAAATAAGATTATTTTCGTTGATATTTTAGTCACTGGCTTGACTTACTGATGCATAAACAGTATTGAACGAATTTGAGAGAAAGATTACCTGTCTGAACTTGAACAATTACACATCAGAAAGTGTTGCTTGGCTCGATCATTTGTTGACTGACTTGTCCGAGGTTTGTAACGTTAGATGAGCCAAAGAGAGTTGGTACTGATCCAGACTTTAGTTTCAGACGTTCAGGATGCCCAGCTCTGAATTGACCCATGTGGTGGAAACAGTTGTCTGTGAAATGTTTGGCGCAGACATGCCAAACTTTGGTGTGTTGTGTCGGTGCATTTCCAGAGTAAATGAAATTAATCCATTGATCCTTCTGGGGATTGGATGAAGGAAGTAAAAAATACTTCGGTGATCATTTGTGCATCCAATTATTGAGCAACTGTTGTGCTTCGCTCGTTCACACCCCATGATATTTCTCTAGGAAAAAATAAAATCGCACGCGAGCATTCGTACTAGCTCGTTTTCTCATGGGCGGGCAAAGCAGAGAAAGGGGAGGTAACCTTTCCCCCGTATGACGTCATACGGGGGAGATTCAAGATCAGCCCGTCTGAGATCTCATTTTCTCACAGGCAGAGAAAGATAGCCAAAGCTCGGTTTACACCGACTGAAATTTCTAGACACGAGGGGACCAAATACAGGCTAGGGGAACTAATATTAATGTTAAAAAACCTCAGAAAGTGAAAATTTCATGTCAGGGGACCTTTAATAGTTGGGATTATAATCAAGGATGTAATAGTTGAGGTTAGAGGTCTGCTGGACAATAGTGAGTGCGGTATTCATAATGACTTTAGTCTCCAATGTTGTCTGTCACTCTTCCAACTAGGGATGCACCAATACCGATACTGTCACGAACTGCTCTGAGACACGAAGGTTGAGGATCCAAATGCAGTATTTATTTAAAGGGTTATCCACAATCGTAATACAAATCCAGGCAAGGGTCATACACAAACAAACAATCCAAACAATCACAACACAACAAAGCAGGGAACACAGGCAAAAGAGTAATCCACTGAACAGGCAAGAATTTCAAAAACCAAGAGACATGAAACCAGGGAGAATGCTCGTTCGCAGACTTCACAGATAATGAAGGAGAAAACCAGGCTTATATGGGGTGAGCTTTAACAAGATTATGAGACACAGGTGAATGTAATAATGGATGAAGAGTCCGGGCAGTGAGTTATAGGAAATGTAGTTTGTGAGGGAATGACAATAGTCTGATGTGGAGTGCCCTCTGATGGCTCTCAAGGGCACTCCAGCTGGTGACCGTTACATAGCAGCCCCCCCTCAAAGGAGCAGCTTCCAGACGCTCCTAATATTGTCCAGGAGGGAGGTGGAGTGGAGGCGGACCCGGGGGCGGGATGGAGGGCCAGGCCCGTGGAGCTGAAGAGGGCCTGGAGACTGAGGCAGAGCAGGGTGAGCAGGCGGCCAGGACGGAACAGGCCTGACAGGCGTCCAGGGCGTAGCATGAGTCCAGAGCTGAGCAGGCGTCCAGGGCAGAGCAGGCTGAGCAGGCTGCCATCTTGTCCAAAGACACCGGCGTGGCGGCGGCATCAATTTTCACAGACATCGCTGCAAAAGCCATCTTGTCCGAAGACACAGGCGTGGCAGCGGTCATCTGGGGAAGAGGCTCTGGAAGGGTGGTCTCGGCGGAACGAGACTCTGGAAGGGTGGCGGCCATCTGGGCACGAGGCTCTGGAATGCTGGTCTCGGTGGAACTAGACTCTGAAATGGCGGTCTACAAAAGGCAATTTTCACAGACATCGCTGGAAAGTTTGTAGTTCGGTCGGATAAGTCAATAGCATAGAAGGTAAAATGGGGCACATATTACTAACATTAACTGACGGTAAACAGAGAGAGAGAGAGAGAGCACACACTTCTGTTGCATGCTCTTGATTGCTGATCGCTTACTCCGCACATATGCGTCATTTGTATTAAAACTAAATCGTATATGTAAGTAAAGTAGGGCTGCAACAACTAATCGATAAAATCGATTATGAAAATCGTTGTCAACGAATGTCATTATCGATTAGTTGGTCTGCTTACGTCACGGGGAGCGTTTACTGGTGATTGGTTGAAACAGGCCAATCAGGATGCTCTCTGTCTTACACGCGCTTCATGAGGCACACACGCAAGGTCTCTCTCCCTCCGTTGCTCTGCCGCGCGCTCGCGCTACACGGTTTGGAGCACAGTCTCTTCTGTCTCGCATGCGCGCTCAAATCCCGGGAGTTTGAACTAATTTGCGAGCCGCTATCAATATGCGGGTGACTTCCAAAACTTCCGGGAGACTTGGGATGTCTGTATTTTGTGTCTCGAGCATCAGGTTGCGCAATCAGTTCGCTCGCAACATAAGTGATGGATTAAAATAGTGCTACCGCAGAAATATTAAATTAAAAAGGTCTTTACAAAGCGAAGCACTAAATATAAAGGCAGTTAATAACACCAGCAGTAAATTATTGTTTTTTAGTCACTGTACTCAGTGGTTTTCAGTGAATGTTTGTGCACTAATGAATCATTTTTCCTGTCTTTTTAATCAAGTCTGTTAGCTTGCTGCGTACCTCCATTACGTTCTCTTTATATAGCATTTGTCTACTATTAAGTTTTAATTGTTTTTCAAACGCGATCTACTGCGGCTCTATGTTCACACGCTTGTTTTCAGTCTTTTTCTATATTTATTTTTACAAGTTATCCTTATAATTCAATTAATTTTAAATAAAAATTAAATGAATTATATATTTGAGATGTTTTTAGTTTATATCTTCACATCTGAACAACATGTCTGTAAATTTGTTTTAACAAAAATTGTGTTAAAACAATATGTTGGATATAAATGTTTTTTTTTACATTAATCATGGTTGTCAACTTGCCATCAGCAATTATCATTAAAAACAATGCAAATATTGATATTTGTAAAACTCAATGTGTGGCTTTTGCACTTTTTAAAGTACACTTTTACACATAAATATCCTAATTGAGGGTTTTAGGTAACACTTTATTTTACAGTGTCCTTGTTACATATGTTACATGTACTTACTGTAGTAATAACAGTAAATTATGCATAATTACATGCAACTAACCCTCAACCTAATCCTACCCTATTCCTATAGTAAGTACATGTAGTTACTTAATATTACTCTGTACTTAAATATATAATTACACTGTAACAAGGACACCTTAAAATAAAGTGTAACCGGGTTTTATTTAGTCATAATAAACAAAAAATCTAATTGAATTTTTTATCCGATTAATCGATTAATCGAAAAAATAATCGTCCGATTAATCGATTATCAAAATAATCGTTAGTTGCAGCCCTAAAGTAAAGCCTTGAACTGGTAAGTTATTTATGTATAACGAGTTGTTCCCTTCATTATTACAGGACGTTTAAAGTTCAAGAAGTTTACTCTGTGCAAACATCTGAAGCGCGCGCCCAGAAAGCCACTTGAATACTGAATATTTGAATACAGCATTGAATTCTCTTTCACATCTTCTTGTGCTTAAACTGACAATTTCACAAAAAATTATTTAAAACCGCCCACCTTGGCGAGTGTCCTAGTAAACATAGATTGTTATGTCTTAAGTGAATAAAAACAGTTGATAAATAATATGCATGTGTCTTGGATCTGCACATATTTGCCTCCATCATTCTCCCCACAAATGTAAGGCTCGGGGAAACCCCAAACATGGGTTTTAAAATAACATACACCCAGACCATTACCAGGGCTCTAGAGTGCGACCAAAATTTGTAAGGGTGCGACGACAATTTTTCCTAGGTCGCACCAGTGTACCTAACGTTCTCGCATGATCCACAAACGAGTCTTTTGTTCTCCTTGCACGCATGGTTGGATCATATCGTGGTCTAAACCAATCAGAGATAGAGATTGGGCGGCTCTTTGCCTCTGATTGGCTGTGGTTCAGATATTCCTGTAGGACTAAAATGCTCCGTGCTGTGTGATTGAAATAAATTGCGACGTGAGCACCAGAGAATCAGTTACGCCAATCAGCAGCATCAGCTAAATAAACGCAAGAAAACAGACGAGGAAGAAACTTTTAAAAATGTAGGCTACTTGAACTAGGGCTAGGTAAAAAATATTGATTTCTCGATTTTAATCGATTCTCATTTTTATGAACCGTTGGACTATGCTGTTTTCAGTTGATGAATAAATGGAACATTGTAGCGAGCATCCGATCCAATAAATCGCAATAATCTTTGTGCTTTGTTACTATTGATATGAAACAAAGTCTCAGATTTCAAATTAGGTCAATTTTTTTACGAAATTCAAAAACATAAATAGTGTTTTGACGCTGTGGCGTGAGATCGCTCTGGCTCAGCTCAGCTCAAGAGAAGCAGCAGCGCATGATCTTCTCTTCCGCCTTAATAATACCAGTTACAGCGCGAAATAAACATGAACGAGCATCTGAAAGTGTGTTAAAAGATAGAGTACAACTTATCGAAATCCGTATCTTTCACATGGAATCGCTCAATCAGTGTTTCAACTGTGGAAAGACATCAGTAAAACGCTTGTAAACAATGTAATGTGACGTCACATTTACCTCAGAAAAAACATATCCAGTGACCATAAACTCGTTAAGCCTAGTTCACACTACATGATTTTAAGCCCGATTTAAGCCCGATTTGCAAATCGTTGAGCTCGCCGACAGGTCAGGGTGTTATCGCGTGCAAATCGCGCGGGATTAACGGGCGATGAACGCTCGCCAATCTGTTAGTATGAAAGAGCCAACAACGCATCAAAGACGCTCGCAGACGCGTCGCCGAGCCCAGAAAAATATCTAGCATGCTAGATATCCAGAGCTGTCGCACGACTCAAGCTCACGTGATGTCATGAGCTACAGCCAATCAGAGCAAGGCATGTTCGCGTGTTGTGTTCTTCTTCGTCTTCTTCGCTGGGTTTTGGCGCGTGTGCTGTTTCGCGTCATAACTTTTCGCGTCATAACACAGCCTGTTGACTGTTCGCAAAGACCCTCCCCCTTTAGTTACTGTTGCTATGTCCGACAAGCCTGGGCGCTCTCACGCCACACATCATGTTTTCACACGGTGAAGAGTACATTGCGGAGCCAAGATGACACTGAAAATGTACCGACAGGCAAGACAGAACAAAATTAAACAAATACAGTTTTGTGGCTCTTTAATGTGTCGTGACAGATGGCTGTAGCTCCTCATGATCTGTGGATCATTAACTAATAAACATGGACGTCCTAGTAGAGCTGTTTGCAAAGGTGTTTCATACTTATACATAGTGGTGAAGCTGTGGATTGTGCTTTGAATTGTTCTGGTGTGATTTTGTCAAAGGTTTAATAGTTGACTATTCGAGGCGAATCGTTGTCATTTAGGAATGAGATTGTGTGGGTGTTCGAATCGAGATCGCAGTCTTTTAATAATTAAAGCAGCTTTATGTCCTAGTATGATGGGATGAAGAGGTAAGGAAATGACATACAGAGTGAGTTCTTCAGTAGGAAATATTTCAATTTTAAGCATAATCCAGGTCTTTACCATTGGCCTTTTTCCAATGGGTTTATTGTCCACTGCAGCGATCTCTATTGGATGCGAACATGGCACCATGGTAATGTTAAATTCCTGAATAATTTGCTGATGTATGAGATTCACTGCAGATCCTGAATCCAATAAGGCTGTAACAGAATGGGCCTGGGCCCATGGAATGAAAATTCCATAGTGTTATGGGAAGTGATAAACTGTGTGGATAAGGGGTTATACTCACTTTGACTCATTTAGTTGTTTCAGCCTTGGTTTTTATTGGACAGGAAATGCAACAATGATCAGCTTGATCACATAAAAAATATAGATGGTTCTGTAAACTTTGATGCCGTTCTTCAATGGAGACTCAGGCTTGTCCAATCTGCATAGATTCACTAGGATCACTGACTGTGCATTTCATGAGCAATGAGAGATGTTTGACCATAGGAAAACGCTTGGTATGAAGATGAATTGGCAATACTTTTCAGGGATTGTTTGGCAAGCATGGTTTAAATATGGTGGAAACAGGAAGTGACACATGAAACACAGGAAGTGAATGTAAATATTACAACATCCCCCTCCTGATAGGTGCCTCCTGGCACCATAAACAAAAACTATTCTGTAGTAGCCGGAGGGGGAGATATTAGCATTATGGGGGTAAGGAAGGCCAGGACCCCCGGGCGGAAGAGTCTAAGACAGATCACACAGAGGATGAGAACACAGGGAGCTGGTGGAGGAGGCCACGGCAGAACTAGCAGCTCACAACAGGGAGGGGTGAAGGTTCACATGTAAACATAGTCAGTGAGAGAGGGTGCATGTAAATGCAGTCAATGAGAGTTAATTTACTAAATTCAAAGTTGAGCACTTGTGAATTCTGAGGTTTGCACAGAAACATCGTACCCTTTCAAAGCATCATACTGCAAACATACACGTGCACCCTATAAATGAAAGTAGACTTCTTCAGGGGTAGACAGTAGATTTGTAATCTAATTTCTATTATGAATTCATTTAAAATAAAATTAAAATAAATAAAAAAAGAAGTAAATAAAACATAGGCTTAAAATCTTTTTTTTTTTAAATCAAGACATTTTTGAGTGAAGTCAATTTTAAATACAACTTTCAAAAAAATATTTTTGTTTAGGTTTAAAAAAATACAAATATCATATTTAAATTAAAATAAAATAAAATAAATATAGCAAATTTAAAATAGTCATTGAATTTAGGTTGTTTTTAGTCAGGACTGTTCTTTCCCTTACTTCCATATTCCCATACCTCAGTATTCACTTTCAAATCCTTGTGCGTGTGTGTGTGTGTGCGTGTGTGTGTGTGTGTGTGTCTGAGCATGGTAACAGGATGATACTTAAATCCCTTTATGTTAATATTGTGGTTTTATGGGAGCAGGCCTATTAATCCTGCTTTAACTTTATAAGTGCTATTATTCCCTCAATAAGATCACTGGCTATGCAGTAAAGGATTAAAGACTTATAACCCAACTGATGCTGTCATTTTTCATGGATCGATGAACCTTGAATGCTCTCTATCATGACTGTTTGTAAAGTGTATTCCATAGAGATACGTAAAATACAATCTTTAATCCACATAGTTTTAATTGGTTTTTCCTAGCTACAGCACAGCACACTGGGCCAAGCGCTAACCTTAGCTCCAGCGCTACAGGACATTTGGTGGCAGCTCCATGCCTCCACACTAGAGTTTTTAGAACAGAAAGATTTTAAAACAGCCCAGCATTAGAGCAGCACATCAGCAACGGCATACTGCTAAACTCGGCCAAACCGGAGGAGGTTTACAGTTTGAGCTTATAATGACCTGAGTCACAACCGCTCTCGCATGCCAAAACACAAGTGTTTCGTTCCACCAGAACCCGCTGATACCATTTATTCTGTCAGACCGACTCTTGCTGGCTTTCTCAAGGCCAGCACTCTTTTACTTTGCAAATTACAGTCTTATGGTCTGTATTTTGTTAAAAAGTTGTGCTGTTTTTGCTTAGATACAAGAATCTGATAAAACTTCAAATATCAGTGTCTGTTGGGCTTGTCTAGTTTCGCTAAACCTGTGAGTGATAGTTCACCTAATGATTTTTTTTCCTTCTATATTCCAAACTTGTATGACTTTATTCCTAATGTGGAACAAAGAAGGAGGCATTTTACATAATGTGCTGGTCATTTTATTTCCCTACAATTATAATAAATTGTGCGGTGGTAAATGATGATACTAACTGTTTATGTATGTGTTTTTGTACCAAATGATAAAAGGAGGAAACTAGTGTTTAATGTTCATTTAATGTTGGGATTTTGTGCTGAAGAATGGAGCTGGTGCTTAGTTTGAGGATGGTTACATAATTGCTAGGCTGTATGTTCACTCTTAAATTGTTCTTCACACTAAGACAAAAAGGTTCGCTGTTCACTGAAAGGTTCTTTAAAAACTCCAAATTGTTCTTCTATGGCATTGTTGTGAAAACCTGCATATGGAACCTTTATTTGTATTTGTTGTTTTTCCTACCAACACTTTATACTAGATACAGTAAAAAAAGAAAAAGAAACAAAGTTTGCATTTAGCATGCTAATGTGTGCTGTTGCTAGTAGTTGACTGCAAGACACTTAGATTTCAATTAAGACAGATGTCAAGATTTTTAGGGAATATCTTCAATATTTTTTGTCAGTCTTTAAGAATTCACTTTAATGTTCCACTGCATAAATAAAGTCATATGAGTTTTGAATGACATGAGGGTGAGTAAATAAAGACAGGATTCTCACAGTCCCTTTAAATTACATCATCGGTGACCTCATTGACCCCCTACTGCTGCAGTTATGAACTGAACTCCTGAAGGTTAAAAAGCAGTGAGTGATGTTATACAGCAGTGAAAGGGTATGGTAGGTTAGAGGACTGAATTATGGGTTGCTCCATTACTTATTCTAGGCTGAGAGGTCATGACCCAGATGGGGTCAGGTAATGGGTCATGTGTCTTCAAGAAAGATCAAGCACTAAACCCTGTAAACCCTGCAAAGCCCTGTAAACTTGCTTCTCTCTGCACCATTTTAGACCACTGGAGACTGTCCCTGTGGGGTACAAGTCCAACTCTGTCTGCCAGAACAGATTACTTGCAGACATAGAAATAAGGAAAGTACACCTCTTTTGGTGTGTGTGTATAGGAGAGAGGCAGGAACAGTGTTAAAAGACTGGTATATGGAAAGAGAGGGAGAGGGAAAGAGAAAGAGAGAGAGAAGGCGGATAGCTTGTGGGCGTTGATACTACCCATGAGGCCATTTAATGGGCAGTTTGGAATGCAGGGAAAAGACTCAGCTGGCCTCTCCATGGGATTCCGTGTCTTTGAAAAAAGAAGAAGAAAAAAAAAAAGAGAGAGAGAGAGAGAGAGAGAGAGAGAGAGAGAGAGAGAGAGAGAGAGAGAGAGAGAGAGCGCTTGTGGGAAATCCTTGCCTGACTGCTGCTGTGATGTTGAATGTTGGCCTGTTTTATTTCACAGACTGTGGCAAGCAGAGACACAGAGTCACTCCATTGCTCTTGTGTGAAGCTATGAACCTGCACATTTGCCTGGAAGAGGCCAAGCCCAGGAGGCTTTGCACATAAAACCCATAAAGAGCTCCCTAAAGCACACGTTAGCACTAACAATGCCTCCCTGCACTACCCGAACTCTTAGCGTGACTTGACTTGTTCCACATATTTATTGCCGCTGTCTGTAGGTCTGTCTACCTATGAGTGTCTCTGTGTATTTGCATTGTGTATCTGTGTATCAGTTTTTGTGGCCATGAATTTTCCTATTGTAGTACTAGCTATGATGGTTTTGATATGACCATGACATTAGCAAAGCTCAGACAACCAGCTTATGTTTTTTCTACACTTTTACATTGTTTGTTTGAACAAAAAGCTACTCAGGTCCTGATCTATTCATATATGAGAGTGTGTATGAAGACTTTGTGTTTTTATTACATATGCTGATATATTGTTAGCACACACAGATCCATGTGTATTTAGGCCAGTGGTTCTCAACCACAAACTTCCAAAGAACCTGCAAAATGACTAAAAATAAGATATTAAAATAAAACGCATTAAAATAAGCTTAAAAACATAAAATTGAGATGTAAACTGATATTATATTCGTATGTAATGCCCTTAAAAAAATGTAAGCAGCAGAATTTTCTTTGAAAACCTGGAAATATGAGGGAATTTTAAAAGTGTGATTTCCAGACCTGGAAATTTGTGGAAATTAATAAAATCCTAAAACGTCATGTTTTATAATGATTATGTCTAGCTCTAAAATATTTTAGCAGGTAGAAATGCTGAATAAAATTCAGTTATTGAAACTCTGGGTAATGTGGAATTTAATTATTTTAATTATTTATTATTTAATATATTGCCACTCCCAGTTTCTGAAAATAAAGTTTCAAAATAAGCAGTTTTTATCAATACAGAAATGGAAGCTTTAGCGTTAAGTTCTGCCAGGAAGACTCAATTGCTACGTCACTTATTACCTTCTCATCTATCCAATCGTGTCTAATACTTGCGGTATAAAAGACCAGTACTTACACACGTTTGAGTTCGCAGATGCTGACGCTTTCATTCACCTCCATCCTCCCCACCACCACCAGGATGGTCCCTTCCCCTCCATCCTCCCCACCACCACCAGGATGGTCCCTTCCTATACCTCACAGGGGGTCGGCTGCGCCCCTGCCTTCGTCTTCAGGCAGGAAATGCAGAGTCCGGACCCTCGGATTGCGAGCTATGGACGGGGCCTACGCCAAAGAACTTTATTGCTTGCTGGGCTATCAATAAATGTATTTATTGTTACAGTATTTATTCTCCCGAGTCTTTCTGGTAGAAGTACAAGAAATATCTTTAGGAGCCTTTAAATATTGTCTTTGGGGAGTGATTGATGTAAAAAAGATTGAGAACTGCAGATTTAGACCATAACTTGGCTGAACACAAACATTACTGCACTGTGAGATGAACTCAAAATTGATCAAATTATCTATTACTGCTTGAATTAATTATTATTATTATTTTTTTTTTTTGCAGGCATGAATTAGGGGTTAGCACACATGCCAACACATTTAGCCATGGTGCTCTTGAATTCATCTCTTTGTACTCTACTTTTCAATAAAGTGGCAAAATTGAAAATTATATTTAGTAATAAAAAAAATACATAAAAAAAATTATCAATAAAAGTATTCATATTCATTCTTTATTTTTTATTTTTCTCTCATTTAGAGGATGACAGTTCAGGTTCCCCGTATCATCGCGAGAGGCGTAACGCCATCAGTGGGCGGACCGCGGTTCTGGGCACATCAGGAAAACTGAGTGAGGAGCCATCCACCTCTACAGAAGAGCGCTCCCCATTGGTGAAGAAAGAACTTCACAGCTCTCTGCCCCACCTGGCAGACCACACCCTGCCCTATCGGGGGACGCTGTTTGCTATGGACCCTCGCAATGGATACTTGGACCCTCACTATGGTGAGTTACCATTTTCCATGTTTTTTTGGGGCATATTCGGGACAATCACTTTCTCAATATGCAGTTATGGTCTTTTTTGGTTTAATCCAATTAATCTATACTTTTTGGTTATTTATCCTTAAATATGTTAGGGCATATCCTTAAATCCCAAAGGGATAGTCCACCTTAAAAAGTGAAATACAAAGTAACATGTTTTGGAGAATGTATTGGCTGCTACTTTCTTTGCAACAAATAGTAGATATTGACAAAAAAGTTCACCATATGTCTTCTATAGATATCCAAGAAATTTGTGTGAGGAACAAACTGATATTTTGAGGCCTCCTGCCTTTCATTTTTGGGTGAACCTATCCCCACAGAAGTTATCGAAGTAATGTGTTTTGCATAGGACAGTCACAATGAACCATGAACATCAAGTCCCTATAGAATGTAGATATTGTCTATGCATAAAACTCAAGGACGAACATCTAGTGCAGGGCCAGCACACTAACTTTTTCCACTTTGCGAGGCAAAAGGCAAAGCTAATGGATTGATTGGGCCTGACAGTTGACTATTTGCCCTTTCTTTCTCATTCGCTCTCGCTTGCCTTTTCATTTTTTTTCAGAGGGGAAGTTAGTATGGGGGACGTTCTTCTCTGCTCCCTAATTCCCTCATTAGGGGCCGAGTGTAAGCACACAACTCCAGTCTCGCTCATCAGTGGTGTGATCAAAGGGCCACAGAGCGGAGAGCAGTCAAACTCCCCCTGCCTTGTTCTTTTCCATATTATCTTTCCCTTGTTTTTCTCTGGTCCACCGGACTCCCCCATCATTTTTATGATCAATAATCATTAGAGACTCTTAGCAAGAGAGCAAGAACATGTGCATGGACAGGATAGAGTGAAGGAGATAAATAAAGGGAGAGAGAGACAGACGAGGCTAGTCAAGGCCTTTTAAGAGGTTAATATTGCGGACCACCATTGCCTGGTCGTCACCTATGGACGAGGATTCGATGTGATAGCTTGTTTAGTTTCGCTAAATTGGTTTTGAATTAGGTTTGACAGTGTAGTATTAATCCATAGCACTTAATTAAATGCCCTTTACCTTTGTTCTCTCTCACAAAACTATTTACCACTGTACTACTGCTCGTTTAGGCCCTTTCATTAGCAGCCGAGTGCTTTGTTGGTCTAGTTTTGATCCATCCGTCTTAATGCACAAGGGTCAACTACAATCCGACCAGTCAGACCCCTCACATATTGATTAATACAGACCTGGCCACCTCAGCAATTCTGCCACTCTCTGTTTACAGAGAAATTGAGAGAAATAGGCAGAAAGAGAGTGTTTTAATGGGGGCGAGGCAGTGATAGATGAACAGGAAGGTATGGATAGTATACAGTAAGGACCTCTAAGAAATCTCCACTCTGTGCCTGATGAGGCAACATTGGTTGGGGTGATCCAGCAAATGAGAGAGCAACTTAAAGAAATGTTTCAAGTTTTTTTTATTATTATTATGATTATATTTCACATTTTCATCAAGTTTGATCAATATTACTATTATTATTATTGTTGTTATTTCTAAATAATTAGTATATATAGTTTAATTATATTTAATTTAAAATGTTTAAAAAAACAAATAAGTAATACTAACAAATTTAAAATACAGATTTCATGTACAAGTTGTTCTGTCTTAATAAACATTGTGCTTTATGAGTTTAATTTGTATTGAACCCATAACATTCTTTTAAATGGTTTATAGAAATAAATAAAAAAGGGGAAACATGAAGGGAGAAAAAGAAAAACAGTGAAGCGAAGGGAAAAGAGAGAGTAAAAATGTGGGGGAGAGACAGAGGCTAAAAGGGCAAGGCAAAAAAGAACAAAAGTGAAAAAGGGGTGTTCCGGGTGGCTGGAGCCCGGAGAGGGAGGTTGGGGCAGAGGGTGCAGGGTGAAAGGGTGGTGGGGGGTCAGAGGTCAGGTGGAGAAGGCAGACACTGAAACAGAGGAGTTCAAGCAGGACAAGTCAAAGGAGCCTCTTAGTCGTCCAAAGGTTCATTCTCTCTGCATGGGGGATCACCAGGGCAGCAATGAACTGCGGAGTGGAGAAAGTCGATGATGGAATGAATGCTAGAAGGTATACGAGGGACTCTCCCCATGTCTCACTCTTCAGGAAGAAATTCTTGCTTTTGAGATATTTCGCAGACATGCCCCTGGCATTTGATTTGATTCTTATTAAATAAAAAATGTTTTGTAAATTGCTAAAGTTGGCCTGAACAACAGAGTGAGCATGTCCTAAAGTCCTGTTAAACTAGTACCTAAAGCTCCATAAGTTGCATATACCATTACTTATTTCTCTCACAATAAGAGAATCCCTAAAAGATCCAGAGTAGGTTTTTATATTTTCTTTATATTTTCATATAACGTATAACTTACTGCAACAATAACATGGTGTTTTGTTGTTGCTAATGTTGGTGATTACTTATTGGCTCTATAAGAATAATTTAGCTAAAGCAGATTTTTTTATAGTCAAGCTAGTCCTTCATCTGTTTGTCCAAGTTTACATAACACAATGCGAAATTAAATATTTAAAGGATTAAATACGTTACACTTTACCTATGTTTTTAGGAGCAATTACACAATGCTGCTATTAGTCCAACTTTTTAAGTAAAACAGACGTGCACACTTCCAGGTAGACTAAGGTGTTTATATAAAAATTTAAAAAGGTGAATTACTGCTTCAGCCCTGGGGTATTCAATACTGTAAACCTCTGTTTTTTTTTTCTTGCTGTGTGACGTTTGAAACCTATATTGTCTAGTCTGCAAAGCAACTGTGATTAAATAAAGGGCTCTGTGTATCGTTGATTATAGATGTGGTGTACACTCCTCACCAGATGGGATTATGAGAGGCCAGAACCATTTAACTAACCCTCCCTATCCACATCACTGCTTTAAAACACACACTGGTGCCATTCACTCAGTTCTACAGGCTTTGAGTTGTGAAAAACCTTGACCCCAATACACATGCACACATTCGACAGAGCCCCCTGCATTTCTCTTTCCCATTGGAGATCCATCAGCTCCTAAATGCGTCCCAGGTGTGTGCTAGTGTAAGTGTGAGACTGTGCGTGTGTGTGTGTGTGTGTGTGTATGTGATGGAGAGCGAGTCGGGCTCTTTGTGCTGTGTATGCACTAGTACTAGTGGCAGGTAAAGCATGATTACTCTTCCTGCTGGCGCATGTCAAGGCCTAATGCGCCTAAATGAGCCTCCACCTGCCGCCTCTGCACACCTGGTCACCACGGTAACACACAGAGGGGCACCCTGGGAGTGGGTGTCAGGAACAAAGCTCCAAACAACAAGTGCCAGAGGAGGGGCAAGGCATGAAAACAGCAAGGACCTCTGAGAAAGTCCTACAAATCTCCTCCGTTACTTCAACGAGTCAAAGCGCTAATACTGCATTTACACAAACTGCATAAGTGCATAAAGGACCGGCGAGTTTTGCATAAAGAGCGCACAGGATAAATAGCCCTCTTTGTGAGCATTAGTGCTTCGGCATTAGCATTAGCCGTCATTCCTGAGACTTATCCTCTTTTCTCACACAAACACTGGATAAGAGTCCCATATCCTGTTCAGCACCATGCTAATGCACAGTATAGATAAGACGGCAGGATTGAAAGACGGATTAATGAAGGGAAGAGCACTAAATATGTGGAAGTGTGAAATGCGGCTAACACTGTGACATCTGTTTATATTGTCCACTGATTAGCAGGTCATCGGGAAGCAGCAACAGTGAGGCACTTGCTGCCGTTGCACTTCTTATCTCTCTTGGGGAAGTGGAAGATCCTTCTCTTCTCTCTCTTTATCCTCTTTCCTAATTGTTTGTATTTTCTTAAACAGATGTGCCCTTCTCCAGTAAGAGCCATGTCCTGTTATGGGAATTAAAGCTTTTTGAATTGAAAGTTTCCCTTTTATATGAATCTAAAGATGGAATGGGAATGTTTTGAACAAGGCAAGCAGGGAGGGATGAAATCTTGCCGTTCCTCAATGCTTTAAAATCTTGGACATGCACATGATTGTCCAAGCAGCACAAAGCCATATCCTTTCCTCAGCAAACTCAACTGAACAATAGGTTTATTCACGTTGCTCAGTGCAGTCTTGGCTGTCCTTATGGTCTTAAAGCATTTGTGCTTTTTCACAAGCACTTTCCCAAAGATTTTGAGAGTTTAGCTCTTTGAAGCCCCTTTGTCCTTTACATTCAAGCCCACGAGTGTCATTACTGCAAAGAGGGTCAACTCCTAAGCCTATTTAGTGTCGGTCTACAACTTCTCAGTGTGAAATATTGTCCCCACTCAAAAGCAAACTGGCTCCCACCTTTAGCTTGATCAGCATTGTGGGGCTACAGTTTCAGTCCTGTGTTCTTGCTTGGATAAAGATCTACCAAGTTTCCTGAAGCCTATAATCCTCTACCAAAGCCTCATTGATGCCTTGCACCAGAGTCCAGACAAACCAACACGAGGAGGGACTGATGATATCCCACCAAACAGACACATCCAAACTGCTTGCATCTGTCTGGTCAGCGCTGCATTGGTGCGCACCATATCAGAGGATATTCCCACTTCAGTGCCCTTGGTGGAGCATAGCATGCCACCGCCGCCTGAACAAAAGACTTGTAGAGGGCTTTCTGAGATGGTGAAAAGGATTGAGCTTGACACTGATATATTGGGTGGGTAGTGCTGTGTGTTATTTCCCCCTTACCTCTAAAATCAAACCTTCACTGGCCACTGAACTGTAAACATCTGCTGTCAAAGATATAGACATGACCAGAACCAATCTAACAACTGTTGTATCTGGATAACCATATCAAATGAAGATGTGGAGTTGGTTGTTTGACTAGGACTTTTCTTGGACATAATAAATATATAAACTTCCTTACATACTAGTTGTTGTTCAAATGAAACATTCTGTCCTTTCCTAAGAACTTCTCTAGAGCAGTATGATGTTGAGAGGTTCACCTTATACCCTGTGGTCTTGATGACATGAGTTGATGTGTATTTATGATTGAATGAAAATCAGTCTCACTGGCTAGATACCAGGTAAACGTTTCAGCAAAACATTGCATTTAAATTCTAAAGCATATCTCATCTATACGAGTAACAAGGTTTTTGTACATGGAATTTTTTTCTAATCATTTATAGGTTTAATATTTTTTACAGTCCACTGAGTGAGCATGTCCTTGAAACACCCACATACTTTTTGTTTGGAGTTTATACTCCGAAGTTTACATGCCTTTTAATTACTTTTTTTTTTTTTTTTTGCTATGCTATTAAATCATAAAAATACAATGATGCCTCAAAATGAAGATACAAGCCATAGAGAGGCTCCCACTGACAACTTCAATGGCAAGGATGATCTGCATGATTGTTTCCATATTGGATTTGTGAAAGAGGGGCCCTGCTACGGCTTAACCAGAGCTCACAGGGGCCAAGACGCCGGGAGCAGTCTTTGGGCACTAGTAAGAAGTCTCTTCTTCTCCTTCATCCTGATCCTTTCATTCTGAAAGTGAATCTTTTACTGTTATTATCCTTCTTGGTCTAGTACACCACAGATAATCTTATGATCCTCTTTTATAGAGGTTATTAAAGGAGTTTTGCCGTGTATGGCTGTACCATTAGATTCCGGTGCTTCTTTGACTTCCCTCTTTTCTTTTTCTTTCGCCTGGAGGGTTCAGGGTAAAGCATGTTGGAATAGAGTGGAAATGTTCCTCGGCACTGCCTGATACTGGAGCAATGGACATCAGTTTTCCTTGGAAACTTCTTATCTGTATGATAAATTCCGCCAGAAAACTTGATCTGTTGGATATGCCACAGTCATTCACGTGACGTGTTTCCTTTCATGCTTCTGTGTTTTGTTGAAATTATTATAATTCAAAAGCCATCTCAGAGAGATTTCATAGAGAGAAATGCTTTGAACCTTGTCTAATAAAGCCTGTTTTGAAGGATGGAGACAACTGCTGTCAGTAACCCCGCTACCCACTGTAAAACTTTTGGCTTAAAAACGTGGGAGACTACAACAATGGCTTGACACCTATGAGGTCCCTTTCGAGTGGACTACTACTGTGTAAATAAATCACACCACTGGTTCTCACTCTCACACTCAGTGGGTATTCAGACAGCATTACACTTGCTCCAGTCTTGTGTGTGTGTGTGTGTGTGTACCTGGTGTTCCCTACATTATGGGGACCAAATTTCCCCACAAGGATTGTAATACCAGTAATTTTTAAGATACATTTTTAAGTCCCCATGAGGAAAGCAGCTTATAAATCATACAAAATTAAGTTTTTTGAAAATATAAAAATTAGGGGTGTAACGATACATGTATTCGTATTGAACCGTTCGGTTCGGTTTTCGGTACGCATTTTTAAACCGAACGGTTCGTTGGACCATTTGTCCTGCCGACCAAAATTTCGTAATTTCAAATGTAGGCGCGTCGCGCGTGGCAAACGCGCTCATACGCTGGCGTGACGACAACATTGCCCAACATCAAATGGCAAATGTAATGTAAGCGGAACAAACCTCGTTATTGTGTGGTTGACGGACTGTTTATCAGTTTGGACCAATGCAGCGCGAGCCGATCTTAATCAAGCAGCACTGTTACTACACAGCGAGATCCAGTAAAGAAAGCATTTGAATTTGCCACTGAAGTAATAACATCGCTGCGAGATCTACTGAGAAACATTCACATTTCTCCGTTATTAACGGACCAAACAGCGCTGACGTGGAAACCAGGAAGAAACATTGTGCCATGAATGAACTATCCAGTGTCCACAGATCAGCAACATTCACCATGGATTTACTGTAGTAACACTACTAACTGTAACCATGGAAGTTTGGCAGGAATAGTAGGCTGTAATGCTTTCAAGTAACATTATGTCGGTTTTATTTTGACATTATGAATACAATTGCTGCCCTCAAATGTTAATCTGAACTAAAATAAACCTTTGTTTATAACTACTACAATATTACATTTCATTTTGTCCAAGGAGCCGTTTTGTTTTATATGCTCCTAAGAAAAGTCAAGTATAGCTCCATCATTGCTCAAAGTAAAAAATCATACTTTATGATGTTAGTTTTAATAAAAATATAATTAAAAAAAATAAATCAAGGAAACTTTTTGCTGTATCGAAAACGTACCGAACCGTGACACAAGTGTATCGTATCGAACCGAACCGTGAATTTTGTGAACCGTTACACTCATAAAATGCAAAAAAAATTCTGTGAAGGATTGGTTTAGGAGGGCCTTTAGCCCTTTTACACTGAGCGAGGCACATTAAAGCTAAGCGAATTGCTGATGAACAGAGCTTTATCACTGAACAAGAAATGATTGATTGCCTTCAGCTAATTCACGCCTACACTGTAGGTGGCGAGAATAAATTTTTCCTCATGTATGTATCTCGTAGGTTTTCCCATTTGGTTTTAACCTCATCTGCTGCACAATATACAACAGTAAATTAAGATAAATAAAGTTTGGTACTACACAGAAACCATCATCGAGTATGTATAATAACTTCCGACGGCGATCTAAAGTGGAACACAATGTCGTCATTAGGAAGGGCAGGAGTTATGATTCCATAATATGATTCAGAGGTCTAGAGCGAATGAGCTCTATGACTCACGGAAGAAAACAGCGCTCTGTACGCTGTTTCAAGCTCTTCAGATCACATAATTCAGTAGAAAAGGAATAGAAATTATAATCTGTATAAAGAACATGTAAGAATACATCTGTTCTCAGATACCAATGATAACACAACATCCATTCTCTTTTCTATTCTGGAATACTTTTTTTCTGTGTTTACTCAGGTTTTCAAAACAGCTCCATCACTCTTACACTTTTTTGCAGCGGCTCGGGTAAGCTTGGGTAAGCTTATTTCATCGCAGGGCGACGGAAAAAAAATCGAGACACTGGTCGAAAAAATTAAAATAAAAATAAAGCTTTGTCGGCCTGTGATTGATCGTGCCTGGTGTGAATAGCTCCATAGGGATCTATTGTTTCGTACATATGTACTTTGTACATATGAAGAACGAGTCCTTTTGAGCAAACACGCTTAGTTTCATGAATTTATGATGTTCGTGAGGCTAACAGTAAATTCGAAAAATAGCGACAGTATATTAACAATAGTTGTTAAATGCTATTTATACTTAGTGCACGTATCCACTTCTTTTTTATAGTATAGTAGTATAGTATCACAACCCTGAAAATTTCTTAATGACATTTTTTTTCTGCTTAGATGGTATATCACAATACATGGTGTTGTGAATGTCAGATTATGTCTTTCAGATACATTGAACAATTTCTCAAAAGAGCAAGGAAATCATGTCCCCTTTAATGTTAGTGAAACCACCACTTGGTGCTTTCCTAGGTCTTTATTTGAATGGACAGGAAGCATTAATAACGCCTTTAATTATTATTATGAGTCTGTATGCGGTAACAAGGGACGCATCCCTGCCTCCAGTACTAATCACAAGAAAAGCCAAGACAGAGGAGGGGAAGAATGCTAGGTGGAAAGGGTGGGAGGGGATAGTAACTAAGCAGAAAATAAAAAGAAACATAAAAGAATGGGAGCTGAAGGAGGTCAGGCCCATCACAGGCTTAGCATTGCCTTCAAAGATGTCTGGGACAGGTGGCAGCTCGAGACAATCTCACTCTGCAGAGCAGCATCCTCTCAGGAGGAGATAAGGGATCCCTCTGTCCATCCTCCCCCTCCTCATCTTCCACCATCCCCCCACTTTCCTCACCTCTCCGCTCTGTGCTGGAAGCTCTTTGATGTGTGTGTAGTGGGATGACTGGCTGGGTCTGAAGCGCAGGAAGGGTTCAGTGCGGAGGTCTCTGAGGTGCCCGCTACTCGGCGCACTCATTAAGGCAGTGGGGCCGGGTTAATCAGCTTTAAAGTTTACACACATACGCTTTTGTCTGCCAGCCCTGGCCAGCCACCCCTGGGCACCACCTGCTTGATAAAGAGGCAGCGAGGGAGAGCGAGAGACAGCGAGAAACAGGAAGAGAGATGTTCACTCCCTGACTGTCTAAGTTGCGCTTTTTCTCTCTCCTAAGGCCTGGTCTCTCGACAAGACCTGTGTTGTCGAGGATTATTTGAGTAGTTTTTGTTTGGTGGGACAGAACAAATGGATTACAACTTCTGCTTGTTTTTGGGCCATAACTCTCAAGGTGCCAAGAGGGATGCGGGTTTTCGCTGAGGGACGGAGCGAAGTGCAGAATGTGGATGTGTAAACAAAAAGAACAAATGACAAATGTGAAAAATGAAAACCAACAGTTGTGCAAATTTATCTTGTGTTGGAACAGGATCAGAGAACATCAGCTGTTGAACCCAAAGCTAATTTTATTTACAATATATTTAGAATTGGAAAGTCAGAAAGTGTAGAGGTTAACATTTTTGAAACAGGATGAGAAAAGCTAGTGAGAAATTTGAGAGTAAGACAAATGGAGCCGGTTAGGTACAGGTCTTAATTTGCCCTGAGGTGCTGACCCTTATCTACCTCCGAGACCTGACCATGATTGCACTGATTACCTTGATGCAGACTCGTCTCTCTTCACCCTTGCTGTCCCTTGTTCAAAAGAGGCACAGGGAATTATTGCCATACTGGCCCTCCTTAATTATCCCGCTGTGGGATGAATAGAAGGATTCTGTTATGTGATTTGCACTTTATTTGATAAAGCCACAATTAGACCAACTTTTTTTCTCCCAACCCCTCCTTTTCCAGTTTATGCTGGACTGTAGAGAAACATAATCATCATTTTCCATCCCTATACAGCATACAATTTGTTACATAATTCCTAGATTTATACAGGAGAAATTATTGGAATAGAAATAGTAACCTTTATTTATTCACTTTTGCAAGACTGACCATATTATTTTATCACAATATATTATCATATTATTTGATAAAAAAAAAACAGTTTATGAGCAATTATTCACAGTTTTTTTTTTTTTTTTTTTTTTGTCCAAATAAAAAGGGATTCCTACGGAGCCCGGGAAGTCACCTGTAGGGAAAAAAGAAACAATCCGAGGCGACGGTTTTGCAATCCGTCCCCTCAGTTTATAAACTGTACTCACGAATTCTTAAACTGTTCCCTCGGTTTAACAATTCGTGCCCACGGATTAATAAACCGTACCCACGAGTTCCTAATCCGTGCTCTCAGATTTGTAAACCGTGCCCTCAGTTTTTGCAATCTGTACCCACAAATTCATAAACGGTGCCCACGCTTTCGCAATCCGTACTCACAGGTTTGTAATCCGTACTCACGGGTTTGTGGCTCGTCCCCCAGAGTGTGCCGCGTGATTCAACCAGGCCTCCTGTTTAGATGCATTGCATTGTTTTTAAAACCCTTTTTTTAAAATGGATAATTTTTTTGCATTTTCTAAAGAAAACTGCATTTATAAATTAGTTTAGCCATAAGCTACTTTTATCTTTAAAGTCATTTTTTAGAGGAAAAAGCTCAGTATAATAAGCGAAAAAAATAAATAAAATAATAATAACACACAGTTCAAAAACTGTAAAAGATTTGGTTATAAGTTATCAATTATTTTATGTTAGGCTAAACATATTACTGTCTCCGGTGAACTCATTCATAGTAATAAACGCAAATAATAATTAGCTATCAAATCCATTTAGGCTACATAGGCCTATTTAGAAGACGCTTTTATCCACAAAAAAAAAAAAAAGAAAAGAAAAAAAAAGAACAAAGCAATTCGTCAAATGTCAGTCTTATACAATAATAATAGGCTAAGATTATAACAAACAAACACAGGTTTTCCAAGTGTTTGTGTGGAGCGTGCACTGCATGTCACTGAGCCGCGGCCGCAAACGCTTGCATGTTCCTATCAACAGTGGAACAACTTAAAATAATCTAGCATTTCTGGTCATACAGAAAAAATACATTATACATAATACATTATTTGCAACTACTTTTATTTGTGTAAACTCACAATAACAAGAAAACGTTGTGTATTTGTAAAATAAAATAAAACAATCAGGCGCGCATGATCTCCGGAGCGCGTCTCATAAATTAACTGAAACAAAAGCCTATGAAGCTTGAAATGTCCACTTTTAAACGAACAAATTCGAATCGAAAGCAAATACCGTCTGATTATGCAATCCGAAAGCTGCATTTCTCTAAAGGTGCATCCTTTACAGCGGAGATGGAGATATGTTTAGCCCGTCACTAGAAAACTGTTCAAAAACAATAAAAATCCATCATTATTTTTCAGAAACATTTATTATGATTATTAGCTTATAAATCACCTATAAATCATCTCTTTATGGTTCCAGAGACATGTTCTTCTCATTTAGCACTGCGGGCAAAATATAGTTTTTAGAAAGTAAAATCTATTTTTTTTCCATATTAATTTGCGAAAATTTTAAATGTTTAATAAAGGCAAAAAGTCAATCGTATTTATTTTTTGTGCACAAACACTTGGATATGCGTCAAAATCTTGTGTTTATTTATGATAATCTCAGCCCTGTATTATTGTCTAACCTGTATTATGACTGACATTTGACGAATTGCTTTGTTTCTTTTATTGATAAAAGCGTCTTATATCTAAATATGTAGCCTAAATGTAATAATAATAGCCTAATTATTATTATTAGGCCTATTATTTGCGTTTATAACTTTAAATGAGTTCACTTAAGACAGGAAAATGTTAATCATAAAACAATTTATGAATGTTTTATTTTTATAGGCCTATAACTTTGTGTTTGTGATATATATATATATATATATATATGTTTTGTATGTGAAGTCCTTTTAAAAACAATGCATCCCACATCTAAACAGGAGGCGTGGTTGAATCACGCGGCACACTCTGGGGGACGAGCCACAAACCCGTGAGTACGGATTACAAACCCGTGAGTACGGATTGCGAAAGCGTGGGCACGGTTTATGAATTTGTGGGTACAGATTGCAAAAACTGAGGGCACGGTTTACAAATCTGAGAGCACGGATTAGGAACTCGTGGGTACGGTTTATTAATCCGTGGGCACGAATTGTTAAACCGAGGGAACAGTTTAAGAATTCGTGAGTACAGTTTATAAACTGAGGGGACGGATTGCAAAACCGTCGCCTCGGATTGTTTTTTTTTCCCCTACAGGTGACTTCCCGGGCTCCGTAGATTCCAAACTAGAACAGAACTGAATGCTGAAAAATCTCTGAATTATTATTTTCTTAAATAAAAAAAAATATATATTTTTTTTAAATACAATAGTCAACCTCACTATTTACAAGTTGGATGTTGAATGAATGGAATCAATCTAAGCGGGTGGAATTTGTTAGCTAAGCTTTAAACTAAGTGATGAACCCCAAAGAGGGCCGAAAACCTACAGTCTGACTCACAACACTCACTTTAACAACCAAAATATTTATCCGTCCATGCCTCCTCTCCTTCCTTCCCTCCCTCTGTATTTCTGCTTTGTTTCCCATGCCTGCACTCCACCACCTCAATTCCAGACACATTTGGTACGTTTGGATAATTTATACAGCTGTAATTAGCCCATTACCGTCACACCAATCGGGAACTATAATTAAACAGAATGCTCAAGTCAACAGCAACCCCCGCAGAGCAGCGCTCAACAGTGCTCGTGTGTTTACACGCAGACACAGTTGGATCCTGCAGCCTGTTTTCGGGAATGCTTTACCAGACGCGTGGTGTCTGCAATATTTGGTGTCCTTAAGGTATGCTTCTCATCATGAGCTTATCATCTGTTTACAAGCACACACAGGTGTGAATGGGGGTGTGTTTGGTTGCCTGTGATACTTTGTTTTTTTCTGGTTTGCACACACATATACGGTGAAATAAGCACTTGCTTTCCCATTGACACGTACCATTTGCACAAACTCACAGGGTTTATTGCTCGTTGGCCCCTCAGTCATCAGCTCTGTGCAGGGCGAGCATGTTTGAGCAGTGAGATCATGAGCAAGTGAAGTGGCGTAATGAAATCTGGCAACGTGCAAGGCGCACACACAACATAAAATGGCACAGAGCCATCATATGTTCTACATTACTGATTCACAAACTCACCAGCCTCTCTCCCTTTCTCTGACAATTTATCATTTATTATTATTTTTTTGTTGCATAAAACGCGTCAAGGTTTTGTATTCAATCTGGTTTCATATGGTTTGGAAAAAATAGCACTAACATTTTGTCTTTAAGCCTTGAATGTGAGATCTTGTAAGATCTTATTTGTATTTGAATAAATCAATAAAACATGTTAATAGAAGATCATTCCACAAGGTCTTTTTCCAGAAACGTATAATTCTTTTAATGTGGCATAAGATGCCAGGACAGTTGTATCATCCTGACATTTTTGTTTATCCAGCCCAAAAAACAAATGACCAAAAAACGTACTCATCATAGAAGCTGTATTCAAGTATTTGTATTAATAGTTGTATTTTTGTTTGTTTGTTTGTTTGTTGGTTGGCTAGTTTTTGAAGGAATGTTACATCATTGACCCAGAGGTGTTTGGAGGATGGTCAGTATGTTACACTGTTGATCATTGAAAGTTTTCTCTTCTTGGATTTGCTTATGACTTTTTAAGTGGCAGAAGAAGCAGTTCTCTCAATCTGATCTGTTGGCCACAATACAATTACCTCTCAATCAGGGAGTTGACATAATATTACGGCAATCCCCCCAAAGAGCATGTGTAATAAAACTTGAAGAGAGAAAAGGAGAAGGAAAGAAGAAGTAAGTGTTCATAAAATAATTATGGGAGAGATTTTAGTAAATGCTTCAGGGCGTATCATCCTCCTAAATAATAAGCTGTAATTGTGATCATATTCACGCTCTCTTTTCTGTTCAACGAGTGTTTGTGTTCCATCAGAAACTAATGAGTCTGGTCAAAGTTTGCCTTTAATCAGCTCTTTCATTAAAACCCTTTATAATCGTGTCTTAATGAATGTGCTGTGAAATAATGATAGCAAAAAAATTGCCCTCTGCATTATGCATGGCTACAAAAAGTGGTAGTTCAAAAGCAGGGCTGTTGGGAAAGGTAGAACGAACTTTACAGCATGCTTTTGAAAAAGTTTAAACTAAATTAGTAACTTTGGGAAAGGGTGCTCCCTTTGCTCCCTTTCTAGGAAGTTTTGCGTCACTTTAGGCCTGATGAAGTACTTCCTTGGAGGCAATGCACTGGTGTACTAGAGATTAGAGGCCATTTCTCAGCCAAATACTGGTTGTCCTCCTGTTTTTACTTTGGATGCAGAACCAAAGCTATTTATCTCAATACAGTAGCTGTATTGCAAATTCAAAACTATAAAAAAATATATATAAAAGTACTTATAAAATGCATAATTATAGTGCTACAACAAGGTACCACATCTTTGAAAATATGTGCCCTAGTTGAAAATATTTTTTATTATAGCTATTTATTTATATATTAACTATTTATAAGAGCTGTGCTCTTAGTCTTGGAAATATCATTTTACTATGTTACAAGAAAACCACAAAATATAAAATGTGATAGCAAATTAAACTGCTATAGCTTGAGGTGTGTGTGTCTCTCTCTCTCTCTCTTGTTTTTTTTTACAAGATGGCATCGTAGACATGAGCTTTAAATCCTTCAGTTCTAAATCATGGTAAGATGATCGACGATTTTTAGAGAAACAGGGTATGTACATTTCTTTATTATGAACTACATCATTTTTATGCAGATGTGCAACTTTATTTTAACAACAATCAATTTATAAATGCACAATTTTGGCCTTTTCTAAGTATAGCAGTGGCAGTTGTCTTCAGAAAAAAAAGGAGGATATGGATTAATGGAGATATATATTTCTTTTTTGTTCTCAGTAAACTGTTTGCTTTTGTTCTCTCATGGAGAGATAACTGTGGCGACGAGGCTGAGTGACGTGAGAGCGGCGCGAGACCGGTGCGTCTCACAGGTGTCGCTCATTACCACTCACGCCACCGGCCTCGCGCCACTCTCACGTCACTCGGCCTCGTCGCCACAATAACATTATATATTATGTTCCCTTTCGAAGGGGAACTCGAGTTGCGTTCCCTGGGGGTTGCTATGGGGAATGACTCTGGCTTTACTGGTGTCTGAAGCATGAGTCTAAACACGGCAATGAACTTGACATTGGCAAGCGGTAGGGCTGCACAATTAATCGCAAAGAAACCGCACGCGATTTGGCAAAGGCTGCGATTATTTTATGCGCAGCTTGTCGGCTAGATCGGTAGTAAATTCTGCTCCATTTGAAAGCCAGAGGGCGCTCTCACGCAGACATGCCAAATATGCCCCGCCACTGAAGTACAGTACGATAGTGCACATCATTACAGGAAATCCCTATCGGGCATCATCGCTGTAGCTGTGTAGGTGTGTAGTCATAGCAGTGAGTAACACTGCACTCCTCTAGGTGGCGCTTTTAAAGGCAGCCGCATGAATTTTGAGCTGCTCAGCAACCTACTCTTTTTAGCTTTTTAAACAATGTTTACTTAATATAACCTGGAAATGCACAAACGGATCACTTAATGTTGTGATTTTATTCCTAAATTGGAAGTCAGAACTTATGGATGGAATTACTTCTGGAAGATATTTGATGGATTCTAGGAAAATGCGGCCTACTCATCTACAGATGGATGGATGAAAATTTCCACTACAACCATTCAAGTAAATGTCTCTGTCTTTCCCCAAGTCAATAATGACACAACTCGGATGTAAGAATCATTTAAATTTTTTAGTAAGTTTGAAAAGATATGCATCCCCTTTGGCTCCTGAAGTTAAAACCACCCTGCAGCAAAATGGGATTCTACGACTTAGATCCTGCCCAAGGGGTAAGAAAGCTGGAAAAAATTACAGTCGCTCAATATGTACAATTGTTGGAAATCGTCCTTCTTTCTGTGGGACTAAAGTGGATGTTCAGAATAAGCTGACTGAGCTAAGCCTGCTTAATTATGACTGGTGCTACCATCCTAAGAACTTAATTTATATTAAGACAAACCAACATAAACCAATGCCAATCATGCCTGGTTTTCTACTTTCCAATGTGCGCTCCTTACGCTACAAGTGTGACGAACTGTACAGTACAGCTGTGAATAATAACTCAGCAGTTATTGCTGTATCAGAGACCTGGCTAAATGCTGATATCCCAGACTCAACTGTAAATCTACCTGGATATACAATGCATCGACGGGATCGTGAGGGCAGTGGAGGAGGAGTCGCTTTGAATGTCGATGAAAACATCACTCAGATTCGACTGACTCACCTAGAAGAAGACAAACTTGAGGCATTGTGGGTCCGACTACGTCCCAGTCGTCTTCCTCGAGGGTTAAGTTGTATTATCGCTGCTGTGCTGTACTTTCCCCCGCATTCTTCAGCAACAGCCCAACCTGACTTGATAATCACTCAGTACTTGGATCGTTGCCTTAGAAATATTGAATGCAACTACCAGCAGGCCGCAATTGTCATACTCGGCGATACAAATAAATACAAGTCTGAAACCATCTGCAGCAGACATGGTCTGAAACAGATAGTGGCTGGAGCAACAAGAAAGACCAGTCAATTAGACTCAATCTTCAATAACATTTCCTCCATGTATGAGTCACCAGAGCATTTGCCCCCTGTTGGCTCCTCTGACCATGAGACTATCCTGCTAGATGCTGGAAATTGGCCTACCAAACCTATCAAGCACATTTTCCGTAGAAAGTGTACCCCTGAAACAAATAGGCAATTGGGCCTTCTCATGAATACTACTGACTTTTCTCACATTCTTGAGGCTACGGACCCTGAGGCTAAGGTTAGTGCCTTCACTTCCACGATCAGGTCTATCTTGGATAAAACAATTCCATTTAAGAAAGTTTCTATCACAGATAATGATAAACCCTGGATGACCATACAAATTAAGGATCTGATAAAAGACAGACAGCTTGCCTTCTGTTCTGGGAACAGAACAACCTACAGTAAACTGAAAATAATTATTGCCAAAAAAAATCAAGAATGCAAAGAAACAATACTATATACATGAGGTCGAGGAACTGCAAAGCACTAAGCCTAAACAATGGTTTAAGTCTGTGAAGGCATTAATGGGGATGGAAGGAGATAAGAGTGATATGGTGTCTCAGGATCAGAACATCATGCAATATGAGTGTGACAACTTGGCAAAGCACTTTGCTTCTGTGTGGGATTATGCAAGTCACATTTCACCGTCTGAGGAAGAGGTCACCTGCAAGTTATCCAACTGTAGTATACCTCTTTTGAGTATTGGACAAGTTAAGGTTAGACTTCGCAATGTGAAGGCAGCAAAGGCTGCTAGTCCTGATGGCATTCCTCCTTGGATGTTAAAGACCTTTCATGAGGAGCTGGCACCGGTACTATGTGATATCTTTAACACGTGCATGCAAAATAATATTTTTCCCAAACAATGGAAGGAGGCTATGGTCAAGGCTGTTCCCAAAAAAACAAAGCCCAGTTTTCCAGCAGATTATCGGCAGATTTCATTACTTAGCTGTGTTGGAAAAGTGTATGAAGGAATCCTCAGAGATGCCATTCTGGAGGATACAGTTGCTAAAATTCAACCATCACAACATGGCTTCATGGCGAACAGATCAACTGATACTGCACTGATTCAAATTCTGCAACACTGGCATGAAGCACTCAACAGCAATCCTAAATTGGACATTCATGCTGTTTTTGTTGATTTTACTTGAGCTTTTGACACAGTTGATCATTGTCAACTGCTTTATGCACTAGCTGACATGAATGTCAGACGTCCACTTTGGCTCAGTGTAAGGAGCTATCTGAGTAACAGAGAGCAAAAGGTGAAGTGGGGCTCCTGTGTGTCTAACTCCTATCCGATTTCAGCTGGTGTTCCGCAGGGGGGACTTCTATCCCCTCTGCTTTTTGTCATCGCCATAAACAGCTTGGATTCCCGCCTGCCTCCTTCAGTAATTCCGGTGAAATATGCAGATGACTTAACAATCACTGAACTTTTAATGGGATCCTTACCAGGGTTAGCACAGAAGGCCTTGGATTCAGTGGCGGAATGGGGACATGAATTTTCATTGGCAATGAATGGAGGTAAGACAGTGGACATGGTCATTAGCGCCAGGAAAGACGAAAACATTCCCTGCCCTTCCTCTCTTGTAATATCAGGACATGTAATTAGCAGAGTTTCCACCTTTAAACTGCTTGGAGTTCAAATTTCTTCTGATCTGTCGTGGGGCGCACACATTAAGTACATGATTTCAAAGGTGCGTCCTAGAATCCACTATCTCTGTGTTGCTAAAAATGCGGGTCTACCAAGTGATGTTTTAATGAAAATATATTTGACATTTATACGGCCAGTTCTTGAGTACGCTAGTCCAGTATGGGGTGGGCTACCTAAAGATCTATCTGATGAGTTAGAAAGGGTCCAAAAACGTTGCTGTCGGATAATAGGTGTTCCAACTTCTACACTCCTATCACTGAGTGAGAGGCGCGACGAGGACACTATACGCACTTTTACAAAACTACTCAAGGACAGTTCATCACCACTGCATTGTTTCCTGTCTGTGGCTCCAACACCTACTTACCTACTACGCCAGCGTAGGGAATTTGTTGTGCCCAGGAGTAAATCAATAAGACATGAACTTTCTTTTATTCCACGTGCTCTTAAACTGTTTTATAAATAACTTACATGTTCTCTTTGTATGAAACCTGATGTATTTCAGGTTTTTCTATGCATCTGTTTTACTCCTCCTGTTTGTTTCTTCTATTTTAATTTTTACATTTTAAATTAGGTACATAGGTTGTTCTGAGTATGTTCTGGTGTTCTGTTTGATACATTTCAGGGTTTTGTTCTTCAATATCCTGCCTTGTCAAACTCTTAAATAAACTAAACTAACAATGTGTAGCTGAATAAACAGAAGATTGAAACGCTTTGATTGATTAAACATGACTAATAATAAACACACGGCTGCCCATTTCTGTGTAAGAAGCCACATCATCTCACAGAAGGATGCTCAATTGTCGTTATGGAGTGAGTTTGAAGTAAAAGCATGTTATTAAATGTTGTCTTTTGTTAGACAAGAGGATCATAAATGCTTCTCATGTTTGGAAAGATGTTTGACGCGTGTTGCTTTTTCAAATGCACGTTATAAGACTCAAACTCACAGAGCTTTCAGATGGAGCAGCGTTTACAGAGCCGTACATCAATGACAAGCTGCGCATAAAAAATAATAACAGTCTTTGCGATTTTAAAATCACAATAAGCCAAATCGGTTTAAGTGCGATTACATGGAAATTGCGATTAATCGTGAAGCCCTAGCATGTGGCAGCCTATGACGTCACCACTGGTGCGACCGTGCGTATAAAAGGGCACCTGTAAAATACTTCATCGTCTTTCTTGTTTTCAGGAGACTGTTTGTTTGTACATGAGAGAGGAGCACGTCCGTTTAGCTCCTGAGCATAGGACATCGATAGTCCGCCTCACGCTAGAGAGAGTCGCCATGCTGTCCTCAGAGATCAGCTAGGCAGTACACTAGGTTGTTAGGCTCTCTGTGAGCCTCCTTGACTACTGCTTTTACACCAGCGGAGTGTTGTTAGGCCTCCTCTCTTTATAGAGAGTCACTCTTTCAGGCCTACACTCCCTAGAGCTCCACCTGAATAGCGAGTCAGAGTTAGGCTTTGAGAAGCCTCCTTGGTAAGCTGCTCTGAACGTAGCACGCCGACAGCCATATTCAGGCCTCCGTCCCCAGAGCTCGGCAGGCAGTAGTGCCGTGTTTGGGCTCTTTGCGAGCCTTCTTGGCCACTGCTTTCAGAAGGAAGCTGGTTGTGAATGCTTTATCTGACGCCAGATAGTGTACTAAGTAGTAGGCTCTCAGTGAGCCTCCTTAGTTACTGCTTTCTATCAGCCTCCTTAGTTATGCCCTTTCACTATGAGTGGAGTTTTGCTTAGGACGTTGCTAGGCCTCCTCTCGTTATAGAGAGTTGTCATGTTGAGGCCTCCATCCGCAGAGCTTCACCACACAGTGGTGCTGAGTTGTCAGGCTTTTGAGCCTCCTTGGCCACTGCCTTTAGAAAGCACCATGGGACGGCCGCGCCGTCTCGAGCCCCAAGACAGAGCGGAGCGAGACCCCTGTGTAGGAAGCCAGTGCGTAAAACGCATTTCTCCTTTCTGGGGTTTATCCTCCGCTCTTTTGTGCTTCAAGACTCCTTTAGCTTTAGAGAGTCGTTCCATTAGACGCCTCCACTCTTCTGAGCTCCTCCCATTACTGTGGTAGGCTACTAGCCCTGTTATTTAGCTTCCTTGACAGGTGTAGGACATACTGTATTCATCCTATGAGCTCATCTTATTTTTATTGAGGTCTCTTGAGCTCTGCTACAATAGCGATTGTGAGTGGTAGGCTCTCTGTGAGCCTCCTTGGCTACTGCGAGTGTTGGCAGGTCTCCTCTCGCGAGAGAGAGTTTTATTTTTTGAGGCCTCCCCGGGGATAGCGATTCTGATTGATAGGCTTTCTTTGATCCTCCTTGCAAGATGTCCTGAGCATGGGGCGTTATTAGGTCTCCCCTTGATTTAGAGAGGAAGGTACATTCATATTCAGGCCAGCGTCCAAGGAGGCTCACAGAGAGCCTAACACTCAGAACTTCTGTTCAGGCAGCCCTGAAGAGTGGATGCCTCAAACAAGAGGCCTAGGCAACACTCTAACCCCAGGGCAGTACCGAGAAAGTCTCAGAAAGAGCTAAGCTCAGTCTAACTGGCCCACGAAGCTCCGCAGAGTGGAGGCCTTACTACAACAACTCTCATAATGAGACTCGCAGTGAAGTCAGTAGCCAAGGAGGCTCCAACAGAGCCTAACAACCTAGCATACTACCCTACTGACTAGCTGAGCTCTAGGAGTGGAGGCCTCAGTATGACGACTCACTTTAGTCATCCTGTTAAGGCCTCCGATCTTGAGAAGCTCCAGTCTATGATTGTTGCTGGTGCACCTTAGGGATGAGGACTCCTTTGAGTCCTTTGACTTAGTTCAGCCAATAGGGCACTCATTCCTTCAGCATGGCAGCGTGGGTATTCCGTTCCCCATAGTGAACCCAAGCGCGAGTTCCCTTTCGAAAGGGAACATCTCAGGTTACGTATGTAACCATGGTTCCCTGAGAGTAGGGAACGAGGTGCTGCATCCCTTTGCCATGCTTCCAGCATTCCTGCACACGTCTCCTACAAAGTGGATGATGCATTTCACTGGTTCACAGGTTCCCTATTCTCAGGGAACTATGTTTACATGCATAACCTGAGACGTTTTCTTTTGAAATAGAGTGCATGGGCCATGAAAAAAAGAAGGTAACGGCAAACTCTTTTTAGATACAGACTTACGAATGTAAACAACAAAGTGAAAGTCAAATAAAAATCAGTTTTTCATTCAGAGAGAGAGAGAGAGAGAGAGAGAGAGAGGAAGTGAGAAGGAAAGAGAGAGCAGTTCATTTCAATAGGTTGTGGCGAAAGAATAGGAAAAAGTTAGTAAAAAGCATCAGATTGGTTTTTCAAATTGATGCTTCTCTTTTCCCTTTTCCTATTAAAAATTATTTTTTACAGGAATTACGATTATATAATATAATCATAAAACCCTTATTATTTCATTATGTATATGTAATTACTTTTTGTTGAAAATGTTTGTTGAGAACATTTAATTTTTTTTAAATATTTTAAAGTGCCCCTATTATACTATTTTAAAGGCTCTTCATTTTGTATTAGAGGTCTCCTACAACAGGTTTACAAGCATCAAAGGACAAAAAAACAGGTTCATTTTCTCATAATATACATTGCACATCACCACATTGTTCAATGATTCTCAAACGACTCTTCAGATGAATCAGTCTCTCTAAATCCCTCCTTTCCGAGGGCCTACTCTGCTCTGATTGGCCAGATAGCACAGTCTGTTGTGATTGGTCTACCGCGTACAGTGCGTGTTTCGGAAGCTAACTACATTACCATAACTGAACTGCAGCTCTGTCCAGAGGCTTCCTCAGTCCTCAGCGATTGTACACACTGTAAAGACAGTAAAGATGGCGTAGATTTTACCATCCCTGTAGACACATTCCTTTCACTGCCAGCACACCACTCTCCAATCCAGCATTGCACTTCCCAATCCAGCATTGCACTTCCCACTCACCTGCTTCCCATTCACAAGCCCTGTTGTTGTCAATAAACTTCCTGTTTGTATTCATCTCTGTCGCCCGAGTCTCATTCCGTAGGAGAAAATATATATATATATCAATAATTATTCATACTTACAGGTTGTGATTCTGAGGAGTAAACTGGTCCAAATGAACTGAGTACTGACCCATCTTTTTGCGAATCCCGCGTTGAACTCCGAGATTTAAGAAGCAGTTGTCAGTAAAATGACGTTTGAGGGCTGGTCAAGTTGTTCGCAGGGTGACAACGTACCACATAGGTGGGCATTATGCAAATGTATCTTCTAGTGACGTAGAACTGTCGTAAACCAGTAGGATTCGAATTAAAAACAGCTTGTAAAGGCGGTTCAGAGTCGATTCTTTCTTTTGGGAGACAATAACTTTATTTATCGTGCACTTTAGACTACAACTTTGGAGAACGTTTACATTCACAAACAGTTATATTACATACTGCACGAAAGGGAATATTTGAAAAACCATAATAGGGGCACTTTAAATAAATTTATGAAGTTTCTTAAAATTACAAAACTTTAAAATTAATATTACTAAGAACTTAAGAATTTGTATTAAAGGGTTAGTTCACCCAAAAATGAAAATTATGTCATTAATGACTCACCCTCATGTCGTTCCAAGCCCGTAAGACCTCTGTTCATCTTCGGAACACAGTTTAAGATATTTTAGATTTAGTCCGAGAGTTTTCTGTCCCTCCATTGAAAATGTATAAATGGTATACTGTCCTTGTCCAGAAAGGAAATACAGACATCATTAAAGTAGTCCATGTGACATCTGTGGGTTAGTTAGAATGTTTTGAAGCATTGAAAATACATTTTGGTCCAAAAATAACAAAAACTACGACTTTATTAAACATTGTATTCTCTTCCGGTTCTGTGTTCACGAGGCCGCAGTGATGCAGAGAACACGTCAGCAGCGTCTTACGTCAACAGCGTCACTGCGGACAGAACCGGAAGACAATACAATGTACAAAGTCATAGTTTTTGTTATTTTTGGACCAAAATGTATTTTCGATGCTTCAAAACATTCTAACTACCCCACTGATGTCACATGAACTACTTTGATGATATCTTTATTTCCTTTCTGGACAAGGACAGTATGCCGTGTATACATTTTCAATGGAGGGACACAAAGCTCTCGGACTAAATCTAAAATATCTTAAACTGTGTTCCGAAGATGAACGGAGGTCTTACGGGCCTATGTCATTAATGACATAATTTTCATTTTTGGGTGAACTAACCCTTTAAATTATATAAATCTCTCATGAGTTTCCTTTCAAGGGAACTTCGAGCTGCGTCAAACGCTGTGGGAACGCCCCTGCGTTGTGCGTCATGAAGCACGTATGGAATCAGCCCAATGGAGAGACGGAACGTCATAGGCGGGTGACGTCATCGACCAGGAAACTATAAAGCACCCCAAAAACACAAGCGCATCAGCTTCTGTGCCTTCAGTCGCGCTATATGTAAATCTGTCTGAGTGTAAACACTGTGTCTGTCTTTAGTATTTGCTAGGCAGGAGTAATCACATTTACACCACACAAACAATTTTGTATGAGAGACTATGGCGAGCGAACGGCATTTAAGAAGTGTGTTCCTCCCTGCTAGCGCTATCTAACGGGCGGGGATACACACGTTCTTTGTGTTGTTTGTTTGGGAGTGCAGCATGTCCAGTCAGCTCTCGAGGGGGCTGGCTGCGAGCATTGCGAGCGTCTGCCTTTATGGACGCTCCGCTCCTGCCGGGCGCTCTTTGAGGAGAGTGATCGGTGCGCGCTCCCCGCGGTTCGAGTCCCGCTTCTGCCGAGGCTGAGCGGCGACGCTTATCGTGGGGATCGCAAATGGATCTTTCAGCGGGGTTAGAGACGGGCTCTGCCTTATCTCTGCCTTTACCTGTTAGATCCAGTGTCTCAGCCCGGTTTGGAAGCACGCTCTGCGGTTTCTTCCGCCCGGGCTGAGGCACCAGTACTGCATCTAACGTTAGTTATAAAAACTAGGAGATAAAAATAGCAGTATTGACGAGGGAGATGTGGAGGACTCGCCACCTAACACTCCCGAAAGCGAAGAGCTCATGGAGGTTCTCACTCGAGCTGTATTAAAACTAAGCATTGAGTGGCCAGTGGCTAGCCAGGAGTCTGTTATTAAATCTTAAGTTAGATGAAAGATTTCTCCCTTCCCGTGTGCAACCTCCATGCCTTTGCTTGCCGTTTTTTCATGATCTCCATACTGAGGTGTCGAGATTATGAAAGAAGCAGGCTTCTGATATAATTTAGCCCCCAATCATTCACATATTCAGATTTAGCGGGGGCTAGGTTTTTGAAAAGAAAAGACGGCGCTTTGCCGCGGGTAGAAGAGACGCTTGCGAGCTATCTCTCTTCCGAGGATGCATTGTCATTTAAAGCACCGGCATTACCTTCCAAGCCATTATGTAATATTTCGGCTTTGTAAAGTGTATTTGGCGGCAGGTCAGGTTGTGTCGTGTCTGCATACAATGTCTATATTGCAGGCATACCAGGCTGATTTGCTAAAGGACGTGAGTGTGTGTGAGGAGGCAGTACTGACGTGGTTCGAGAACTGCGTCAGGCTGCCGATTTGTGGTAAAATGATTTTTTCCAACATGAAACAGAAAGAGAAAGCTTTCTTTTAGATGATCCTCTCTCCCCTGCGGGGTTATTCAGTGACTTAGTTAATACTGTCATTGATAATTTCTTGAAGAAAAGAAGCAGGCAGCAGCTTTTAAAAGGTTTCTTCCATTAAAAGTTCACGTCCACGGGGCTGCTGGGCGGGAGCAGCCCCGGCCATCCACGAGCTCATCGCATAGGCGCAGCAAAGCAGAGTATCGCGTCTCACGCTCCCCCTGCTGGACATTGGGACCAGACGCGGCACTCTCAGCCAAAGCTTTTTGAAAAATAAATATAATATAATATATATATATATATATATATATATATATTAAAAAAAAGCATTAGAACTGTTTTGAGGTCAGTTATATTGGCTATGCTGAGGGCGGTCCCCACCGAGGGAGAAAGGTGTTCACCTCTTATTACGGTGCCCATTCTTCCTCGGTGCCCTCAGGGGCCCGTTCTGCCAACCCCGCCTTCATGCCGGGGCGCAGACGGTCCCGGCGAGCGCTTTCCTGAAGGACGCTCGCCTCCTCTGACACTGAGGGTGGTCCCCATCGAGGGAGAAAGGTGTTCACCTCTTTTTACGGTGCCCATTCTTCCTCGGTGCCCTCAGGGGCCCGTTCTGCCAACCCCGCCTTCATGCCGGGGCGCAGACGGTCCCGGCGAGCGCTTTCCCGAGGGACGCTCGCCGCCTCTGACACTGAGGGTGGTCCCCATCGAGGGAGAAAGGTGTTCACCTCTTTTTACGGTGCCCATTCTTCCTCGGTGCCCTCAGGGGCCCGTTCTGCCAACCCCGCCTTAATGCCGGGGCGTAGACGGTCCCAGCGAGTGCTTTCCCGAGGGACGCTTGCTCCCTCTGAGGAGGGTCTCAGAGCGGTCAAACCAGTTGTTCCCTGCCGGTGCGCCGTTACAGGGCGCTGTGTTTGCTGCTCAAATTACACCAGAGACCAGTCTCGAGAGACTGGTACCCTTAGTAGAATTTGTTTGGCAGAGTGGAAAAGCCTTTCAAGAATATCTCAGTGGGTCCTGCAGACAGTAGTAAGAGGTTATGCGATCCAATTTAGGTGTCGTCCACCGAAACTCAGAGGGGTTCTGCCCATAGTGTGGGCCCCAAGCAGGCTCTGGTAATGGAACAAGAGGTGAAAATGCTCCTTCAAAAGGGGGCTATAGAACGGGTTCCTCCTCCCAGTTTGGAGCTAGGTTATTACAGCCGATATTCCATCGTTCCAAAGTAGGATGGGGGGTTGCGTCCAATTTTAGATTTGCGCCTATAAAATCGCTCGGTAGGGAAGCTCAATTCAAGATGCTCACTATCAAGCAGGTCGTGTCACAAATCAGGTCCGAGGGCTGGTTTGTCACGATAGATCTAAAGGACGCTTACTTCCACATTTCCATACTTCCACAACACAGGAAGTTCCTGAGGTTTGCCTTCGGGGGCGAGGCATTCCAATATAGGGTTCTTCCGTTCGGTCTAGCTATCTCCCCGTACTTTACGGAGCAGATGGCGGTTCGACATCGAGATGTCGTCCTCGCGCATATCAGGAAGTTGGGGTTGAGGCTGAACGCGAAGAAAAGTGTTTATCTCCTTCCCTGGAGACCACTTTTCTGGGCGTTGTTTGGGATTAGGTCACCCGCATCGCTTCGATTCTTCAGCCTTGAAACAGTAAAGCTAGGCCAGCTACTCACTGTAAAGCAGTTTCAGAAACTGTTGGGTTTGATGGCAGCAGTGTCCAATGTTATACCTTGGCCTGTTGTACATGAGACCGCTGCGGTGGTGGCTCAGGACCAAGGGATTCTCCCCGAGGGGAAATCCACTCCGCACGATCAAAGTCACGCGGCGCTGCCTTCGTGCTCTGGTCTTGTGGAAAGAAACTTGGTTCCTATCCAAAGATCCTGTGCTGGGGGCTCTTTTATCGTCGCGTAAAGCTAACGACGGATGCTTCCCTCACAGGGTGGGGGGCGGTCATGAGTGGTCGTCCAGCCCAAGGTCTGTGGCAGGACCATCATCTATCATGGCATATAAATTGTCTAGAGATGTTGGCAGTGTTTCAGGCTCTGAAACACTTCCTAGCAGACCTGAGAGGTCATCATGTGCTAGTTCAGTCAGACAACACGTCGGTGGTCTCTTATATAAATCGTCAGGGGGGCCTGCGGTCTCGCCGGCTTTACAAGTTGGCCCGTCAGGTCCTCCTGTGGTCCCTAGGGAAGTTACTATCACTGAGAGCAATGTATCTTCCTGGGTATTTGAATGTGGTAGCGGACTCTCTGTCGAGGCAGGGGCCGAGGCCGGGGGAATGGAGACTCCACCCCCGAGGTGGTGGAGCTCCTTTGGTTGAGTTTCGGTCGCGCCGAGGCGGACCTATTCGCTTCCAAGGAGATATCGCACTGTCGTCTGTGGTTCTCCATCAGTCATCCAGCCCCTCTGGGGTTGGACGCTATGGTGCAGCCGTGGCCGAGGTCACGTCTGTACGCTTTTCCCCCGATTGCTCTGCTACCAGGAGTTCTGGAGAGGGTTCGCCGGGACGGGGTCAGCCTACTATTAGTAGCCCCGTTCTGGCCGGCCCGAGTATGGTTTGCGCGCCTGTTTTCTCTCCTAGACGGCTCTTCTTTCGAGCTCCCGGTCAGGAGGGATCTACTCTCTCAGGCGGGCGGCATGATATTTCACCCCCGCCCAGAGTTATGGAAACTGTGGGCTTGGCCTCTGAGGTGGCCCAGCTCTTAGATTCCGGTCTCTCAACCGAGGTTGTTGAGACCATCCTTCACTCCAGAGCTCCATCCACGAGGAAGCTATATGCCTTTGAAGTGAAAACTTTTCACTTCTTGGTATGGAGAACACCTGTAGGACCCAGTTAACTGCCCAGTGGGTGCAGTGCTGGAATTCCTGCAGGAGCATTTCTCCACAGGGTTATCCCCCTCCACACTAAAGGTGTATGTGGCGGCACTGGCTGCTTACCACGTCCCTTTCAGTGGAGTTTCTCTTGGGAGACACCCGCTTATAACTCGTTTCCTTCGTGGCACTTTGAGGCTGAGGCCAGCAGTTCGTGCCTGGAATTTTCGCCTGGTATGGTTAAGGCTTTTCTATACCCTAGGCCAGGTTATGTTCCTAAGGTCCCTACTAATGTTGTTAGACCTACAGTTCTGCAGGCTTTCTGTCCTCCTCCATTTCTGTCGTCAGACCAGGAGAAACTTAATTTGCTCTGCCCAGTGAGGGCGTTAGACGCTTATGTCCACAGAGCTGCCCTGTGGAGGAAATCAGAACATTTATTTGTATGTTTCGGGCCACCCAGGAAAGGGTGTCCTGCGTCTAAATAGAGAATGAGCAAGTGGGTGGTCGAGGCTATCTCACTTGCTTATGAGTCGGCTGGTCAGCCTTCACCTTTGGCTGTACGAGCCCGCTCTACTAGGAGTATGGCTGCATCCAAAGCTTTATTGTCAGGAGTTTCCCTGAGTGAGGTTTGTGATGCGACTGGATGGTCTTCACCGTGCAGGTGCTCTCGTCCGCTGTGCGCTAGATCTCACATGACGGTCACTTGCTCCTATGGCGACGTGGGTTTTCGCGTTCCCACAGCGTTTGACGCAGCTCGAAGTTCCCTTGAAAGGGAACGTCTCGGTTACGTATGTAACCCTAGTTCCCTGATAGGGAATGAGACACTGGTCGATGACGTCACCCGCCTATGACGTTCCGTCTCTCCATTGGGCTGATTCCATACGTGCTTCATGACGCACAACGCAGGGGTGTTCCCACAGCGTTTGAAGCAGCGTCTCGTTCCCTATCAGGGAACTAGTGTTACATACGTAACCGAGACGTTCTCATTATCTCTCATTTTTTAATGACTATTTTACTTGTCCCCTACCTAGACATTTTTTAACAAAGGGAATTTTATAGATTTATTGAAAGTTTCTTAAAATTACAAAACTTAAAAAAAGAGAAAATAACGAAGAACTTAAGATTTCGTGTTAAATTATTTATTTATTTATGTGTTGAATTATTTAAAAAAGAATAATTGTTGTCCCCAATACTTCTGTCATTACCATCACACAATGCATTTTATGATACAATTGGGGTTTTCAAGTTACTTTACTGCTAGTTACCTTGTTAAAATTAGCAACCATATACAGACAATATAAAAAAAAATGTATTAGATTTTTCAATATATCAGCTACAGGTGCCCTTAACAATGATCACTTGCATATGAGTGAGGTTGAGAGGAGAAAAAAAAAGATAAGGAACAAGAAAAACTGAAAGAATTGGTGTGGAAATATAGCGGGGTTGATACAGGAGTGGAAGAAGAAGTTGATGAAGGAGCAGAGAGGAACGTGGGAGAGGAGGGTTGACAGAGTGCAGAGCCACTCTGAAATGAGCTACTGATGGAGTGGAGAAAGCTGAATTTGGGAGCATACAAGTTTTGAGGAGCAAAGGAGAGATGAGTGTTGATGTGAGGGATGAACATAATATTATGAGTGATGGAACAGGAACAGAGTGGAATAAAACAAGTGCTGAAAGATAGCGAGGAGAGAGAGAGTTGAAGGTTTACTGGAGTGCTGTACAGTATATGGAGAGTAAATGTTTGTGGAGTGATAAAAGAAGAACAAAGAGAGAGATAGAAAAGTTGTAATTACACTAAAATACTCTTTAAAAATAGAAACTATATAGCAATGCTTTGGCAATGTAAATTCAGTCTTGTATGCAAAAATCTAGACTCTTTGAAATATATCACTGGATTGTCCTGTTTTGTTGTTTTAATTTTGTAATGATTTGATAATGGATCCTTTCTCATTTCTGATTATATGTGTTTCCGAGCATGCATCTGGTTATTAATTCAGCTTTCTAGTGCATCCCTGTTTGAGTTCTTTCTATGTTCTTTTCGTTCAAGGACAAGAAATAGTCCAACAGCCCTCAAAGACACATTTGGGTCCAGTGTCAAATTCTTTCAGGCTTTCTGCACTTTTTGATCTTATCAGATGTGATTTTCTCTAGGACTAGTGTTGGAATGAGAGCTGCAGTACTTTCAGTTTCACCAGTTAGCTTTCTGAGTGCCGTTACATAGTGTATGAAATGTTAACAGCCCCTAATGTAAGGTGAGGAATGAGGTAAAGCAGGGCTTTACAAATGCGAGGAGCTCGTGGCATGGTGTAGCATTAGGCCCAGATGTTGCCCATTGGTCCCTGGGCACAGCCCTTAAACACCTTGGCACAATGTTTACAAGCTAAAAACACATCCGCTGCTGCTCCCCGCCTTATTACATTGCCAGAGCCAGTTACAACTCTTCATTACTGTTGCTAGGTTTCTCTCTATATCAACTATATATATATATATATATATATATATATATTAGGGGTGTAACGGTTCACAAAATTCACTGTTCAGTTCGATACGACACAGTGGTGTCACAATTTGGTACGATTTTGATACAGCAAAAAGAAAGAAATGCCAGAGAAATTTCCTTGATTTAAAAAAAAATATATATTTATTAAAAAAAAATGTTTTTAAACTTTTAGTTTTATAAATGGGGGTAATCTTTGAAAGATGAACAAATAATGCTTTGGTCATCACATTAAAAATAACCTTTAAATATGATAATATTTGAGTTTTGAAGTGCTGGAAAAAGATGTGTGACGTACTTAAAAGCATTTTACTATTCCTGACAAACTTCCATGGTTACAGTTAGTTTACTACATTAAATCCATGGTGAACGTTGCTGATTTGTGGACTTAAAGACTATGGGCCCTATCTTGCACCCGGCGCAAATGACTTTGTACACTGACGCATGTATCATTCCTATTTTGCACCCGCGCAAAGCAGACTTTTCCCTCCACAGACGCACGTCGGTTAACTAAGAAATACACTTGCGCTCCCCGGGGCGGTTCAGCGCAAAGAGGAGGCGTGTTCCGGCGCAAACTTTCCCTCATGCTATTTTGCTGTTCTATAAAACAATTGCGCCACTGACCAGAAAAAACCTAGTCTAAAGTCAGTGGCGCGTTGTAATTTGGGTGGGTTTCTCCATCCCCAATGTCACTTCTCTGTGTTTTACGGCCCTGACGAGAACGTTGCTCTCCTCGGCTGTGAACCGCTCCTGTCGCGCGCCTGGCAAATCCGCCGTTATAATAGGAATCCGCTTTAGAACAAGCGCGCCTGCTCTTAAAGGGAATGTGAGATGACGCTCTGATTGGTTTATTTCACGTTACGCCCAAACCACACCTATGAATAATGAAGCTACTTCAGACCAACCCCTTTTAGATTTGCGCCTGGCGCAAGAGGCATTTATCCCGCCGGGAAAATAGCAACAGCGCCGGGATCCGCCCACAAAGTTACTTGCGCTTTGCGCTTTGACACTTGCGTTTCAGATCGTTAAAATAGGGCCCTAAAACTAGTTCATTCATGGCACACTGTTTCTCCTGGTTTCCACGTCAGCACTGTTTGATCCAAAAGAGATCTACGGTTAATAACCGAGAAATTTGAATGCTTCTCACTAGATCTCGCAGCGATGTTATTACTTCTGTGGCGAATTCAAATGCTTTCTTTACTGGATCTCTTAGCGCTGTGTAGTAACAATGTCGCTTGATCAAGATCGGCTCGCGCTGCACTGACATTGGTCCAAACTGATAAATGGTCCGTGAAACACAAAATAACAATTAGCGAGGTTTCGTTCCGCTTTCATTACGTTTGCCATTTGACGTTGGGAAACGTTGTGGTGGTCGCGCCAGCGTGGTTGCTAACAAAATTTTTGGCGCACCGGCAGGAAAAATGGTCCAACGAATCATTTGGTTTGTGTACCGAACCGAAAGCCTCGTACTGAACGGTTCAATACGAATATGTGTATCGTTACACCCCTAATATATATATAGACATGAAATTGGGTTCACGAGAACAAGACGAGACGAGAATTTTGCACAATATTTTATAGAATTCCACAATGACAATATTCATGACTGTAAAAATAGTCTGCAGGTGCATTTTCATATGTTTTAACTAATTATCTTGTAATGAATGTAGGCATGTGCCGGTATCACATTTTCATGCTGCGATTAATTGATTGAGCTTTTATCACGGTATACGGTATTATCACGATATTTTAATTGCACAAGAGAAACAGATGGATTGGGGGTATCTAAAAAAAAAAACTTGTGTATTTGTGTGTAATTGTGATTGTCAAAACATTAATTTTATTTTTTAGTGACAACATGTTAGAATGTTTACATGGTACAGTTACTGAGGCTACTGTTTGTATTATTGCTTAACACAATTTTCACGATTTCAATTAAATTCTTGGATTTAATTTCAATCTTGAATCATTATTGACTCATTTGGATAAATATTAGGTAGGCTACAGTAGATAGCCTGCATTTAAATTTTTCTCAAGAAAAAATATCTCACATAATGCTGTAAACATACAGAGAGAAATTAAATATAATGCATACAATATAAATATAATAATAATATAAATATAAAAATGTAATATGCCGTAATTTTCATTATAATAACAATTATATAATGACAAGTAAACATATATTAAAATATGTAATATAGTGCACATATTTAGCAAAATACTCCTCTCTATAGCTATTTTCTTATAGTCAACTAACATTAAATGGCTTTCCTGAGGTAAATGTAACGTTCTGTGACATAATTGTTCTCCTGCAGTTTTATTGACCTCTTTCCGTGGTTGAAAAACACTGATTGATCGAAAGTACGTACCTTTCGGTGGGTTGTACTGTATCTTTAATAAAAAGTAACAGATGATCGGTTTACTTGAACTGAGGCGCGCGATCTGTCACGTCACATTTACAAGCAGCAAAACAGTATTTATTGTCTGAATTTCGTTATAAAATAGACAGAACCTGAGAGCTGATGTTTTTTTCATATCAAAAGTAACCTGCTCTGTCTAGTCTGTCGGTGTCAGTGTCCTCTTTGCTCCGCGATTTTTCTCTGCGTGAGAAAATGGATGTGTGGCGCGAGACCGTGTGAAAGTGTCAATTGCGTGAGTCTCAAGCTGAATGCGTGAGAGTTGGCAGCCATGCGGGGGATAAATAGTCGGCAGCGTTCCTCCTTCCGCCGTGCTTCTTCTCCACGTGAGTATTGTTTACATTAGACTAGAGTGCGCACTGCATGCACACAGTGCTTATACATGTGATGTGGGGATTGTTTACATCAAAGTGCGCACGTGTTTTGCGCAGCATACGCGTTGTTTTTTAAGCGGTTGATGGAAAATAAGCTGATGCGCGTTCTAAAAATCTAAATTCGGATCTATTATTTTTCACGGTATTTCGAAGTCCCCGCGATAACAATATCGTGCATATTCATTACCGCGATTTATCGCATTACCGAATACCGGCACATGTCTAAATGAATGTCATTTCAGTTCTACTTTATGAGTATGAATTATCAAATGCATTGAAAGACAACAATATACAAGCACTGTAAAAGGTTTTGCCACAAATTCAACTGACTGGCTTTTCTCCTGTCTCTTCAGACCTTACTGTACATGAATTATGAGCTTCCAGAACTTCTGATTGAGGCTGTGTGTGACGACCTAACTGAACTCCTTTCCACAAATTGAATAGAAATAAAACATCTTCTAGAAATAAAAAATAAAAAATAAAAATGTCTTAGTCTTATTGGTGCAAACAATAAGTGCAAGGGCAACCATAATCAAAGTACTCTCTCAGTATTCAAAGTGCAAACAAAGACCAAAACAGAGACCAGTGCCACGACTACACAGTGCAGAGATTGTGAGGTTTGATATTGGGAGATATCAGATACCTAATTTGCGTGCATCCAAGAGCTCGTGTTTTACTTTAAGTTTTTTAAATTCGTGATCGCGTGTACTCCGTAGTGGCGGTGATGAGCGCACATTCAACAAGATAAGGGGCCATTCACACCTAACGTGTTTTTGTTTTGTAAAACGCGAGACTCTGGCAGTGGAATGGGGAAAAAACGCAAGGTCTCGAGACGCTTTTTAAAAAGAAGTTGAACTGATTTTAACTTGAGCCACGTTTTTAGAATGTTGTGTCATGCGCGAGACACTGCAAAAGATACAAGACGTGAGCGCAACGTTATACACATCCATGAAGCGCGTGTATACATAGAAAAACAATGGAAAATTAGCACATTAGAATGGAAAAACGCGTTCCGTGTGAACATTTATCAATGTATCATTGTATCATTTATAAATGATCAGACATTTATCATTTGCGCAACGAATCCTACGCCATCGTCACGTGATCAGTGAACTGTGATTCCTGCTGCACTGTGTCACAGTCTGTGTGTGACTGCAACTCGTGCTGGATGAGCAGAGTAGATGTTTACAATAGTTTACAAGGGTTTATATTTTTTATAAAAACAGCAAAACGACAGTAGAAGTTTGCCGCGGTTTACACCGTAATGTAATGTGAATGTGTTAGGTGCTAATTTCACCCTCACGCTCCGTCATGGTGATATCGCGAGACAGCTTTTCACTCAACGAGAAATCTCATCACATTTTAGTCTCGTCTCACCCCTAATATATGTATATATTTATGTTGTAGGGTTTATAGTAGTTTTTAAAGCTTCTTGGTTCCCTTCCAAGGGAACTCAAATCTGCATAATGGCGCTGCATTGACTCTAAGAACGCCTCCTGCGGAACCGATGCATGAAGCACGCCAATTCTATTGGCCAACATGAGGTCTGGTGACCTAGTGTGACTCGTCAATGAGACCATAAAAGGGTATCTACGTCACGGAATCCCCAGGTTTTTTGTCTTCAGGAAGCCGCATGTCTGTAGCGTGTGTGTATATTTTGTATCTCGTTTGTCTCATATGGTAGTTAGAGCTACAAAAATGGCAGGCAAACAGTATAGGAGATCTGTGACGCCATGTCCCAGTTATATTACGGTGGACGACTCACATGTGTGTGTTTTATTTAGGAGAGGAGCATGCGCGATATTATTGTGTGCACTGTGAGCACAGTGCAAAATCTATGTATATATTTATGTTGTAGGGTTTATAGTAGTTTTTAAAGCTTCTTGGTTCCCTTCCAAGGGAACTCAAATCTGCATAATGGCGCTGCATTGACTCTAAGAACGCCTCCTGCGGAACCGATGCATGTGTGCAAGCACGCCAATTCTATTGGCCAACATGAGGTCTGGTGACCTAGTGTGACTCGTCAATGAGACCATAAAAGGGTATCTACGTCACGGAATCCCCAGGTTCTTTGTCTTCAGGAAGCCGCATGTCTGTAGCATGTGTGTATATTTTGTATCTCGTTTGTCTCATATGGTAGTTAGAGCTACAAAAATGGCAGGCAAACAGTATAGGAGATCTGTGACGCCATGTCCCAGTTATATTACGGGGGACGACTCACATGTGTGTGTTTTATTTAGTTCCCAAATTGGCTCTCTTCTTGAGGGATTAGAGTCAAAAGTCTGCGGCCCGTGGTTCAGGTTCTGCGGCTGCTGAGACGGGGTGGTGGCTTTGATCATGGGGATCACAGGTCCAGTTAGCGGAGGCGGAGTGTAGTACTTGTATTCCCCCATCTTTCCCCCTCTCTAAGGCCCTGTCGGAGGGTCCCAGTTTGGATTCAGAAGCTCGCTCTGCGATCTCTTCCGGTTCCCACCTCCTCCTTCCCATAACAACATACCGTGTTACAGGTAGCTTTCAAGCAAACTAATCAAGGACCCTCATTTTCAAGGACACTCATCTTTCATGGCACATAAACTGTCTGAAAATGAGGGCAGTGTTTCTAGCACTTCCTCTCACAACTGAAAGGCTACCATGTGTTGGTCTGCACGGACAACACTACAGTGGTCTCTTACATCAATCACCAGTGCTGGCTGCGTTTACACCCCCTATTCAGGCAGGGGCAGCAGATCCTGCTCTGGGCAGAAACCAAACTGCTCTCCCTGAGGGCAGGTTACATTCTGTGGCATGCAAATGTGAAAGCAGATATCTTGTCGAGGCAGGGACTGAGGCCCCGGGAATGGCTACTCCACCCACAGGTGGTGAAGACCATATGGCAGAGGTACGGCCAAGCGGAAGTGGACTTGTTCACCTCCAAGGTGTCGACCCACTATCCCCTCTGGTTTGCCCTCACTCCTCCAGCTTTCTGTCTCTTAACTGATGTTGTGAGAATTTTGAGTTCTTTTGAGGAAATGATATGCCCTAAAATGGCAGCTCTTTGTGTAATGTTGTGAACATCATAACTTAAACCCAGTCCACTGCCTGCTTGATACAGTGCTGGAGATCCTCAAAGAACATCTATCTGCAGGCTATTTCCTTCTTGGGACCTTTCTGTGGTTTCTGTTACACAGCTTTGTTGGGCAGGCATTCTTCCTCAGTGTAGCAGTGCTTGAATTGATGTTCCCATAGCGTGAATGCCATTATGCAGCGTTGCGTTCCCTCGAAAGGGAACGTTCCCTGAGAAGGGAACAAGACGCTGCATCACTTTGCCACACTTTAGGCATGCCTGTGCATCTTCCTTAAGACAATTAGAATCTGGGGATTCCGGGACCCTTTCATGGTCTCGCTGACGTGTCACACTTTGTCAACTGACCTCACATTACCCAAAATAATTTTTATGTTTGCACACGTGCTTAGGACACCAGTTCCACACAGAATGCGTTTCAGTTAACCTAAAACAGAGGTGCACTTTTAAACTCAAATTGATTCAAAATAGGGGTTGAACTACTTCCGATTTTTTAAAGTCGGCATTTATGTGATGAAAGTTGAGTCGAGTTGTTGAGGTGCTTTGAAAGATTTTTATGCTGATGTGACTTGATGGGTAACGCTGATTATACTTTTTAAGCCTCCTCTATCAGGTCTAAATATAGATTGTGTTTTTGATCATATTTTATCCCAGTGTTTTATATTTTATCCCAGTGTTTTAATGTTTTATCTCTGGAAGTCTTCCCATTTCTCTCTGACTGTTGTGACGAATCATTTTTTGAAGCTTGTTGAAATGCAGCGGAGCACGCAATCCAACACTGCAGTATGCAAACACAAGCACGTGTGGGACATACTATACAGGATATCTTATCACAAAAGGTTGTTGTTGCTGATTAGCCTTGAAGCAACTGTGTGTTTTTATGATGATGCTGCACACAGATTTATGTATTTTTTAGGTGTTAGTGTACTTATATAGCTTTATGTTTGTTTGCAAAAAACAAATCTTTGAATGCACCCTTATGAAACAAATTACTGTGTAACATGGTTATTTTGTTAAAACATTTAATTGCAATTCATTTTTAATAATCTCTCTTTTTCTTTTTACAGCTGCACCCCAGTTCTTTCCTGCTTTTCATCATCCGGTACCAATCGATGATAGACACGCACAAGGCCGATACATTTACGAACCCTCGCCAGTACCACCGCTACATGTGTGAGTAAACACACGAACTCACACAACTTTATGTCTATTCCAATATTTAATGCCACCATTAATGTTTTTAGCCTTCTTTTTAATTTTAATCAAAGACACTACAGGCACTGGTCAATTTTGAGATTTTGTGCTATTATGCTTCCATAACGTACTCGGTTACTAACGTAACCTCGGTTCTCTCTAGAGAGGGAACGAGTACTGCGTAATAGCTTACGCTCGGGGAAAACCTCTTTTCCACGAGATATTGAAGCCAAAAATTATCCTTAATTTTTTGTTAATGTAAAACGCTTTGCAGCAGCAAGCAGACACAGGCGAGACAGCTCGCGCGCCTATTGGCTGCTCTTGCGGCAAATGCAGCAGCCTATCGAGAGAGACTCTGCGTGACATAATGACCAATGGGGGCAACTCGCGCCCATATCGTCACGTCACGCCAGAAAGGGCGTGGTCTCACTCTATAAATATGCTCGTTAGGCTGGTACAAGCTGGTTTTCATCGCCGAAGCGAACCAGAGCGTATTCCAAGCACGGCAAGATACGCAGTACTCGTTCCCTCTCTAGAGAGAACCGAAGTTACGTTAGTAACCGAGTACGTTCTCTTACGAGTGTATCTCTCGTACTGCGTAATAGCTTACGCTAGGGGAACACAATGCAACACGCCGTGCGTACAGGGATCCAACACCAAAGTCCCAGGGGCCGAAGCCCAGGGCTCATATAGTGCATAATCACCATAAACTCACATAGAGTGGAGGAAGAGAGGCTGGAAGCGTCATTCCTTATAAAATAGCACCCAGCGGGGCTATCATATGACAATAAAACGCGCAGCCAGGGTGAAAGCTTTCAGCCTGATCTGGGTGGCCATACGTGTGTCAACACTCATGGGGCTGCAGTAAACTCAGCATCTGGGCTGCACAGCGGGGCAGATAGCACTGAATTTTAGACCGCCAAAAGCTTAGCTTGTAAGGCGGGTACCTCCAGGTTATAGTATTTTATAAATGTAGACGGCGAGGCCCAGCCCGCGGCCGTACAGATATCTTGCAGGGAAACCCCGCTAGACCATGCCCACGAAGAGGCCACGCCTCTCGTGGAGTGCGCTCTGACACCCAAGGGGCACTGCAGGCCCTTTGCAGTGTAAGCGAGCGCAATGGCATCCACTATCCATCTGGATAGGCTCTGTTTTGAGGCAGCAAGTCCCTTGGAGCGCCCGCCAAACAAAACGAAAAGCTGCTCAGTCTGTCTGAAAACAGACGAGCGCGACACATAAGCTCTTAATGCCCTGACGGGGCAAAGGAGACTCGCGTCCTCCTCCTCATTGAGAACCGGAAGGGCGGACAGGGAAATTACCTGGGCCCTAAACGGTGTATTGAGGGATTTCGGCACACACCCGTGCTTAGGTTTGAGAATGACCTTCGAGTCATTAGGCCCAAACTCCATACATGACGCGCTTACTGAAAGCGCCTGCAAGTCCCCTATGCGCTTCACTGAAGCGAGAGCCATGAGAAACACTGTTTTGAACGACAGGTGTTTCATGTCCACCAGCTGGATTGGCTCGAACGGGGCGCCTTTCATGGCCTCCAGGACCGTGGAAAGGTCCCACGTCGGGACTGAAGGGGGCCTGGGAGGGTTTAGCCTCCGAGCTCCCCTAAGGAAACGCACGACTAAGTCGTTCTTCCCCAGCGACTGGCCAGACACCGGTTTTGCAAACGTTGCTATGGCCGCCACATATACTTTGAGCGTGGATGGGGTCCTGCCCTTATCCAGTAGCTCTTGAAGGAAGGAAAGCACTTCCGAAACCCCGCATTCCACAGGTGAAAAGTTCTGGGCTTGACACCATGCAGAGAAAACAGACCATTTTGAGGAGTAGAGCCGCCTGGTAGACGGAGCTCTAGCCTGCGCGATCGTATTTAACACTCCTTCTGGGAGGCTAGCGGGTACCCGTTGATGGCCCATGCGTGCAGGGACAACAGCTCCGGGCGAGGGTGCCAAATCGAGCCCTCCGCCTGAGAGAGGAGGTCTCTCCTCAATGGTACAGGCCATGGGGCAGTGCTGGTCAGCTGCATCAGGGCAGGGAACCACGTCTGGTTTGTTGAAACACACTGTAGGTCGACCCTGAGGCGAAACAGACCTGCTGTCCATGCCCTGGGTGGAACCCGCGATTTCAGCCACATCTGCAGTGGGCGCATGCGAAGCAAGCCCAACTGGAGTACAGAGGCCGCTGAGGCCATCAGCCCCAGCATTTTCTGAAACCTTTTGAGCGGAACTATCGAGCCGTGGCGGAAGGATTTCGCGACGCGCTGAATATTTAGTCCGCGCTCTGGTGACAGGCGTGCCGTCATGGATAGCGAGTCTAACACTGTTCCCAGAAAGGGAATTTTCTGACTGGGAGACAGTGAGCTCTTCGCCCAATTGACTGTGAGGCCCAGCTCCTCGAGGTGCTCGAGTAATGCGGCCCTGTGTTCTATGAGCTCCGATCGTGATCGAGCTAGAATCAGCCAATCGTCCAAGTAGTTCAGGACTCGCATGCCCTGAAGTCTCAGGGGTGCGAGCGCCGCGTCCATGCACTTCGTGAATGTACGAGGTGCTAGGGACAGGCCGAACGGCAGGACTGTGTATTGATATGCCTGGCCCTCGAAAGCGAATCTCAAGAATCGCCTGTGATGGGACGCTATTTGTATTTGGAAATAGGCGTCTTTCAGATCTATTGACATAAACCAGTCCCCGTGGCGCACTTGCGCGAGGATTTTCCTGGTCGTAAGCATTCTGAACTGGCGTTTCACAAGCGCTCTGTTCAGCTGTCGCAGATCTAAAATGGGTCTGAGACCTCCATCTTTTTTCGGTACCAGAAAATATCTGCTGTGTAGGCCCCCTTTGCTCTGAGCTTGAGATAAAGGTTCTATAGCACCTTTGCTCAGTAGTTTTGCTATCTCGGCTCGAAGTAGATGAGATACTTCGTTTTTCACCGTCGTCTCGACGCGCGCCGTATAACGGCGGGGACGTCGAGCGAACTGTAGAGAATAGCCTCTTTTTATAGTGTTCAGCACCCATTCTGATACCCCAGGAAGCTGTGCCCATACTTTCGCGTGAATAGCTAGGGGTAGAATGAGATCTGGGCTCTGACCGAGACATAGTGACGGCAAGGGAGCTCCGGCGTGCTGTAACGCAGACACTGTGTTTACAGTGTGTGAGGCGGGGGGCGCGCCGATCGCGGCAGGCAGCCTGGCCGCGCTCAAAACCCTTATAGCAGTTTGCTGAGGGAGAGAGAGCGGGGCGAGCCCGTGGGGCTTAACATGTCTGTTAGTGAATGTGGGCGCAGGACAGCGGGCACATTTACTGCACTGAAAAACACCGTCGGCCTGAGCTGACTGAATGCGTGTTGGTTTTTACAGAACCCGTGGGACATGTGGTGTGTAGTGTTTGTGGGCACTGAGACGTAGGCACATTCACTACATTTAGTGCACAATCGACATGAGGCGATTTTGTTTGTGCGAGCCCTGCATTTTTGCGGGCTGTGTTTGTGTGTAGAAATGAGCCCTGGGTTGTGGGCATTTTCAATACACTCATAACACCATCGGCTGTGGCCGGAATACCAGAAAATACACCGTTTATGTGATTTATCTGGGTCGCCGTGGGAACAGCATTTGTGTGCAGGCAAGCGGGCATGGTACTGGCTTGCTTACTGCAAAATACACTGGAACAGTCACATTTTCTGGAACTGAACGAGCGAAAAATTTCAGTGGAAGTCTGGCCACGGCGAGACTGAAACACCGTCGATTTCCTAGGAGGCTAGGAAGACTTGTGTTGGTTTCGTTTTACAGAAACCGTGGTAGTGTTTTTGGGCACATTCACTACATTTAATGCACAATTGACATGCGTCGATTTCATTTGTGCGAGCCCTGTACCGCGGCGGGCTGTGTTTGTGTGTAGAAATGAACACTGGGCTGTGAGCATTTTATCACACTTATAACACCATCGGCTGTGGCCGGAAAACCAGAAATACAATGATTACATGATTTTTCTGGGTCGCCGTGGAAACGGCCTTTATGTGCAGGCAAGCGGGCCGTGGTACCAGCTTGTTTACTGCAAAATACACTGGAACAGTCGCATTTTCTGGAACTGAACGAGCGAAAAGTTTCGGTGGAAGTCTGGCCGCGGCGAGACTAAATTTTTATCTGCTGCGAGAGCAGGGTCGGCGCCAGGACATACGGAACGAGGGGGCTTCGATGTGTCACTGGGGGGGCCCTACCTCTCCCACCCTCAAAAATAATAATAATAACAATACACACACTTTTAATTAAAAAACAACAAGCCCATCATGCCACCATACCCGACGCGACGATACAGAGCCACTCAACATAATATTATTTCGGCATAATAGGCCTATCTGTTATTTCGACATCGTATCTCGTTATTTCGACATAACAACTGCTGGGACATTCTAATCTGCATTAAACCAAGCGTTCTTATAATGGTTTTCCTGGGAGGAAAATGCTTTATGTGTAGGCTAATTAAACGCGTTGCGTCAATATTCTTGGCTTATGATCTGATTTTTTTGCACATAGTACAGCACTTTATTATGATTTTAGTATCATAATGATTAATAAATGCATGCACAATATCCGTGAACTTGATAAATGTTGCAGATATGTGTTACTATACACAAAAAATGCCTTTCAACTTACGAGTGCAAAATTCAGAATTAAATTAATGTGCAGGAATTCGTACAAATAGGCCTACTATACGTGTTGTAGCCATTAAATAAGCGCATTTAGTTTTATATTTGTTACAATATTATTTATATATATTTTATTATATTTTATTTTATGGAATATTTTTCCATTTTTGTTGATTATGAAAAGTTAACAGCATGAGTAAGATAGGATGTATATATCGGGAGACATTGAGTGGGTCAGAAATTATTTTGACCCACTCAATGTAAGAGGCAATGTACGTTTTGTTTTGTAGAGAGCCTTTCTTTAAAGTGAATTTCGTTTTGTATAAATTGTATCTTAATTTTAATACATTTTTCATCAACCAATTGCCTGGATAGCAAATATAGCAGACAATATAATCATGACATGGAGGCGCCTGCGCGATCACTTGCATTGCACGTGAACTGGAGCGCATCTCATCATAAATTAACCAAAACTCAGCATATGCCTCACAGATGAGAATATAAGCTTGAAGTGTCTTTAAACGAAACAATTCAAAATGAAAAGAAATAGCCTAGGTTACTCCCTGGTTATGTAATCCAATATGTGAATAGGCGAGTTCACGGAGATGGTGATCGTCAACCTCATCTTGCAGCTGACACAGAAAAAAAATATTTTATTAATAAAAATCACCTGTCACCGGATTTGCAAGCATCTTGCTTTATGCACGCACACATATTATGTCGAAATAAGGAGATATTATGTTGAAATAACATTATTAATAATAAATCTTTAAGAATATTTGATTGAATGCTGAATGTTGTGCTTGTTCAATTTAGTAAAATGAAAACTTTAATTGTGAAAATTAAAATAATTGAATATTAAATATTGAGTGGCCAAGTTTTGCTCATTTATTAATAATATAAATATATAATATATAATTGCGCAGCTCCCCTTGTCAATGATCTACCACCCCCTCAGCAACTGCGTTAAAAATTCTCTGGCGCCACCCCTGACTGGCTATATAATCAATCATATTAGTAACAAAGACAAAAAAGCAAAAACACATCCCTTTAGAAAAGCTGCAGTCGACGAGTGGAAGTGTTAAACTTTCTCAGAACGAGGTCTTTTCATTCGTTGCGTATTTTCTTCAGCTGCTAGTGACGTAATTTAGTTAATCGCCTGTCGCAAATGCAAAGTTGCTGATTTAATCAAGGTAAAACTAAATTAATTTACAAAATAGTTTTTTCTATATATAAATGTGTAGTTAAGTTAATTATATGTCATAAGAGGGCACAGTGGTAGTGTGCCTGTTGCTGAGTCTCAGCGGCTGAAATCGCTTTCCGAGGCCGGGTGATGTGCTGACCAGAGGTGAGGGGGCACAGTGACCGAGGTGGCCGGGCCAGGCCCCCTGGGGCCCCCTCGTGGCGCCGACCCTGTGCGAGAGCCGGGATCGAACACGGGTCTCTCGCGCGAAGGCTTAGGGTTCCGCCACAGGGAGAACTACATTAGCGTAAGCAGATTAGAGAGTGTCATCACAGTTTTGTGTGTGTCGGCGTTTGTATGCAGGTGTGCGTGTTATACAACCGGCTCATTGCAGCAATAGATTAGTCCGGCCTCGGCGGGGACTAAAACACACTCTTTTCTCATTTGCCGGTGACGCACGCCCATGGGGGGCGGGGTAGATTTCTTATAACGTAAAGAAAGCTAGCCGCGGTTTTAGGGCTCGCGGTCTTGATGCTGGCCCGTTTCCCTGACGACTCGCGGACAGAAGGGGGAGGTCCACAGAGCTCGCCGGTTGCGCGGGCGCCTCCCAGTCGAGGCCGATGCTTTCCACGGCCTGAGAGAGCAGACGCATCAGCTCAGTCTCAATGCCGGCTCTCTTACCAGTGGTTTGGCGGGAAACGCTAGCGGAGGGGAGGTCCACGGAGCTCGCCCAATCCTCGCTATCAGATGCCAGAAGAGAACACGCCTCGGTGGGTTCGTCGAACTCGTGGACGGACGCGGCGGCAGGCGGCGGCCATTGTCCGTCAGTGAGCGACTCGAGCGAAGCCGGCGAAGCTGGCGGGCGAACCGGCGAGCTTTGGCGGGCTGGAGAGAGCTCGGGAGCGCGCTGGGCGCGGCACCACGGCGGGCTGTGGTGAAGGCTCGGAGAATAATGCCAGGCGAGTCCTCAGAGTCACCATGGGCAAAAGCTCGCAGTGAGGGCATCCGCCGTCAGCGAGCGCGATGGCCGCGTGATCCTCACCCAGGCAGGACACACAGATGACGTGACGGTCCCCGTCGCTGAGTGGGGCGCGGCACGAGCCACAGGATGGCATCTTTAAAAAGACGCAGCTCTTTTGTGATGAGAAGTGTGAGTCGCGTCAAGTAAGCGAGCAAACACTCTCAGCAGAGTAAGGATACAAAGTGATATAAAAGGATATAGAACGCCGGAAAGCGCAGCAGGTACGGCAGTTGAAGGCGGCGAGGCCAGCGACTCCAGAGCTCGTCCCGCTGAAAAGCTTGCTTCGACGGCGCGGCTTCTCACTCCGGATCCAGCGATGCGTGTGCTTCGCTGAAGAGATGAAAATCAGCTTGTACCAGCCTAACGAGCATATTTATAGAGTGAGACCACGCCCTTTCTGGCGGGACGTGACGATATGGGTGCGAGTTGCCCCCATTGGTCATTACGTCACGCAGAGTCTCTCTCGATAGGCTGCTGCATTTGCCGCAAGAGCAGCCAATAGGCGCGCGAGCTGTCTCGCCTGTGTCTGCTTGCTGCTGCAAAGCGTTTTACATTAATAAAAAATTAAGGATAATTTTTGGCTTCAATATCTCGTGGAAAAGAGGTTTTCCCCGAGCGTAAGCTATTACGCAGTACGAGAGATACACTCGTAAGAGAACTTGTCGTTCAGGCTACTGGCAAGAAAACATTCAAAATACACATTTAAAAGTGTTTTATTTTGTTATACTGTATCTATTTGCATCTGTAGATTTCAATTACAATACGTTTGTAAAACATGTTTTCTCAAAATGAGCCTACCTAAATTAGTTACATACAGTACACCAAATTTGACAGTATTTTTTATGGAGTGATAAAAAGAGATATCCAAAATCTCTTCTGTAAAAACCTTTAACTCTACTATGTTATAAAAATGAAACAAGACTTTTTAACCTGACATTATCCAATGTTCAGATGTATGTGCTGGAAATGTATGCAAATTAGTGCCTATTTAATTAGATAATGGGTAATTTGCATATTAAAACATAACATTTCAGAAAAACTGTAATACAAACATTTATCTTAATGTAATGTGATTAATCAGCTGGGTAAAATAAGGTGTCTGTTAAAATGTTTACCCTATTCACCTGTAGTGTTGCCTTAATATGCCTTAAATGTATCATGACTTTCAATCTAAACAAGAACGGAGTTTCTTCTCGTTTTCAATTCGATTTTAATATAGATTATGACTTGTTAGTATTATTTTATTATCTGTATAATCTCATCAGTTCTCATCTTGGCAGATGTGTCATAAGAAGGGGTGTCCGTGTCTAGCGGTATTGCAGTACACGGTGCATTAGCTGTTTCCATGGGACGTGATCCATACATCTCTCAGATGATCTCTAGTTCTGTGTCAGAGATCAAAGACTAGGTGAACACGTTGTCAAGAGACATGCTAATGAGTGCATCAGACACAGAGACAGACATGGGAGCCTGTTAGTGCATGATTCCTCTAAAACTGCTCATCAGGCCCCGTCAGAGAAGATGTAACAAACTCCTCTCTCTCACAGCTGTTCTGCAAGCTGTCACATGTAGCACAACAATACCCCACTTCAACCCCAAATGAGGAACATTTTTGTTGCTATTGTACCTCGTATGAAGATGTTACCTTCTTCAAGATTAAAAGTCACTTTGTGAGATACTGTATGAAGTCACAATTGTGACATATAAAGTTGGAATTACATTTTCTTTGTATTGACAGAGAAATTTCAATTTCAGAAATTCATAATTTAAATTTTTATATAGAATCAAAGTCTAAGTGTGCATATTTGTGTGTGCGCGTTTGTGTTCCCTCACGGGTTCTGTATAGCTCTCTATACGGAGGATTCCCACAGCAGTTTCCCCTGCTCTCAGCCTTGCATCTCTGAGATGTGCGAGTATGCATTTATAATCTTTTAAACTTTCTTTTTCATGTTCTTTACTCATCTTTTCCTTTTTCTGATTGTCTTGTATTCAATTCAGAACACAATGTTCCCATTTTAAATTACAATATGTGTTTGCCTTTTGATTCATTTTTCCTCATCTGTCTCCGCTTTTCTCCCTATCTCCGCCTCTTTTGCATGACACGTGAAACCATCGTAGCCCTATGGTGGGACAAATTGAATGGGGCAGCTACTTGGTCCATATTACGTTTTCTATTGTTCATCATTACATCCTTTGCCTTCCCCACACCCCCCTTCTCCATCCTCGAGAGTCATATCTCTCTTGTGCCCATTACACCGCTAAGAATAATGAATTTTTTATGTCATCTCCTCGCTCTAACTCGCGTGCTAAAGAGAAGTGTGAAAGGGGGGGAGAGACACGCGCTGGGGGCTTGATTTATGTCCAATGTCAGTATAAACAAAATGACAAATATAATTTAGCATTCAGTTTATGCGGAGATAATGGGGCAACACGAGGCTCAAACAAGACTCAAACAAATATCTGCCATGGTTTATCATCCGCTGGAGAGACGCATGGAATGGGGCGCGGGTTAGAGGAAGAAAAGGAAAGCAGGTGAATTAAATTACAGGTGGGGCGGCTGTATTCACAGTACATGCCTGACTTGCTACAATTGCCTTGTAGTAGACAGACACGCCTTTATGTACGTACTTAACAAAGTGTGAGCCGTCCCACAAATCACTTTACTTTGAATCTTTGAATGTGACAAAGAGCGATAACAGTGTCCACTCCCATTAATATAGTTTAGTGACACGGCAAGAACTTTTATTTAAACGGACAGTAAACTAATGGTAGTAAGCAGTGTTGGGGGTATCGCATTACGAGTACCATGAGCTACGTACTAATCAGATTACTTTTTTCATGTAACGCGTAACGAGTAATGTATTGTAATGAGTAATGTAATGCATTACTTTTAAATTTACAGTTACTTTTTCAAATAATGCAAGTTACTTTCCTGTTTATTGACTGACACCTCTCCTGTCCCCATGTTGAGAGAAATCAGGAGTAAGTTGCAGAGGCGTTGTTTAAACATGACGGTTGTTGTAGTTCTAGACTAAATGTGAGCATGCATTTACTCATCTCACTTGCACAAAACAGATTCAGTATTTCTCAAATTTAATAAAAACTGAGAAATGCAAACTCAGAATATTATGCTAACCTAAAATCCAGTTTAAAGACCTATTTTTACTCTCTTGCGTCCGAGAACACAAAAAAAAGAAAAGCAAGCCCAGCCCAGGTGAGAAAAAGAAATGCAAATGTAACGTAACACATAACTTTCTAAGTAACGCAATTAGCTACTTTTTAGGGAGTAACAAAATACTGTAACTATTTACATTTACATTTAGTCATTTAGCAGACGCTTTTATCCAAAGCGACTTACATCTGAGGACTAACCAAACGAGTCATCGTGAAGAGACAATAACAACCCAAGAAGTGCTCAAAATACAAAGTTCAAACATTGCTCAGAGTAGCATAAACCAGACAAGTGAGGATTTAAGTTTTTTTTTTTTTTTATGTTAAGTGCTCACGGAAGAGATGAGTTTTCAGTTGTCTTTTAAATGCTGTCAGGGATTCTGCATTCCGAATGAGGGTGGGCAGATCATTCCACCAGCATGGAACCGTGAATGAGAATGTTCTGGAGAGTGATTTTGTGGCTCTTTGTGAAGGTACCATGAGCCGTCGCTCATTGATTGATTGTAGGCTACTGGTAGGGATGTAGACTCGTAGGAGTGAGTGAAAGTAGGAGGGAGCTGAGCCTGTGGTCAATCTGTAAGCAAGTGTCAATGCCTTGAACTTGATGCGAGCAGCAAGTGGTAGCCAGTGCAGAGAGATGAACAGAGGAGTGATGTGGGCCCTTTTGGGCTCGTTGAAGATAAGACGAGCAGCAGCATTCTGGATCATTTGTAGAGGTTTAGTTGCACAAGAAGGAAGTCCAGCCAGAAGAGCATTGTAGTAATCAAGCCTAGAGATAACCAGGGCCTGGACAAAAAGTTGTGTTGCATGCTCAGTTAGGAAAGGCCTGATCTTCCTGATGTTGTGCATTGCAAACCTGCATGATCGAGCTGTCTTTGTAATGTGGTCTGTGAAGGTCAGCTGGTAATCAAAGATTACAACAAGATTTCTGACCGACTTTGATGGGGTGATTGAGGAAGAATCTAGCTGGATAGTGAAGTCGTGCTGTGGAGACAGATTAGCGGGGAGGACGAGAAGCTCAGTCTTTGTCAGGTTGAGCTGCAGGTGATGTTCCTTCATCCATGCCGAGATGTCAGCCAGACAGCTTGAGATTCGAGCAGCTACTGTGGGATCATCTGGTTGAAATGAGAGGTAGAGCTGAGTGTCATCAGCATAGCAATGGTAAGAGAAACCATGTGCCTGTATGATTGGTCCCAGTGATGTGGTGTAAATGGAGAAGAGGAGTGGTCCAAGAACTGAGCCCTGAGGAACCCCTGTGGTCAGTTGATGTGCTTTGGATACCTCGCCTCTCCATGCGACCCTGAAGGACCTACCTGTGAGATAGGACTCAAACCAGTGGAGGGCAGTTCCAGTGATGCCCAGTGATGAGAGAGTGGACATAAGGATCTGATGATTCACAGTGTCGAAGGCAGCAGACAGGTCCAGGAGAATGAGAACTGATGATTTGGAAGCAGCTTTTGCGATCCGCAGGGATTCTGTGACCGATAGTAATGCAGTCTCGGTTGAATGCCCTTTCTTTCTTGGTTGACATCCAGCTGGTTGTTCAGAGACAGGAAAGATGATACTTGGTTGAAAGCAACTCGTTCAAGTGTTTTCGCAATGAATGGTAGGTACTATAATAAAAATATTAGTAAAAATACCACATTGCTATTTCGCATAGCAACTTAAAATATAATCTGCATGCTCAATGCACTATGGTAAACTATGGTACTTTTTTTTTTTACATATCTCGACAGAAAGGTTTTTGCAGGTTTTAATGAATTGTTATTTAATAACAGTAGTCATAATAAGCATATTTCCAGTACTTGCCTCAGGCTTGCATAGAATTCATCATAAATCTCAGTAATCCTCTGCAAATTTCGACAACAGACAGTTGGTTGAACCGGCCTCTTTCGGTTCTTTTTGGCTATATTCATAATGTCAGTCCAAATCCGATTTGTGTGCATATTCGATTGAAATTCGATCAGAATTAGCTAATGTGAACAGCAAAAAAGCTCATTTTAATGCATCCTTGCTGAATAAAGTTTTGAATGAGTAATGAGTTTTGAAACTTTTAAACAGTATTGTTTAATCTTCTTTATGTGAATTAAATAAGTAGGGTTTGTAGTCCTTATGGGAATCTGATTTAATGTTGATCAAAAAGTAATACCTAAATTTGATTTTGGAAAAAGAAAAAAATGTTGTCATTTATGAAATGACCATCTTCATGCATTTATCCATCAATTCATTGTATTGATTACCATTAACAGCTTAGAAGCTGTAAAGGTGGGCAAAATCGTATTTCACTCCTGCAAAGTGAAAACATGTCAGATGTCTCCTGCAATGCAGCATGTTTTCTGACATTTTCAAATCCAAACTTCATCACACAATAAGAGAAGGGACAGACAAATGCATCAAGAAATAGGGTTTGACAACAATGGAAGACTATGGGGCAATTAAAAACAGTTGCTATATTTCCATTGTAAGTACACTACTGTTCAAAAGTTTGGGGTCAGTAAAACTTTTTGGGGGGTCAGTAAGACTTTATATTTTTATATTTTACTAACCTAAAAATTTTAAACTGTGCACCTTTCTGTAAAAAGTTTTTTTGTTAAATTATTTTTGGTTACACTTTATTTCGATAGTCCACTTTAGACATTCTACTAACTATAAGTAACTTTTCAACTACATGTCAACTAACTCTCATTAGAATATTAGTAGGCTGTAATTGACTGTCAGTAGACTGTTAGTTTATGGTTAGGTGTTAGGGTTCGGGCTAGGAGAACAAGTTGACTTGTAGTTGCCAAGTTACTTATTCAGTAATGTCTGTTGGGGGACCAACAAAATATAGTGTTAGCAGATATTATGCAGACAGTCTACTAATCCTCTATTGACAGTTAGTTGACATGTTGCTGCAAAGTTACTTATAGTTAGTAGAATGTCTAAAGTGGACTATCGAAATAAAGTGTTACCTTATTTTTTGTAGTAATTGAAGATGCTTTAAGTAACTTTTGATAGTGTCATCAAATATGTTTAGCTGTTTTGTTACACCTGTAAATGAACAGAAAGTGCACAGATGTTTGTTTGTGTAAGGCAGTGACATAGACGCGGAGTGGATGTTAAAAAAAAAAGAAAAATTAAATTGTTTAAGACAAGTTCTCCTTGGTGAACAGAATTAATCGTTATTAGCACTCTTAAATATATGCCTAGGATCAGCCGGGATATTATTGCAGTACTTTCCCATGCAGCTCCTCATTACAGCTCGTAATTACAGTAGCTTTCACCTCGCGGCAGTGCTATCAATCTACACAGCCTTTCTCAGCTGTGAGTGGGCATCTATGACCAAAAAAAAAAAAAAAAAAGGGAAGGAAAGAAAGAAAGAAAAACACAGTGGTAATGACCATCTCATTTCCCACAACCAGTGCTGATTTGCTGGTTGACGAGGCAGAGTTAGCCAGTCCTGTCCTATTATTTGAGAAGACTTTAATTGAAACATGTTTATTTATTGCCCTCTTTGCTCTGAGTGGAAGTTGCTAGCGTAGCTCGCTAAACGACACTAATGGCTGTGATATGAGGGGACGGAATTAAATTAAAAGCTCATAAAATGAAATATGCTTCATATTAGCAGTTTGACACTTAATTTGCCTCCGAATGAGCAGAGGAAATCACAAATTAACTGTCCTTTGTGTTTTCTCCCTCTCTCCCGCGGCAGTCTTATTAGGCCATGGAAAAGCGCAATTACTGCAGAGGATAATCGTGTGGGTTATGAATTCATATGGGAGAGGGCACCGGTGTGGTATTCAATATTAAATGGCGGGGGTTGTGTCGACTAATGCGGCTGTTTGGTTTATTTGACTTACACAGGAAGTCAGACATTCATACAGGAAGTCAGCCATTGTGCCAAAGCACCAACGGAGTGGTACTGTATGTGTTGAGTAGTTTTGTTTTATTCGATTTTATCGGACCACATGAACTACTCACCAGGCCACATCTCTGAATCTTTGTTTTTGTAAAACTATTGCTGTAAAAATATAGAAATTATATTGAAATGACTAAAGAAAATATTTTGAGCTTTTATAGTAATTAAAAAAATTATTCTCCTTTTTGGAACAATTTATAAATTAAAAAATAATTTTAATCATTGAATCACATGACTCTCATGACCTTTTGGCAGCCCTGACCTGCGAACAGCTTGGCTCTATTCATCCCAGGTTAAACAGATCACTTCTCCTTAAACAAATACGATAAATGCTAAAGAGACACTCTGCAGGGTGTCTGTTTGTGAATGCATCTTGCTGACTTGCTCATTATGTCTGATGCTTAATAGTAAGCGTTCACTCACTGACTCAGTTTCTCTTTTGCATGAGTGTTACTTTCTCAGCCAAACAAAAGACACTCACACACACTCACAAAGCCCAAGTGACAGGATTCGGTCTCCTTGGTGACTGCTTTAGACAAACGGAAGCATTCGTCGCAAGTCAATTGCCCAACACCAGAGTTTACTCAAGAGTTAGAACCTCTTGTGCTCGGAGCAAGCAATAAAATAACACACATTACCAGACACACTCCTCACATACTTAATAGACTCACTGGCTTGGCTCAGCAGCACAGCTACTTACAAGAACTGTTGTAAAGGAAAAAATGGCTTTCAGATAACGTGCTTGGTGAATCAAAACTCCTCAAATGTGTTAAAGTGCTTAATTTCGTTATCCACAGTCTGCCCTTTGTGTTCTCTTCAATCAATAATCAATGAATTCAGCCTAATATAAAGCAATTAGGGGAAATTACAAGCACCTTAACTGTTCATTTCCAGTCACTAATTGGGGTCAAATTAATAGCTGCAGTCATTTCAGTCTTTCCCCATGTAGCCAATGAGATTTAACTGGGCAAATTTGATGGCCGCTGTGCTGGAATGTGTTTTTGTGGGCAAAAGCAAAATGTTCAGGCTGTTGTCTCATGTTTTTCAACTACATTTCAAATAGGCTAAAGCAAGAGATTTCTTCCTGTTTTCTTTGTTTTCTTTGTTTTCAGAGTGGCTCAGATGATTTACAGTACTAAAGAGGAATGTTTATGCATAGGCTGTAATATTTGTACTCTCCCCTCGCTATTTTTCTGTCACTTTAAGAGTGGTAACCCAGATTTTTGCAGTTGGCTGAAGACATTGTTTGTTAATAGGTTTTCAAAGTAATTCAAGTTAAGCAAAATAACAAAATAAGATGACCATTTGTGTTGATTGTGATAATAATACTGCTGCCCATCTCAAGCTTATTTTAGAAAGCAAAACACAGCATTAAATTTTGGTGCATGCTTGCACTGTTTGTGTGTATGTGTGAGACGAGTGCTTTGAATTGTGATATTTACATAAACTGTTGTCAGGCTGCCCAATCTGAGTGGCGACGCTGTGTTTAGCATAAAGAACAGTCTTTTATCTCAACAGCCCCCTGCAGACGCAAACATGTGTGCACTCTCTCTTTCTTCATATACTCTATGTTTTTTTATAAATATAAATATACATTTACAAGGCTGATTTTAAGGGTGAGTATTCAAAAGTTTGGAGTCAATATAGTTATTAATGAAATTACTTCTTTTAGCTATGGTTGCATACAATTGATATAAAAAACAGTAAATGCTTTAGCATTATTACAAAAGATTTCCATTTCAAATAAATGTTGTTCTTTTAAAATGTTCTATTGATCAAAGAATCCTGAAAAAAATGCATCACAGTTTTCACAAAAATATTAAGTTAATTATATATTAAGTTAATAATTCTAAAAGATCATGTGACACTGAAGATGGAAGTAAAACAATTTATCTTTGCCATCACATGAATAAATTACATTTTCAAATAAATTAAATTACAAAACCGTTATTTTAAACTGTAATATTATTTGAACCATTATATAAGAGATTCTCCAGGGCATTTGGCCTTATTTAATGTGATATTTTCTTTTTTTTTTTTATCAGGGTAATAGTAAATGTTGTATAAAATATAATAGTTATTCCTGATAATCTTGCACAGTAAATTAGAATCCTGTAAAATTCCATAATTCTCAAATAGTGGAAAAGAAAGTCCATAAAGTGCTGTAATCTTGAGTATGACATTTGAATGTCTTTTCTAATATCCCAACATGGAGACTAAGTCTAAAGTACGGTCCCCTTCATGCCTCCCCTTTCCAGATTTAAAAGCTTAGCTTTCTCCTCTCTTATACTCTCTCTATCCAACCCCCTCATTTTCTCTTTAATTCCTCGCTCCTGTGCTGCGGTGTGAGGACAGGCGGTCAGGCGGTGGCTGGCCTCATGATTAATGATGTTTATACTTGACAGAAAGCTCCTTTATTTATCTGCATTGCTGCTCAGTAGATATCATCAGTCACCTGAATGAAAAATATTCACTCATACCAATTTTGCAGTATAATTGAGTGGAGTCACTTCCCTTCTGTCGTCTTTTACCTCCTTTCTCTGTCGGCCTCCCTCTTTTTTCTCCTCTCTCTTCTCTTCTGCTATCTGGCCGTCTTATCATCGCCCTAGTAATTTTCACACTGCATGGTATGATATGGAAAGGCTGGCTTTAGCCGTATTTGACATTAAGCCTCTTCAATTTTCACGAGAGAAGAAAGGGAGAGCGAGAGAGAGAGAGGGGGGAAAATGCAAAGAAAGTTGCATGCCACTTTGTGGAGATGCTCAAGAATGGACAAAATATCTCCCCTCTTTTTTTTCTCAAGCAATTTCAGGATTTGGAAAGAAGTGAGATAAATTCCTTAGGAGAAATGAGAGCAGACTGATGTAATATCTTTTTTTCACTGCTTGGTAATACATTGGTTTCATCACTTAAATGCATGGCCAACCCCTTTTTTTTATAGCTTTAAGCCAGTATGAGAAAGGTGGGTATTATAGGGCTATTCAAGCATTACTTACAAGTAACAGATGAGCAAATGAGAGGATAGAGGGAAAAAAAGAGTGTGAGAGAAAGAAGCTATGTTTTCTGAGGCCTTCAATCTTCCAAGAATCCTTTTCATTTTGTATGAATAGACGCATATGGATTTGTTAATGTGTGACCATTTTAAACAGATTAAATACTGATTATTTATACTGTATGTAAAGCAAAAAAGGAAGTAGTATTCTTATTTTGAAACACCTTTTTATTATGTGATTCTTTTTAATAAAATGTCATATCTAAAACGTAGTAACTGAAATTTTGCTTAATTTATTATTAATTTTTTTTTTTTTAAATCAGTTGTTAACAAATACTTGTCTTTTTTTTCTACAGTAACCAACAACTATAGATATTTCAAGGGTATATAATTTGAATGGTAAAGAACGCATTTTAAAAAAGAACTGCAGATCTTGACAGGCTAAATCCATGTAATCAAATTCAGGCAGTTTAAGGAGGGCGACTGTCAGTCATTCAGTGTCACTCAATGGGCCACGTCCTCTTTTAATTGGCTTGAGAAGACACACCCCCTCTCACACACTCTTTCACTCGCTCACACACAACTGATTGTCAAGTTAATTTATGAATTCATTTATCCAGTTTTTCATCACAGATTCTCCTAATGAATATGACAATTATAAATAGATTTTTTAATGAAGTCATTCTTTTTTATATACACAGAAATTTGAAACTGAATTGCACTACTCAATAAATCTTCTCTCATCATGTATAGAAATAAATGTATACATTCAGATTCCAGTGTTAGTATAACTGATTGCACTCTGGTGAACAGTATTTCATTAGTGGATGAGTTAATGTGGAGAAGTCTGCCGTATATCTATGTGCTGTGGCGTTTGGCCCCTACGGAGGGGAGCAGGCTAAAAATGTGCAGTTTCCATTAAGGACTTCTGAGCAGCAGGCCCTGGTCTCTCGCTCAGGGGGGCAGTTACAGTGTTCAACCAGCTTTTCAGAACACAGCAATAAATCCTATACCTGCTCTCAGCCAGAAACCTATCCCACTCTCTCTGTGTCCCAAACACTCTCCGACTCCCTCTCTCTTGTGCCAGCATGCTCCATTAAAGATCTGTGTAAATGTATGTAATACCAGTGAGGTATGTTACGACCTTACCACATGGAGCTGCTAAAACATTTGGTTGTATGGAATGAGGTGGCTAGACATGCTAAGAATAAATTAATTTCTTCTACTCCTGTCACTTAATTTCTCTGATTTATTTTTATTTTTATAATGGCACTTAAATATAAGTTTTCTCCACTGATGTTACAGGTTTGTTTTTGTGTTGTTAAAATCATTAATTTTTTATGAGGTATATTTAATGTTAAGTTAAAGCTGAACATTTGTGTGTTTGTGTGCATGCATATTTATTATAGAGTGTGTTTCTGGTCTTCTGTAGTATAGCATGTGATGTTTTCTGCTACTGCGACACACACACACACACACACACACACACAGTTTGAGTCGCTCCCGAACATTCACTCATGATTAAATATCAACACACTGTTCTTGACATTTTATTAGTTGAACAAGATGGATCTACTGGTGTGACTAAAGTAGGCTATTGCGGCCCACACCCTACCAAAAGCCTGCCTGCCTGCCTTTTACATAGAAAAAAATATGGGAGAGACTTTTGGGAGCAAATTTTTTTTTTTTTTGTCTCTGGATCCTGTGGTAATTTTTTTCCTTGCCACATGGAGTCCTCAACTGAAATCTTATTTTACAGTCTGAAATCCCTCAAACACATACACATACTACACTGGCTAAATCCTTCCCTCACCACCAGTATCACCATCTCTCCTTTTGCCTGTCCCGCCTGTGTTAACTCCTCAAGGTAGTTACATGCTGTACCATATTGACACTGTCCAGGGTTGCTTAACCTTTGTCTTTGTGTTTGGCTCCTGGTGCTGTTTCTATGCCCGAGTCTGAAGACGAGAGCTGCTTTGAGAAAAGGAAATGATATTCTCTTTCTTTCTTTTCATTGTGTTAAAAAACAACACTTCTCTTCTGGCCTTCTGTTTTCTCTTGCCCGAGGCCACTGGAGGAGCAGGACAGCACTGGAGTGAGAGGTTAACACCACGTAAGCTCACACAGATAACGTAAACAAGTTACACTTCTCCAAAATACACTTCTCAACTTTCGAGTAGTGGTTACTTTTTAATGCACCACAGGCCCCTTAAAACAACAAGATGCAGCAGACACTTTAAAGACAGCTGTTTTTTATTTTAGTTTATTTTATAACTGGTTATTTGTTTACTGTTTCACATTTGAAAGGCCAGCTAGCTTCAAAATAGCTAGCTTCATCATAGCACACTTGACTTTGATGTCTCGGTTTTTGTTTGGACTTCCTGTACTGACTTGTTATTTGTAATGCCCTTATTCTGATGGTTAAAGTGTCATTTAATTATGACAGAGAAATGTTCCAAACATCTTGCAGGGAGCTTTGCTTTGCAGAGAGCTGGAACATAAACATTTCCTTAATAGAAGTTACTGTTTAGTCACAGTTGTGGTACAGAAACAAACAGAGCTGAAGAGATAGTGTAACAAGCTCATTTAAAGTTCAACTGGAACATAAACTTTGCAAATTGTGGTTTACATGCCTGGTAGTTTTGGCTGATACACACACTTTAGAAATAAGCTAAAAGGTTTAGATTTTTTATAAAATGTATATTTATTTATTTTTGATTATGCAATCATTATATTAATCTAAACTTTAAAATCTTGCAAGGGATTTATATCTTGAAGTATTTATAAGGTTTATACTGTATGGTATAGATGTGGTTTGTAAGCAGTGTGTGTGTGTGTACGTGTGTGCTTCCCCACAGGGATAGTAAAACCTGAGATCACCTACATTGTGGGCACCAGCCAGGGGGAAATGGGTTAATAAACATACTAAATTATATTTTTTTGAAAATGTAAAAATGCAGTTTTGTACATTATAAAAACCATTACGCCTATGGAGAGTCCCTACAAAGATAGCGAAACCGATTATGTGTGTGTGTGTGCACTGTAAACACTAACGTTCAAAATAATTAATTGGTTTGAGTAGAACAAACTTAAATTAAACTAATTAATTCAGTCAAGTTAACTTTTATGAGTATTTAGCACTTTTTCTTTCAAGTTAACAGAACTGATATATTTTAAGTAAACTGTTGCCGATGCCACTCGAAAGGGAGAGTAAATGCTAAAATTCAGTGTAATATAATGTTTTTTTTGTGTGTGCAAGATTAATATTAAGTGGGGGATTTAGTAGTGATTAATGTTTTGTTATGCTAATTTAGAAGAATTTCTGTTAATGTTGGTTTTAGGATAGTTACCATCATGGTGACAAGTGGTGCATGCAGCTTGATTTGAGTGCAATTAAAACCTTTATATTGCTGCACTCATACCGCAAGTGCTACTAATAAAAGTGTTCACATTGAGATTACATGAAAGTTTTAAGTTAAATGTATGAATTAGTGTACTCAAACATTTCAAGTTAAGAACAGTTAAAATGTATAAGTACAAAATAAAAATCTACCAGTTCTGCTTACTTAAACTTTGAATTTATTCATTTAAAAAAATTGAGGCAACTGATTTGCCAACTTATTCAGTTTTTTAGAGAGTGTGTGTGTGTGTCTGTAGCTGTGGACATGTGGGTAGCTGTGGGCATACATGCAGTATAGGGGTATTTTGTCTCAAGATGAACCCAAAATGAAAAGTTCACACATGCCTTTAGTAGGAAATTAGAGATAAACTACAAAGCCACACTTAATCTTTCTGGCCATTTGTATCTCTCTCTCTCTCTCTCTCTCTCTCTCTCTCTCTCTCTCTCTCTCTCTCTCTCTCTCTCTCTCTCTCTCTCTCTCTCTCTCTCTCTCTGTCTCAAGGCCACAGATGAGGACAGTTTTTCTGGTTCTCTTGGGGAAAGTGAGGCGGTCCCTGGTGGTCCTAAAGGGAGGCGCTGTTCATTAAGTTGAACATTTATCTCCACCCCATTCCCCCTCTCATCCCTTTCATCTCAACCTCTTCTCTGTCTCTCATTGACTGTGGGTGTGAAAAGAACATAAATTCACAAATAAGGGAGGACACTATTCCTCCCCTTTTGTTCAGAAATCCTCTCACCTCCCATAAAAACCATCCTCTCCAGGCTTGGTTACAGCTTAGATGTTCTTTTTGTCATTATCAGAGATTTGTGCAATGCCATTGATGCTCAAGCATGAGAAAGTTCAAACGGGGTGTCAGAAATTCACAAGGACATGATCTGATACAACACCGTCGTTTCTTTGAAATCCTGTCGGCAGCCAATTAGGAATAAAACTTAGAGCTTGGATGTGCCGATCTATTTTGCCATCTTATGTTTTTTCCATAAATAATTGCAAGTTAGATGTTTTTTATTTGAAGTATGGATTTATTTGATGCAAAAAATGCTTTCTCATTCAACTTAATATGCAGTCATTTGTAGGTTGATTTCCTTGAAAACTGCAATCACTGTGGCTCAATGAAGATATCAAAACAATGGTATGTGTTCGGAGCAGGACTATCTTTTTGTCCAACCAATGGAAGACAAGGGGAGTGTCTATGAAATCTGTTTGAAAATGGTTGGCTGCATTGAGAACAACACTGCTACTATAGCGGAAATAGTAAAAGTAGTATGCTATTGTTGTTCAGAATAACATACTAGCATTCATTTTACTATTGCTATTTTTATTAATGTGTTCTGATTCACATACTATTTAAAAAAAACACTACTGTACAGTAAATATTAAAGGATAAGTACATTTGTACAAAAATGTTGTTTACTCACCCTCATGTTGTTCAAAACCTTTGTGACATTCTTTCTTCTGAACACAATTTTTATTATTATTTTCTTTTCTTTTTTTGTCCATACAATGAAAGTCAATGGTCACCAAAACAGTTTGGTTACCAACATTCTTTACACTATTTTCTTTTGTGTTCTGCAGAAGAAATAAAGAATGTCATAAAAGTTTGAAACAGCATGAGAGTGAGTAAATTATGACAGACTTCTCATTTTTAGGTGAACTAATCCCTTTAATCTAGTGTTCTGGATGTAGCTAAACATTTATGTTTGGTGACACTGGTGAAGAAATGTAAAGAAGTTTTCTAAAGGCAACACTTTTGGCCAAATGGTTCAATAGTCCATTAATATTTACACACATACTGACATAAGGTTTCAGTATCCACTCTAACACACACTGCCTTGCAGTATATCTACTAATAGCTGGCACAAGCATATGCATGCATGTTTTTTTTTTTTTGTTCTGTGCTCTATCGTCAATATTCCTTAATGTATGTCATGTTATCTCTCCAGCGTGCGAATCATACGTCATTCCTCACACCCTGAGCTTTCATCGACCCCTCTCGCTATTTATTTCTTCCTCTCTGGTTAGCTTTTACACTTTCTAAGCTTTTCTGTCTCTCTCTCTCCAAGTCTCTCTCTCTCTCTCTCTCTCTCTCTCTCTCTCTCTCTCTCTCTCTCTCTCTCTCTCTCTCTCTCTCTCTCTCTCCTCTCTCTCTCTCTCTGTCTGTGTCTCTGTTCTTTGATCTCTGTGAAAAGAGAAACATTAAAGAGCCGCTGTTTCCGCTGTCAGGGGCCATCTCCCGTTTCCCCTCATCGTTCTCCTGTCCTCTCCTCTCTTTCACCACTCTCCTACACCCCTTGCTCTCCTATGCCCACTTTTTTTTCTCTCCTATCCTCTGTCTCGTCTCTTTCTCTCGCTGCTGTGCATTGGCATTGTGCTCCAAGAAGAACTTGTGCTCTAGTCAGAGAACTCTGGGATCTCATTCTCTCTCGCATCAGTCAGGGATCTGCTCAATTCAGACTTCCAACTTTGGGAAATAAAAGACAGATGACACTATCTGTCCATTTTTATTCATTTTCTTATTCATTTTCTTATCATTACTTATTTTATGACCTAGCTGTTTAGAACGATGATTATATTTGCTCAGAACAAACCTCTGTTAAGTTACATTTTAGCATGTAACTTAAAAAAAATGTTTGTTCATATATTCTACTATTATATAGAAACAGTAATTTATTTATTTATTTATTGGCACTTGTGACCTTGAACATATCACTAATTAAGCTCAGATTATGTTTACACAGTCTGAGAGGAACAAAGTTTAGTGTGCCTTCTTCTTGAATCAGACACACATTTGCTTGTGTCTCAAACAATGTAAGCTAATATTTATTTTACTCTCACCACAAGTATATATTTGCAGACCGGCTTCTCTGATCATAGCAGGGAGCCGTTACACCAGTTTGTTTAAACCGCAAAAGTCACAACGCTGTTAAACTCTGCTGCCAGCATAATATTAACATGGCCTGACACCATTTCCTGTTGAAGAATAACACAAGCACATCAGTCCAAATTTGTTAATTTAAGTTGCAAGCACAGCATCATGAGGAGAATGAACACGTGCAGAAGGAGAGAATGAGAGACAGAAAACAATGAAAAAGTGTGTGTCTTTGGGGAGGGGGAGGGGGAGGGGAGGGTTGGGGGGGTCAGGAAATGGTTTCCATATGTGGAGCCCTCTCTATCCCTCTCTCTCTCCCTCGGCCTGTTCATGATATAACTATTCAAGAGGTGGAATGCATCTTTCTCTACATGTCAAAAAGACCTCTGTCATGCTAAATTATGAGTTCTCTTTCTCTGTCTTTTTCATATACATTATGGTTCAAAAGTTATCTTTTTTTCTTTTTTATTCTCCTTTTTTTAAAGAATTGAATACCTTTATTCAGCATGGATGTATTAAATTGATAAAAGTGAGAGTAAATACATGTATAATGTTAGTAATGTTTAAGGATTTCAAATCTGTATTTCAAATGGATGCTATTCTCTTGAAGTTCCTATTCATCAAAGAAAACAAAAATTATTGATAATTCTTTTTAAATATTTAACATTGATAATAAGAAATATTTCTCGAGCAGCAAATCAGCATAATTTCTGAAGGATCATGTAACACTGAAGACTGAAGTAATGGCTGCTGAAAATTTAGTTCCCTTTCAAGGGAACTTCGAGCTGCGTTTGAGACGCGGTGGGAACGCTCTGCGTGATTGCGTCATGAAGCACGTGTAAAATCAGTCCAATGGAAGCCCGATACGTCATAGGTGACGTCATAGACCAGGAAACTATAAAGCACCCTTGAAAACAGACCGCGACAGCTTCTGTTGTCTTCAGTAAGCGCTCTCTGTGACTCTGTCCTTGTCTATTTATTGTTGTCTGTCCGATCATATCATATATATATATATTATCACTATGGCGAGCAAGCAAGATTACAAACGTTGTGTTGTCCCTTGCCCTCGTTTCATTACGGGTGGGGACACACATCAGATGTGTGTTGCTTGTTTGGGAGTGGAGCATGCTCAGTCGGTCCTCGAGGGGGCTGACTGCGAGCACTGCATGAGTTTGTCCATGAAAACTCTCCGCTCTCGCCGGGCATTCTTTGAGGAGGATGGTTCGGTTCGTGTTCCCCGAGGTGCGGGTCCCGCAGCTGCCGAGGCACTGCGGCGGCGTTCATCTTGGGGTTCACATATGGATTTAGTAGCGGGGTTTGAGACGGGCCCCGCCCTTTCTCAGCCCTTACCTGCTGAATCCGGTGTCCCAGCTCAGGAAGGAGCCCGCTCTGCGGTTTCTCCTCCCCAGGCTGAGACACCACTGTTGCGGCTATCCAGTTCTGAGGAACTGGATGTCGTCGATATGGGGGAATTTGAGTTTTCGCCAGCTCATGCCCCTGCTGATGAGGAGCTTATGGAGGTTTTATCTCGTGCTGTTGCTAAATTAAATATTGAGTGGCCAGCTGATGATATTGATGTTGAATCAAGAAAGAGTCTTCTGGATGAACGTTTTTTACCATCTAGATCACGACCTCCTCGTCGGGAACTCCCGTTTTTTCCTGATCTTCACACTGAGGTGTCCAGATCATGGAATAAACCGGCGTCTTTCAGAGTGCATAATCCTCAAACGAGTAATTATAGTAAAGTGAGAGGTATGGATAATTATGGTTATTTGACGATGCCTCGTGCGGAAGAGACGCTTGCGAGCTATCTCTCCCCCGAGTCAGCGTCATCACTGAAAGCCCCGACGTTACCCACTAGACCATTAAAAAATACATCAATGCTGGTGGGTAAAGCGTATTCGGCAGCAGGTCAGGCTGCAGCATGTTTGCATACTATGTCGATTTTACAAGCTTATCAGGCTGACCTGCTGAGGGACATGGATGAATGTGAGGAAGTTAGTGCTGAGACTGTTCGTGAATTACGTCGCACAACAGATTTATCTCTCCGGGCCACCAAGGAGACGGCTAAATCAGTTGGCCGTTCTATGGCAGCCCTGGTGGCCACGGAGCGTCATTTATGGTTGAATCTTTCTGATATCAAGGATAAAGATAGATCTGTTCTTCTGGACGCACCGCTTTCTCCTACAAGTCTGTTCGGCGATGCTATAAATTGTGTTGTCGATAGGTTTCAAGAAAATAAAAAACAAGCGGCTGCGTTTCAGAGGTTTCTTCCTCGCCGGTCCAGTGTCCCCGAGGCCGCTCGTAATGTAAAGTCTGAGCAGCCTCGTCCGTCTACGAGCTCCGCACACAGATTCCAGCAGAAACAGAGCGTCGCTGCTCGGGCTCCTCCACAATCTGGGGTTCCCGAGTGGCGTTCGCAGTCCAGGCCTGGTGGGGGTAGACAGGATCTGAGGACTGTCATCTCCAAGAGAGCCTGGACTAAGAAGAAGTCCTGACGCCAAGTGTGCCAGGCTTCTGAGGGTGGTCCCCTCCAAGGAGGAACGATTCCGAGGAACCGTTTCTCTTTGGCGCCCTCCGGGGGGCGATTCTCCGAGGAGAGTCGCAGCGTTGCCACATCGGTTGTTCCCTGCCGGTTCGCCGTTTCAGGGCACCGAGGTGTCAGCGTCCCCGTACAATCCTCTGAGGAGGGTTGTAGAACGGTCAGTTCGGTTGTTCCCTGCCGGTTCGCCGCTTCAGGGCACCGAAATGATTGTTCAATCAAATCCAGAGGCCAGTCTCGAGGGACTGGTTCCCTTATCAGAATTTCTGGCAGCGTGGAAACTTCTGCCAAATATTTCTATATGGGTCCTGCACATAATAGAAAAGGGTTACAGAATTCAGTTCGGTTCTCGTCCGCCCAGATTTCAAGGGGTCCTTCCCACAGTGGTGGACCCACAGCAGGCTCTGGTTATGGAGCAGGAAGTTCTGACACTTCTGCAAAAAGGAGCGATAGAGAGGGTGCCTCCTCCCAACAGAGAGTCAGGGTTTTACAGCCGTTACTTCATTGTTCCGAAAAAGGATGGAGGGTTGCGTCCTATTCTAGATCTGCGCCAGTTAAACAGCAGAGTTCAGAAACTCAAGTTCAGGATGCTCACACTCAAGCAAATTGTTTCACAGATTCAGTCCGAGGACTGGTTTGTCACAATAGACCTGAAAGACGCTTATTTCCATGTATCTATCCATCCTCATCACAGGAAGTTCCTGAGGTTCGCTTTCGGGGGCGAAGCTTACCAGTATCGGGTTCTGCCGTTTGGCCTAGGTTTATCACCCCGCACCTTTACAAAATGCGTGGATGCAGCTCTGGCTCCTTTGAGACTCCAGGGCATTCGCGTATTAAATTATATCGACGATTGGTTGATTTTAGCTCAGTCAGAGCAGTTGGCGGTTCGGCATCGAGATGTCGTTCTGTCTCACATAAAGGAATTGGGGTTGCGGCTCAACACCAAGAAGAGTGTTCTCCTCCCTTCTCAGAGGACCACTTTTTTGGGTGTAATTTGGGATTCGACCACAATGCAGGCACGTCTATCTCCTGCTCGGATCGCGGCGATTCTCACAGCCGTAAAAAATGTAAAACTAGGCCAGTCACTCACTGTCAAACAGTTTCAGAGACTGTTGGGGCTTATGGCAGCAGCGTCCAACGTGATTACTTTTGGCCTGCTGTACATGAGACCTCTGCAGTGGTGGCTCAGAACCAAGGGGTTTTCTCCGAGGGGAAATCCGTTCCGCAAGATCAAGGTCACGCGGCTATGCCTTCGTGCTTTGGTCATGTGGAAGAAACCTTGGTTCCTCGCCCAGGGCCCAGTGCTGGGGGCTTCTTGTCGACGCGTCACGCTTTCGACGGATGCTTCCCTCACAGGATGGGGGGCGGTCATGAGTGGCCGCTCGGCGCAAGGTCTTTGGCAGGACCATCATCTGTCATGGCACATAAATCGTTTGGAGATGATGGCGGTATTTCGAGCTCTCAAATATTTCCTGCCAGACCTGAGAGGCCATCATGTGTTGGTTCGTACGGACAACACGTCAGTGGTTTCATATATCAACCATCAGGGGGGTCTGAGGTCACGTCACCTTTGCAAGCAGGCCCATCAGATCCTCCTATGGGCCCAGGGGAAGTTGCTTTCTCTCAGAGCAGTTTACATTCCGGGGCGTCAGAATGTGGGAGCAGATATACTGTCAAGGCAGGGGCTGAGGCCCGGGGAGTGGAGACTTCACCCCGAGGTGGTGGAGCTCCTGTGGGAGAGATTTGGTCGTGCTCAGATAGACCTTTTCGCATCCTCAGATACAACCCATTGTCCCATGTGGTTCTCTCTCACGCACCCAGCTCCTCTCGGACTGGATGCGATGGTGCAGGTGTGGCCGAGGCTGCACCTGTATGCTTTTCCCCCGATATCATTGCTCCCGGGGGTTCTGGAGAGGGTTCGCCGGGAAGGGGCCCGTCTGCTACTAATAGCCCCTTACTGGCCAACTCGAGTTTGGTTCTCGGACTTGGTGTCTCTTCTGAACGGCTCTCCCATGGAGATTCCAATCAGGAGGGACCTGCTGTCCCAGGTAGAGGGCACGATATTTCACCCTCGGCCGGAGCTGTGGAAACTGTGGGCCTGGCCTCTGAGGGGGCCAGGCTCATAGAATCCGGTCTCTCGACTGAGGTCGTTGAGACCATTCTCCATTCCAGAGCCCCTTCCACGAGAAGACTTTATGCGCTGAAATGGAAATTATTCTCCACCTGGTGTGGTGAGCGTCAGTTAGATCCTGTTAACTGCCCTGTTGGTTCAGTTCTCGATTTTCTGCAAGACCGTTTCTCTGCTGGGTTATCTCCTTCCACGTTAAAAGTTTATGTGGCGGCTATATCGGCCTATCATACCCCTCTGGGGGGTATTTCTATTGGGAGAGATCCTCTGATTATTCGTTTTCTCCGTGGTACATTGAGGTTGAGACCTGCACTGCACTCTAGAGCACCGGCTTGGGATTTAGCCATCGTACTTGAGGGTCTGGCTCTGGCTCCCTTCGAGCCTATTGAAGAGGTTTCAGAAAAATTCCTCACTTTGAAAGCTTTGTTTCTCCTTGCTATTTCTTCTATCAAGAGAATTGGAGATTTGCATGCCCTGTCGGTTGCTCCTTCATGCCTGGAATTTGCACCTGGTATGGTGAAAGCATTTCTATACCCTAGACCGGGGTATATACCTAAGGTCCCAGTGAATGTTGGGGGCCCAATAGTGTTGCAGGCCTTTTATCCTCCACCGTTTAATACCCCAGATCAGGAACAATTGAACCTGTTATGTCCAGTTCGGGCATTAGATGCCTACGTTCACAGAGCTGCCCTGTGGCGTAAGTCAGAGCAACTATTTGTATGTTTTGGGTCACTCAGAAGAGGGTGCCCTGCATCAAAACAGGTTATGAGCAAATGGATAGTCGAGGCTATTTCATTGGCTTATGAAGCGGCCGGTCAGCCTTCACCTATGGCTGTACGGGCCCATTCTACTAGGAGTATGGCGGCCTCTACGGCCTTAATTTCGGGTGTTTCCCTTCTTGACATTTGTAATGCGGCAGGCTGGTCCTCTCCGCATACATTTGTCAGGTTTTATGACCTTGACCTCTCCACTCCTGGGGCGAGGTTGCTTGCTTCTTAGTGTGCGCCAAGGACTTCACACAGAACGGGCATTTGTCACTATGGCGTAGTGGGTATGGGGTTCCCACCGCGTCTCAAACGCAGCTCGAAGTTCCCTTGAAAGGGAACGTCTCAGGTTACGTATGTAACCCTGGTTCCCTGAGAGGGAACGAGACGCTGCGTTTGCCTGCCATACTTCCTGCATACCCTGATCGACTTACTTCAGACTTTTCAGAAGCTGTCGCGGTCTGTTTTCAAGGGTGCTTTATAGTTTCCTGGTCTATGACGTCACCTATGACGTATCGGGCTTCCATTGGACTGATTTTACACGTGCTTCATGACGCAATCACGCAGAGCGTTCCCACCGCGTCTCAAACGCAGCGTCTCGTTCCCTCTCAGGGAACCAGGGTTACATACGTAACCTGAGACGTTTTGCCATTTAAAAGTATATTAAAATATATTATTCATGTGGAAAAAACATTTAAATATGCAATTTTGGTAATCAAAGATGAGTTTTAAGGGATAACATTATTGACTACAGCTGCAGGGGAACTTTAATACAATTTAAAATTATTCATGCCTTAAAATAGCTTGAATGTAACTCTACAATCTCGAAAACTACACCCATTTAGTATACTCGGATCCATGAATAAGCAATTTAGCCCTGCCTCCAGTTAAATCACACATTTCAGAGATCCACTCTGTCAACTTTTCTCAAGTTACATTAGTAAATGCTGCACAGTTGTATCGCTCTTTACAACGTCGGACACATAATGGTAATTAATGTGATTTGCCTTTTGCTTGACTATGTTATCAAACAGCTAATAATGTGTTGGTAATGTTACACAAATCATGTTCCTATTTGCCATGTCAGAGTCAGAGTCTGCCTTCTAAAATTCAGCATCCTTACAAACGCTTTGAACAACTCAGAACGTCAGTGGAGAAAGGCATTTAGTTCATCATAACATCGTTATATACATCATACACCCGCCATATTGCTAAATCCCAATTTTTCATATCAACATAAAAATATACCGGAATAACCTGGCTTCTCTTGAGACTCCCCTGCTAGTTCGATGTTAATGATATGCTAAAGGCCGCCGACACGTTGACGTGATTGGTTACAAGGTAGTTTGTGACGTAAGAAACACCATATAATAAAAACGGTAGCCTACCAGTCATTGTACCATGTGAACATTGTAACATGTCGTCACTAAACTTAATAAAATTCAGTTTAGAGACCAAATGTTTTGACAATCATGCAAGGTTTTTATTTTATTTTTACATCCCCCCCTTTCCATAATTCTCACTCCAAGCTAAACTCAAAAGTTGTCAGCCCTGACTCAGAAATGGTGTTGACATAGACATATAAACAATATTATAAAACATGATTTCTGATCAAATAAATTCAGCCTTGGTAAGCATAAGAGACTTATTTCAAAAGCATTAAACCCTAAACTTTTGAACAATTGTGTATCAGTTTATAATCTTGCATTCTTTCTGATAACACTATTTGTAAAATAAGAAACAAGTGGCCGTTTGTCTTCCGGTACCTTCTAAAACAAGTTAAGAATGAGTGTGTAAAGTTACCACTAAAAAGGTACTGTATTTTGAAATGTCAGCAATCAATATATAGGTCTGAGGGGTATAAATTCAGTGCAGTTCATGTCAGGTTTGTCTTTGCCAGTGCTAAGGGCGATTGATTTTTTTAGCAGTGTGAAAGCTACTATTGCAAATATTGATTTTGTAGTAAAGTGTCATGATTGGAGATAAATAATCATTGTAGGTTATTTTGGCACGATTATCATAAAAGATTCATCATGAAAGTGTGTGTGTGTGTGTACGTGTTTGTTTAGTTTGGGCGATAGGGGCCATACTCCTTCATTGCATTGATAAGGCATGAGTATGTTTTTGTTTCTTTAGTAGTTTGCTGATGTTTCCACATTATAAAGACACACACCCTGAGGGTGCTGTCACTCACATTTGCATGCCTGAACACACCCCTTCTACCAGTATGCTGTAGCATGGGTATGGGAGTGTGTGTTAGGGGAGGAAGTATAAACATGTCTTGTGATTGAAGACGTGCAAAATGGCCCGTAGTGCCTATTAGAAAACATGGCAAGCAGTTGACTCAGACATTCCAAAAGCAAAACACATCTTCGTTAATATGTGAACCTGAACGGATCTGGTGAAACTCAAAACTGGCACAATCTTTCATCTTGAAAAGTACTGTAAAGTCATGTGACATTCAGAGATTAGTAGACAACATTTAGTGTGACTTTATAATCGTAAAATCCTATTGCAATCATAATATTTTTTAACTACATGTCAACTAACGCTCATTAGAATAAAGTCGACTTTTAGGTCTAATACTCTAATGATTACTTGACATGTACTTGCAATGTTACTTATAATCATCAGTAGAATGTCTGTTGGGGGACTATCAAAATAAAGTGTTAGCAGATATTAAACAGACAGTCTACTCTAATGACTGGTAGTTGACATGTAGTTAGAATATCTAAAGTGGACTATTGAATTAAAGTGTTACTGTAGTTATTAACATCAGTATTTATTTAAATGTTTATTTTGCTTAAAGGTGGGGTATGTGATTTTCTTTTTTGAACTTTTTTTTCAAAATCACTTGAAATCCTATTCCTAACCCACTTACAGCCACTGAGTTAGAAGCACTGAAATGAAAATTAAGCAATTTAATCATCTGTGGAACGGGCAGGACTCGAAAAACTCCAGCCAATCATTTCCAAGACCACCTAGAATCATTGGACAGTAAGTGCGTCAATCAAACGGTCGTACCATACCTCCCTCCCCCATCCCCCTCGCGCGCGTGTCCCCTTCGTGCGCATACTCAAAGCTCGTGACTCAGTCACAGTAAGTGCAAGTCGCCCCGGTACAGAGAGAGAGAGAGTAAGTGCAAGTTGCTTCCGTTTGGAGAATGATTCCGTGTCCATGTTCTTCGAATGGGTGGAGTCAGGGTCAGCGTTGGAGGAAAGAAGGTAGGACCTTTTGAGTTGTGTATTTTCAAAATCTGCCGGCCGTTTTGCAAATCCCATACCCTACCTTTAATCGCAATTAATTACAGAAAAATGTGTAATTAATTAGTTATTTTTCTAATTGATTGACATCACTAATTAAAGCTGCAGTCCGCAGTTTTTCCTCTTTGTCGCCATCTCTGTTCGAAATCTGCAATTGCAGTCATTCGCGGAATTATCAACTTTACGTGAGTTGTACTACAACACCCTCGACACGGCACAGCGCGGATGAACACAATGTTTGAGGAGACTGTGAGGCTGTCAGTCACCGCACCGGTGTGGATACTGTCATTCAGAATCACAGATTATTATTTTTGGAAGTATGACCAACATAAGAATTTTCACCGGAAAATGTCATCTGAACTAGTAAGAAACATCCACTTTTGTTCTGGTTCTGACATTGCAGTAAATTGCGCTGATTAAATCTAACAATCGCTTATAAGTTATCATATTATGCAAAACCGTGCAAATTATACTTTGTTCTCAAATTGTTAACAACGTCAGCATTGCGTGACTACATGTAATGTCCTTCCGATATGTATCCTTGTTTTCGCATGGGTCCGGATGCAGTCTCTTTTTTTCTGTAGCCACTCCGAAGTCCGAACGAAGTCTGTTGCATTTTACAACGGGTGAATCTGTTGTCACTGGTGATTGTCGTTTGAACCTTTCTGGATCCGCCATCAAATTGATAAGTTTAATTATATCAAGTGCTGTGAGAAAAGGCTATAAATCTCCACCTCCAACATCCTCACACGCAATATAGCCTACTAGCCGAGACACCTTCTTTATATGTACAGATGTGACGTAATGACGCAAAGACATGCTCGAATCTCCCGCGGAAATCCACCAGTACCACTGGAATTAAAAACATTATTACAACCTTACCGCTTTGAATCGAGCTAAGGCAAGCAGATAGTTTTGAACACTGCCTGGTTATGTATTTTCTCAAATATGTATTTTGGATCATTTTTAACCCCAAAAAAGCTACGGACTGCAGCTTTAAAATAAAAGCTAAATAATATCAAAATATTAATAAAACTATAATAGTATAAAAATAATTACAGTCTGCATCTTGCTAATTTTAAAGGTGCAGTGTGTAGATTTTAGCGCCATCTAGCGGTTCGGTTGCGAGTTGCACATGGCTCAGCCCACTGCTCACCCCTCTCTTTCGAAGAAGCTACGGTTGCTAAAACGGGACAAACATATCGTCGTCTGAGACAGCAGAGAATAGCCAGAGTAAGCCAAGTTTCTGTACCACGGTCCATTATAAACCACATCATGGATAAAGTTTACAAAGCCATAGTCAGGTGAGGATAGAGGGTCTTAATATATAATATAATAATAGTAATCAGCTGATTGTCTCACGAACGTAACCAGCACATTTCTCCCCACATAGCAAACCCATAATACAGCGAGGGAGAAGAACCACATGAAACTATCCAACTACATATTTTTTTCTAACAGGGTAGTAAAAGTTTACCTGGCTAATCAAGTCAAGTCAAGTCACCTTTATTTATATAGCGCTTTTTACAATACAGATTGTATCAAAGCAGCTTCACAGTGATAACATGAAAATAATACAACAAAGTTTGTTTCTAGAAGAAAATTGCGTCAACATCCGCCTTAAGTAAGGCAGATCAATTTTAGATTCAATATTGTTGAATGTTAAATGTCCCCAACTAAGCAAGCCAAAAGCCAAGGCAACAGTGGCAAGAAACCAAAACTCCATCAGGTGACAGAATGGAGAAAAAAACCTTGGGAGAAACCAGACTCAGTCGGAGGGCCAGTTCTCCTCTGGCCAACGAAGGAACAGTGTATGATTCGGGCAGCATTACAAGTCATATTGGATCGGAACATTTAGAGTATTTATCCATTTCCATCTGGTTGGACGTCGAAGTAATCACGCCGGTATGGAGACGAGTTGTTGAGGATCAGTGCCGATGGCTGTCGTGTCGATGAGGCCTTCACAGGGCTGATGAGGCTGGCACTTCAGGATGCGTTGGGATGGGTCCAGGCGCAGGTCCGCCATAGAGGAGAGACTAGGTGACACTTCAGGACTGCGTTGTCGTTGTGACCAGCTGCTGGTCCTTCATCAGATATGGATACACAGGTTGGTGACTCCTGTAAGGTTACTGTTTTACGATCAATAGTACTAATCAGCTGATTGTCAAAGCCATAACACAGCGAGGGAGAAGAACTAAGTTACATGAAGCAATCCAACTACATATTTTACACCACTGACAAGGGAAAAGTCACTACTCACGGTGTCTATGGCTAGCTTCTAGCTTTCTGCGGCTTCTCTTTCAAGGTATGAACGAAACACGCTCTGTAACGCTGTTTGTTCGCTGTCGGCTACGGTAGAAACATGACGTCACAATATGTCGACCTTCATAGAAGGGGGTGCCCGCGGTTATGTAGATATAAATGTCTCATTCTAAGGTAATAAAAACATAATGGTTCATTGAGTAAGGTCTTTATACACCACTGAACCCATAGTTATGGATCTTATATTGCATATCTGTCAATAGATCCTCAGAAATATTACACATTGCACCTTTAATTTGTATTAATTCTCTGCAAATTCTTTGTTTGTTTAGTAAAACCATCAATTAAAGGTAGGGTATGGGATTTGCAAAATTGCCGGCAGATTTTGAAAATACACAACTCAAAAGGTCCTACCTTCTTTCCTCCAACGCTGGCCCTGACTCCACCCATTCGAAGAACACGCGCAATCATTCTCCAAACGGAAGCAACTTGCACTTACTCTCTCTCTCTCTCTGTACCGGGGCGACTTGCACTTACTGTGACTGGGTCACAAGCTTTGAGTATGCGCACGAAGGGGACACGCGCAAGGGGGATGGGGGGAGGGAGGTATGGTACGACCGTTTGATTGACGCACTTACTGTCCAATGATTCTAGGTGGTCTTGGAAATGATTGGCTGGAGTTGTTCGAGTCCTGCCCGTTCCACAGATGATTAAATTGCTTCATTTTCATTTCAGTGCTTCTAACTCAGTGGCTGTAAGTGGGTTAGGAATAGGATTTCAAGTGATTTTGAAAAAATGGTCAAAAAAAAAAATCACATACCCCACCTTTAATCACACTGTGGCGAGCAGGACGAGGCCGAGTGACGTGAGCGGCGTGAGGCTGGTGGCGTGAGTGGTAATGAGTGACACCTGTGAGACGCACCGGTCTCGCATCGCTCTCACGTCACTCGGCCTCGTCCTGCTCGCCACACGCACCTAACATTAAAATTTTTATTATATTTTTATATTGTAATAATTTCACATTTAATCTCCAACTTAATGTAGAAACAATAAAGACAGTATATTTTAAATATTTGATCTAACAGGTAGGAAATATACAGAAATTGAAGTCAAGAGCAGTGAGGACGGAAACCAAGAATCAAACTCACAACCTTACAGAAACCCAAACCTCTCGGAGGGTTAAATGCACCACATTTCTACTACTATTTCTTAGCAATGCAGTTAGAATACATAAAATATTGGTATAGGGATTTAGTTTTAGCTTGGAAAGATATAGAACAGTCTTTATTTCAAGAAATACAAAAATACAAATATCCCTTTTATTGACAATAACATTAAGAAACATAATTGTTTTAAATATCTTATTATATACGACATTATTTGCGTGGTGGAAAGCTAACAGTATTTTTCATCTCACCTCCTTGGACACCATTATGGAACAACAATATGGTTACTATCAACAAATATTCCTAAAAATGAAAGAGAAAGGAATATAAAACTAAGGAGATGTTTTTGAAAATGACCTTTTTTTATGACTTTTGAACGTATACAATAAAAATACAATATTCCATAAAACAGACGCTACCATTACATACAATTAAAGGAAGCTATAAAAAGTAAACTTAATATCAATACCTTTGTAAATAGTAATCATGAACTTTTTGTTAATCTTTACCTTTTATCAAATTATTATCACTGATATATAATATCATAGCCTCCAATGATTCCATAATTTCTCTACCTACAAATAAATGGAATAACGATCTTCATTCTGAATATACTGACCTAGACCTTTTAGAACTTTGCAAAGATATGTTTGTCATATCTAGTAATTCCAGAATACAGTTGTTACAATACAAAACACTATATTGAGTATATATCACAGAAAGTTAATTGTCTCTTATGGGCCATGCCAACACTATAATTGTACATACAGTCAAAATAGTATATATGATTATATCCACTCCTTCTGGAACTGTACATACATAAAGAAAATGTGGTCAGAAATGATATATAAACTTGAAGTGATTCTAGATTTCAATCTCTCTAAATCCCCTTCAGTAATTCTGTTAGGAGATCTTTCTCATATTAGCGCTTCAAAAGTAACAAAAATATTTATCTTTACCTTATCCATATTAACAAAAGAAGCAATACTATTAAACTGGAAGGATAAAACAAAAATATCTATTACACAATGGTTCAATCTATTAGTAGACACACTTGAGAAAATGACTGCATCACTTAGAAACAAAATGACTGCTTTTAAAAAAATATGGAGCCCTCTTCTAAAGTTCCTGGACAAATGATCATGAAACATAAAATAAAAAAAGCATATAATCAAGGTGCGGATAAATTAGATGTTAAATAATGTGAGTTTACAGTTAAGTGTATTTGTTTTTGTGTAGATTTGTTTATTTGTTATGGTTTTGTATCCAGCAATGTATGTAGTTGTGTATGTGTATCTTATGGTCATGCATATTAAAAAAGGGGTTTAAAAAATAGGAATTTTTACATAATTGTGTGTGTTTTTGTCCGTTCAAGCGTAAAAGAAAACTCAATGTGGCCGGCACGCTGCCTGAAGTGACTTTATGTGTGCATGAGCCGTGTGTGTGTCACACAGACAGGAGATTCACAGATGCACGCATGACAGTGCCGCACTGAGCCCTGAGCCGCACTCTTTTATGTCTTGTCGTGCTTGAATGGTTTAAAAGCATTTACATGAATAAGAGTGTGATCATATAATGTAACGCTAGCTAAAGGATGATGGAAAAAACGGATGCTACGCAGCATAATTGCGTTAAATATTTGAATGCGTTAAACTGGAAAAAAAAATCATCGCATGCATTAATGAGTTAATTTTAACAGCCATCATTTTAATATTTTCAGTTTTCATTTTAGTTTTAGTTAATGTTTTAGTAATTTTGTGTTTTTTTTTCTATTTAGCTTTCTAATCTAATTAGCTATCTAATATTTATTTCATTTTAATTCAGCTTAATTTCAATCAACGAAAACTATTTTTAATAGTGTTAGTTTTTAATCAACTATAACAGAACTGGATGTAGGTGTTGATTCCATAGATTCAAAGAATCAGTTATTTTTTATTTTTATTTTACTGATTATTTGAAATGAAGCTATTAAATCAGATCCAATGCTGTATTGCTTTACAAAATAATCTCCATTAACTTTTAGCTTGCCTAAAACCCTTCAGAATTTTAATGAATGATTTGAAGACACTTTAAGAAAGAGTTTTGTTGGTTCTGCTTTAGTTCTTCATTTTAAGATACAGGCCAATCTCTTTCATTAGTGGCTGGTGAAGTAGACTCCTGAGGCCAACAGGAGACAATTCATAGTGGACAAGCCTTAGACTATAATTGGGTCCATCTGGGCCTTCAGCAGTGCTTGAAGTGGGTGGGGGGGTGGTGGGGTGCCGGTACTCTCTTGCATTGGCAAATCATGACATTTGATATTTCTACAGTGAAAAACAAAACTTGGAAATATTGCTGCTACAACAACAATTTATTGCTATTTATTAACAACATAAATGTATTTAAACAAGTCGTGTGTGTTTGTGTGTGTGTGTGCGCGCATTTCTTTACAAAGAAACATTCTCTTTTTAGAAGTTGGTCATTAATAAACTTGATTCTTGAAGTTTGTTAAGATGGGAGGTATACAACAATTGCATGTAAATGGTAAACAACGAAAACAACCAAGAAAACAGCTCTGATATTGTCTTTTCAGTCATACTTCGATATGTTTACAAGACAGCAAACATTAAAACAAAAGTACACTCGGGTTTGATTTGGGCATGTACCTGTCTGTGTAGGCTATTACATAAACTAAAAGAAAAGCTTATATTCTGACTAGTTTGCTCGTTTTATTATTCCAAACTGAATAATTAATAATTAAGTTTAAATGGCTAAATCTTGTATAAATATTTTTGAGTCTTCGTTTTCTTTTCTGACGTAGCCTACTCCAGTTCTTGTTAAAACACACTAGACATGCAAATTCTGTGCATTTTGGGCACTTTTTGTGTGAAATCATATCCATCAAAACTGTGCTTTCACTTTAAATGAGCGTCAGTAGCACAACCAAAATAGACTCGGCGCCGAACCCCCGCTTCACTGCTGCTCACGCTACGCTCCTCCTCGTGATGTGAATGCACTCATTGATTAACATGCAAGCCGAAAAAAATGCGCGCTGCTCACGCTTGCGGTGGCCGCGATCAGCTCCGATAGCCGTTTCGCAGCCGTAACTTGCCGCAGATGTGTGCAGTGTAAATAAGGGGTTAAACGGCCGTCACGCTTTTTCTGTCAGTGGTATAGAGTACCGGCTACATGCGAGAAGTAGCGGTACTCAAGAAAAAGTGCAGGTACGCTTAAGAGGAAAATGTAGAAGTGCTGGTACTGCGTACCAGTGAGTACCGCCCCACTTCGAGCACTGGCCTTCAGAGAGGTCACTTAAAATCAAAGTTCTCTACAGAACTTTTGTGTGTGTGTGTGGGTGTGTCAAGTATGTTTGCAAGAGTCAGTAATTATTATTTTAAAGTAATTAGGCCAAACATTTTCAGATTTTTCAGCAATAGTGAAGATTATCTTCTTCATTTTAATTTATTCTTTCTTAAAGCTGCAGTCCGTAGCTTTTTTGGGGTTAAAATGATCCAAAATACATATTTGAGAAAATACATAACCAGCCAGTGTTCAAAACTATCTGCTTGCCTTAGCTCGAATCAAAGCGGTAAGCTTGTAATAATGTTTTTAATTCCAGTGGTACTGGTGGATTTCCGCGGGAAATTCCAGCATGTCTTTGCGTCATTACGTCACATCTGTACACATAAAGAAGGTGTCTCGGCTAGAAGCCTATATTGCGTGTGAGGATGTTGGAGGTGGAGATTTATAGCCTTTTCTCACAGCACTTGATATAATTAAACTTATCAATTTGATGGCGGATCCAGAAAGGTTCAAACAACAATTACCAGTGACGACTAGAGATTCACCCGCTGTAAAATGCAAAAGACTTCGTTCGGACTTTGGAGTGGCTACAGAAAAAAAGAGACTGCAACCGGACCCATGCGAAAACAAGGATACATATCGGAAGGACATTACATGTAGTCACGCAATGCTGACGTTGTTAACATTAACAATTTGAGAACAAAGTATAATTTGCACGGTTTTGCGTGATATGATAACTTATAAGCGATTGTTAGATTTAATCAGCGCGATTTACTGCAATGTCAGAACCAGAACAAAGGTGGATGTTTCTTACTAGTTCAGATGACATTTTCCGGTGAAAATTCTTATGTTGGTCATACTTCCAAAAAGAATAATCTGTGATTCTGAATGACAGTATCCACACCGGTGCGGTGACTGACAGCCTCACAGTCTCCTCAAACATTGTGTTCATCCGCGCTGTGCCATGAGGAAAAACTCCGGACTGCAGCTTTAAAAGCCCCTTATTCCTTAAATTCATACAGAAGAAACAACATTTGTTTGGTTTTCCTCATACTAAGTCATGCAAACCCACATTGACAGTCCTGCTTGAAGAAAACTAAAACAATAATGGTTGAATAGGGGCTGTTTAAGACAAAAACTAAATCCTCAGCAGACTGAGTGACACTCACCATCTCAAGAAAATATGGCAAGGCATTGTGGGTAGTGGTAAGAATTCCTGGCCGTCTCTGTCTGATTAAAATGTGATGTGTTGAAAGCTGGCTTTGATCTTAGGAAATGTCTGCGAGGGAGAAGTTGGAATTTAGCTTGGGCTTTTTCCCTCCCGCTCACTCTGTGATTTGGCCCTGCAGATGGAGGCCGATAGATAGTGTCACCATTCATTTCCTGCTCAAGCTCCCACACCATTCTGTGCAGACGCTAGACCTGGAGCAGGGATCCAGAAAGAATAGATCACATGCCGAGCTTTTGTGGCTTGTGCTGAGCTCTGTTTTCTTCTATGCTTCATTCTAAATGTATGCATGTGCTTTGGTTTGTACATGCACAGTTAACATGACATTTTGCAAATAAACCCAAAGACTTGGAACATCCCACCCCGCTGAATGGTGGAAGAATACACCATCTGAAAAAGACTCCTAAGGTGCTTAAATGCTTTTCTTCGTCTCTGATTCCAGGCCTCCTGCATTGGCAGCCAGCCCAGCATTTTCTGATATCTCGCTTATCCGGATCTCGCCGCACCGAAACCCTTCAGTGGGGGCGGAGTCGCCCTTTAACCCCCCACATCCATACATTAACCCCTACATGGACTACATCCGCTCACTGCACAGCAGTCCCTCTCTGTCCATGATCTCTGCGGCAAGGGGCCTCAGTCCCGCAGATGGTGAGTACCTCAGAGACCAGTTCTGGGCCCACTAAAAGTCTTCTAAATGTAGGTCTATTGTGAGCAGATCTATCTATCTATCTATCTATCTATCTATCTATCTATCTATCTATCTATCTATCTATCTATCTATCTATCTATCTATCTATCTATCTATCTATCTTATCTATCTATCTATCTATCTATCTATCTGTCTGTCTGTCTGTCTGTCTGTCTGTCTGTCTGTCTGTCTGACTGTCTGTCTGTCTGTCTGACTGTCTGTCTGACTGTCTTATTTCTTATTTCTTATTCTTATTTAGAATTAGAGTTAGCTTCTCTCTGGAGGCGGAGACCATAGTTTGATCATTGGATAGGGTCACTCTCTATGTTCTTTGTCTCATGTTAGAAAACCTCTGGAGGAACATTCAGCATGTCAGGCAGAGACTAGCGATCACATCCTGAGTTAAGAGGGGGGTGAAGTTCAAGGCCATGGTTGAGGGCGGAGGGCACGAGAAGGGAGGGAAGGATGAGAAGTGGGAATGGTTTAGAGGATGGACTCCAGAGGACTTCAGGGAGCCATTTTTGTTCTTTTGCGTGAAGGCGGACTGGGAAATTCATTACAGGGTCAGCAAGAGCCTGCTGTTTTTAAAGAGTCTCTGCAGTATACTGGCCTCTTGGCCTTCTCCTCAGGCATGGAGTTTTAATTGAAGCCTGAAGCTCAAATACCAAAGGGGGCCTCTCTGAGGCCACAGATAATCACGGCTGTATTGAACTACGGTGCCATCTCACGTCAGCCAGGTCTTGCTATGTACCACGTGTCAAAGGAAGAAATGAAACATTTCCAGATGTATAGTTATTAAGGGCTAAATTAAACTTGCTGATGCAGTTTGTTTTGATGTGACCTTTTGTGGTTTGGGTGAAAACTGAAAAGCCATTTGTTTATCTGCCAAAAAATTCCTTTTTTACCCCAGACTACAAAAAGGTCACATTGATTGATTTATTGATTGATTGATCGATTGACTGATTGACTGATTGATTGATTGTGGATAGCTCTGTAAAACAAACTATGATAAAATACATGTTGATGAATTATAATTATTTTATTTCAATTATAACAGTAATAAAATTCCTATAAATATATGCAATTATTAATACAGTTCTATGCTGAAAACAACAAAATATGTTTTGGATTCTGCTGTCATTGTGTCCCCACCTGTCATCTTAACCAGCAAAACTACCTTTATCAATCAACTTCAACTAGCAGGTCTTTAAAAAAAATTATGTTGGTCTTTTCATCAGGAAGTGCTTTTTAGCCTCCATGAACATAGATAAATGGTTTATTTTTCACATTAAACCAGGCAGTTGGTTATTTTAAAAAGCTACATAAAATGATTTTTTAAATAAAAATTATTAATAATATTTTGTGTTCCTTATATAACCTCCAATTCATGTTGGTGGCGTAGAATAACTAAACATAGGTGCTAGTTTTTTTTGCTCTTTCACTTTATTGTTTAGTTTTTTCTGCTTGCTTTCCAACCCTGTTTTAAACACATTTACATGTACTCTCCCAGATGCCTACATGGTGCACCAGCAGAATGCCTCCTGGCTCTGGTGGCGCACCATACTGAGGATGCATATTCATCCTTAGAAACTGCCACTCTGATATCCCACAAGCAGAACACGCTCGCTCCAGTCGTTCCCCAGCGCCAGTCCTGCAATTCGGTGCCAACATCTCCAATTTAGAAATTCCGCAAAGCTCTTTCTGCACGTGAATGAGGAATCGAGGCACATTACCGCTCAATGCGAGAGCCGAGGCAAAGCAGAACAACGGAGACAATTAAGGAAGCCCCCCTAACCCCTCCCTCACTACTTAAGACAAAATACCCACATCGAATTAATTTGGAATTTCTTCTTACATTCACACAACCAATCAGAGATGCATATTCCATGCATTCAGTCCGGGCGTCAGTCGAGATCTTTTCATCCGCTCTGTTCATTTCTTCTGGGGAAGACAGGAATTAGCCACAACACTTTGTGCAGCTAAACTGATTTTGTATTTGCATTGAGAAGCACTGTGTCAGTCTTTCTCCTATTCTCCTTCCTTTTATGTGTGTGTATATGTGTGTGTTTGTGTGTTATTTTAAGCATGTTGCCAAAAGTTTATTTTTAGGATCAATTTCTAGGACCTGTATCACTCTGTAGCTAAAGATTGGAAGGAAGATAGAGGGAACACAAGAAAGAGAGAAAGAAAAAAAAGCAGTTTAAAGGTTTGCATATAAAATTTGGTACCATTTTTTTGTCAAAAAATGTATTTAGTTAATTAGTCACCCTCATGTCCTTTCAAACTCAAGATTTTCTTTGAAACATAAAAGAGGTTTATTCATGACAACTTTCAAAATAGTTTTAGCATGTTAATGAATTTGTTAATGTAGTCTTGGCAGACTAGATTTGATACACTGCTGCTGTTGCTGCTGCTGCAGAGCAAGTATGGACTTGGAGAGTGGAGAGTTGGAGAGTTTCAGAGTAAACCTGACTACCCTGCAGTAAACACTGAACCAGACTATTTAAATGCATAGCAAGCAGTCCCATTGGCTGCAAGATGAGCAGAGGCCAATCAGCATGTGGTAATGTTGTGATTGCTTGCAGATTGCATGTAAAGGACCTATCAACCTGCCCCCTCCAGAGTTTCATGACTGAACTAGATATATATGTAGCTGAATGTCCTGGCGTCACATTTTTCCATATGATGAAAGTGAATGGGGCCTGTCAAGATCCAGTAATAACAACAAATTATTATAAATTTCCGGTCGGTGTATGTTGCATTCATTCGTTTTTTTTTTATTTAAAGGTGACCTATAATTCAAAATTGAATTTACCTTTGTATAGTCAAATAACAAGAGTTCAGTGCATGGACATGACATAGAGTGAATCTCAAACTGGACTGTTTTCGCGTTCTCATTTAATTCACGTTTATGAAAAACACCCCTGAAAAACGGTCGGTTCTCCACACAATACCGACTGTGACGCAATAGTCGGGATCATTAATATGTACGCCTCCAAATATTTGCATAATGCCAGCCCTCAATGCCAGGCGGAACTGCGCAGCCGAAGCATGGCAGTTGCTCAGTGTGGATGTACACATGAACACAAAAGTATTTTTTAGTTCCTTCATCTGAGCCTCTGAAGAAACAATGGGTTAATTTTATTTTCTCTGGAAATTTCCAAACATTTCACTGAGTGTTTCCTCAACTTGGGCCAATACAGAGCTGGCCTCGGATCGAGCTACCAAGCAACACTTTCTGATGTGTAATTGTTCAAGTTCAGACAGGTAATCTTTCTCTCAAAATCGTTCAATACTGCTTATGCATCAGTAAGTCAAGCCAGTGACTCAAATATCAGCTTCACATCGTTTCTTTTAGTAGGATGAAAATAATCGTATTTAAATTGTGAACAAATTATATACAGAAAGCGATCAAAGAACAATCTTTCCACACAGCGCGAGTTTATCTGGACACTTGCCAAACTCGTTATGAAATCAATGACGCACGTTACTGCACAACGAAGCTCTTACTGTATTTACATCATCGTGTTTGCATTGGTGAAAGCAGAGAGAGTGCAGAAACTGCTTTGCAATGATAAGATCTTCATTCTCGCGATCAACACTGTCATCTGCTCAATGCTCATCACGGCAACATTTTATGTGATGGGAATAGATCTAAATACTTTAAAAACATCTCGCGATTCGTTAATCTCGATAGCTGTTATAGTAAAAACGTATAATAGCAGTAGTAAAAGTATTCGGGAGAGAGTTTCACATGTAATGCGTTGCTATTTCATATGCAAGCATGTCAGCCAATCACAGCAGTGGTTACACTGAATCCCACAGCAGACACGCCCCTTCAAACAGAGTGTTCAAATCAGAGGCTAAAAGCAGGCTAGGAAAAATGCCATTTATTTCTAAATTATGATTATTTTTTATCTAAAAAACATACTAACATTATAAGGGTAACCCAGGAAACATTATAAAATAATTAAAAAAAAAACATTCTAGGGCACCTTTAAAATTTAATATTGAAAACAAAAACATGAAAAAACGATGCCTTTTTCGTATGTAAAAAAAAAAAAAAATTCAAACAAGAAAACAAGACCTTGCCTTGATTTTTTATTTTTACATTCAGGGGTAGAAAATGGGTAAACAACTTAAATATTCGATTTCCACGTGTAGGCGGAATGAAACGCCCCTTACCACTGATTCACTGACAGGAAAAAATATAAAAGATGTCTTACAAATTGTAGAGAATGAATTTCAGAAGATTATGAAGTGGTTCAATGCCAATAGATTGTCCCTAAATATCAGCAAAACTAAATTTATGATATTTTGTAGTAAAAAGAAATATGTTGAAACGTCATTGTTTATTAATGGATTAGAAATTGAAAGGGCACATGAGATTAAGTTTCTAGGTATTATGATAGACGAACATTTGACATGGAAATCACATATTGATAAGATCAAAGTAAACAAAGTAAAGGTATCCCAAATAATAGGTGTGCTGCATAAAGTTAAAAATTATTTAAATAAGAATGCATTGTTTTTGTTGTATAACTCATTGATTGTTCCATATCTGGCCTATTGCATTGAAGTGTGGGGAAGTGCCTGCAAAATCTACATTAAACCAATTTTACTCTTACAGAAAAGAGCGATTAGAATTATTAGTGGAAGTGGATATCCAACTAATCCTTTATTCATACAACTAAAAACTCTGAAATTTAATGAATTAGTAGAGTATAACCTTCTAAAAACCATGTATAAAGCTCATCTGGAAAGTTTACCAAACAATTTGCAAAACAAATTCACCAAGAGGAAAAGTATAAATGAGCTAAAAGGAATGAGGTTTTTACAAAACCCAGGTTCCAATCGGCTGCAAAGGAAAAATGTGTCACAATCAAAGGAGTCAGTTTGTGGAACAGTCTTGATTGTAAAATTAAAACTTCTAAGTCCATTTATGTGTTTAAGAAGTATGTTCAATTATCAATGTTGCAGAAATATAATACTGCGGAGTAGCAGATCAACTTTATTGATGTAATTTTGTGTTTTGATGTCTTAGGAAAAGAGACGGCTGCATGAGACAGCTTAAATGAACTGGAACTGTAAATGATTTTGTGTTGAAGGGGGCAGACATTATAAGTTTTTACTTCTTTCTGCTCCTTTTCATTCATGTTAAATGCTGTCGTTGTATTTGTTTTAAATTAATGAAATAAATAATAATAATAAAAAATAAAAAATTGGTCAAGCAAAGATTAAACAGTGCTGTCATCATGTCTTCTTCAGTAACAGAATAATAGTCATTTGTTGCTAGTTGTACGAATTTTTTAAGTGTTTATTGCAACTGAATTTCATCTCTTTCAAACAACAACCAGACTAATGGCCTGACACAAATCGTACCACGGCAGAGCCTAGGGAGGGCTTTCTTCTGTGTAGACATAGGTTCACTATGGCTAACTAACCGTGCCAGAGAAATAAACTATTATAAGTGTTTATTTCGGAAATATGAATGTATCGCATTTGCTCCCACATTACCCATTACTCTACTCATTTAGCACACCTCCTGTTCTATTTAGCTGGCCAACTCTCAAAATCTGTGTGGCAAAGCTCCACGACGCATTGTACATCGCAGAGCAAATGCATTTACATTGTAGTGAAGCACAGATTTGTATCTTTATAAGTGTCAATACAGCAGTCATAACTTTTGTTTTAGGCAATACACTGAGTTTATTTCATTAATATTGAGTATTAATTGATGTCACTGAAACTGATGTGTTTAATTTTCTCTGCCATCTACTGTTAACTTCCAAAGCAAAGTCACAGAACCGTTGTGCGACTGACTCTCAGCATAGGCACGCAGAGTTTAATTCTTGAATGAATCTGAGTCTGTGAACCAATCGGTTGAGTGAGTGATTCAATGACCCATATAGACAGCCACTTGATTTTTATTCCTGAATGAATCAGCATTTTGAGTGAATCGGATGAATAAATGAAAGTGAAAAGTCAAGTCAAGTCAAGTCACATTTATTTATATAGCGCTTTTTACAATACAGATTGTTTCAAAGCAGCTTTACAGAGATAACAGGAAAATAATGCAAAAAAGTTTGTTTCCAGAAGAAAATAGCGTTACAGTCCAGCTTAAGTAAGTTCAGTGATGTTTAGTTTTTGTTTTAAAAAAGTTATTAATTTAGTTTATATATATATATATATATATATATATATATATATATACATTCACCGGCCACTTTATTAGGTACACCTGTCCAACTGCTCGTTAACACTTAATTTCTAAGCAGCCAATCACATGGCGGCAACTCAGTGCATTTAGGCATGTAGACATGGTCAAGACAATCTCCTGCAGTTCAAACCGAGCATCAGTATGGGGAAGAAAGTTGATTTGAGTGACTTTGAACGTGGCATGATTGTTGGTGCCAGAAGGGCTGGTCTGAGTATTTCAGAAACTGCTAATCTACTGGGATTTTCACGCACAACCATCTCTAGGGTTTACAGAGAATGGTCCGAAAAAGAAAAAACATCCAGTGAGCGGCAGTTCTGTGGGCGGAAATGCCTTGTTGATGCCAGAGGTCAGAGGAGAATGGCCAGACTGGTTCGAGCTGATAGAAGGGCAACAGTGACTGAAATAACCACTCGTTAAAACCGAGGTATGCAGCAAAGCATTTGTGAAGCCACAACACGCACAACCTTGAGGCGGATGGGCTACAACAGCAGAAGACTCCGCCGGGTACCACTCATCTCCACTACAAATAGGAAAAAGAGGCTACAATTTGCAAGAGCTCACCAAAATTGAACAGTTGAAGACTGGAAAAATGTTGCCTGGTCTGATGAGTCTCGATTTCTGTTGAGACATTCAGATGTTAGAGTCAGAATTTGGCGTAAACAGAATGAGAACATGGAACCATCATGCCTTGTTACCACTGTGCAGGCTGGTGGTGGTGGTGTAATGGTGTGGGGGATGTTTTCCTGGCACACTTTAGGCCCCTTAGTGCCAATTGGGCATCGTTTAAATGCCACGGCCTACCTGAGCATTGTTTCTGACCATGTCCATCCCTTTATGGCCACCATGTACCCATCCTCTGATGGCTACTTCCACCATGTCACAAAGCTCTAATCATTTCAAATTGGTTTCTTGAACATGACAATGAGTTCACTGTACTAAAATGGCCTCCACAGTCACCAGATCTCAACCCAATAGAGCATCTTTGGGATGTGGTGGAACGGGAGATTCACATCATGGATGTGCAGCCGACAAATCTGCGGCAACTGTGTGATGCCATCATGTCAATATGGACCAAACTCCCTGAGGAATGCTTCCAGCACCTTGTTGAATCTATGCCACGAAGAATTGAGGCAGTTCTGAAGGCAAAAGGGGGTCCAACCCGTTACTAGCATGGGGTACCTAATAAAGTGGCCGGTGAGTGTATATATAGTAGGGGTGGCACGGTACATGAAAAAACACCCGAACCGTTCGGTTCGCTTGTCTCGGTTCGGAGCGTGTGTGCGTCTCACGGTTCGACGCATGCGCAATGTAGCCTTGTGCCCGTATGTGACCTCAGACGTGTGTTATCCTTTTCGCACGAAATAAGACGTGTGGACATACATATGAGGCTTGTTCGACTTGAACCGGCGCTGCACAGAGCGATCGGTGAATAACATCAAAGTACCGCGAGAGCGACGGCTCCGTATGCTTTTCAATCACTCTCGCGGTACTTTGATGTCATAAACCGATCGCTCTGTGCAGCGCCGGTTCAAGTCGAACAAGCCAGTAAAGGTGGAGTATGGAGTGCTGCAGGTCACGTCACGCGTAGAAATGGCAAGTGGGAGAGATAAGGAAGGCTAACGAGGATACGCCAGCGTCGTATAAGTCCGGTGTGTGGGAACATTTTGGATTGAAAAAAATGTATTCTCACTCTCAGGGAATAGAAGCATTGTTGATACTGTTTTTGTGTTGAGGTTGAACTTATGTTTCACTTTATGATTATGGCCTTTGCTATTGCTATAGCCTAATTATAGTAAATTATGTTTCATGTATTTTGAGTTATTTAAAAGACAGAGTTTTAAGAGATCCTCTCTACACTTAAGTTGGCAGTTTGATAAATGCAAGTTAATTTCAATCTTTGTGTGCTAAAAATGCACATAAGTTCCTGTAGAGATAGTGATGCACATTCTCCTTTTTTTGCCAAATAAACGAAAAGCGTGTCATCAATATCTTCTCTCTTGCTGTATCAAAATCTCACCTATCTTTCCTCGGAGATGGTCCCAATAATGTGCTTATAGTCAAGTCAAATTCAGTTTGTGCATGATATAACTTTTTTTTAATACTGTATCCTAAATTGTGGATAATTAAGCTATATATCATATGCTGAAGTACATTTCTGGAGTGTTAAAGATAAAAAAAAAAATAACAACAAGAACCGTAGAGAACCGAAAACCGTGACCCTAAAACCGTGATACAAACCGAACCGTGGGTTTTGTGAACCGTGCCACCCCTAATATATAGCCGCTCTGGAGTAAACCGTGATGTCATCGTCCAGCTCAGTTCAGTTCTTGTATAATAGTGTCAATGCAGGCAGATCAATATTATTGTTGAATATTAAATTAAATGTTAAATTTAATGTCCCCAACTAAGCAAGCCAAGCCAATGGCAACAAAAGTCGAAAAAGGCGACAGTGGCAAGGAACCAAAACTCCATCAGGTGGCAGAATGGAGAAAAAACCCTGGGAGAACCCAGGCTCAGTTGGGGGACCAGTTCTCCTCTGGCCAATGAACGAATAGTGTATGATTATGATTCAGGCAGCATTATAGGTCAGAAGTCAGATTGGTTTGGAAAAATCAGAATATCATCCAGTTTCATCTCGGATTCACGCCGGTATGGAGGCGGGTTTGTTAAGGATCAGTGTCGATGGCTGTCGTGTCGATGAGACCTTCACAGGGGAGAGTCTAGTTGAAACCATCTCTGCTGACACTTCAGGAATGCGTTGTGGTCGTGTCTAGGCACAGGTCCACCATCTGATCTAGATACGGCCTGGATCCAGCTGATTACAGTAAATCTCGGAATAAGCAGAAAGACTAACATTAGCTTACATGCCATTCTTCTTATGATGTAACGAGTACATCAGGTGTTATAGGAAGTGTTCCCGGTTCAGGCTGACCTAATTTATGCAGCCTAATAATCATTTAACTGATTTGAATAATAGGAATGTATACATTTCTATGTGTATGCCAGGTTAAAGAGATGTGTTTTCAGTCTAGATTTAAACTGACAGAGTGTGTCTGCTTCCCGGACAATGTTAGGAAGACTGTTCCAGAGTTTTAATTAACTGGCCAGAGTTTTGAGATCGCAATAGACGTGAAGGACTATAATGCATTCGCTCAAGTACTGGGGAGCTAAACCATTTAGTATTTTGTAAGTAATCAGCAATATTAAAAAAATTATACGATGTTTAATAGGGAGCCATGCAATGCAGTGTTGACAGAACCTGGCTAATATGGTCATACTTCCTGGTTCTAGTAAGAACTGGTTTTGGACCAGCTGTAGTTTGTTTATTATGTGTGCAGGGCAAACACCCATAAGAGCATTACAATAATCTAGCCTTGAGGTCATGAACTCATGAACTAACTGTTCCGCATTTTTCATTGCAAGCATATGTCGTAATTTAGATATATTTTTAAGATGGAAGAATGTGGTTTTACAGATGCTAGAAATGTGGCTTTCACATGAAAGATTGCTATCAAAGAGCACACCCAGGTTCCTAATCGACGATGAAGACTTGACAGAGCAGCCATCAATTGTTAGACAGTATTCTAAGTTAGTACGTACAGAGGTTTTTGATCCAATCATTAGAAATGCCGTTTTTTCAGAATTAAGTAATAGGAAATGACTAGTCATCCAAATTTTTATATCAGCTATGCATTCCATTAATTTCTTAATGAGAGGTTTAATAATAGACAGCTTAAAAGTTTTCGGTACATATCCTAGTGACAAAGATGAATTAATGATATTAAGAAGAGGATCTATGACCTTTGGAAGCATTTCTTTCAGTAGCTTAGTCGGTATAGGGTCTAACATACATGTTGTCGATTTAGATGATTTTACCAGGTTCATTTAGACAATTGTTCCTCTCCTATTGCAGCGAATTAATAGAATTTTTCCTCAGGGACACTACAATGCACTGCCTGATGCGATACTGTAGTAGATGATTGCATAGTTATAATTTTCTCTCTAATATGATCAATCTTGTAAGTTAAGAAGTTCATAAAGTCATTACTGCTATGCTCTTTGGAAACTTCAGAAGTAGAAGCTTTATTTCTTGTTAATTTAGCCACTGTGTCAAATAAATACCTAGGGTTGTGTTTGTTTTCTTCTAAGAGAGACTAAAATTAATATTGTGTTTTTATTATGTTTCTGTGAAGCACCTTGGTCAGCAGTAATGCTGTTTTAAGGTGCTATATAAATAAAAGTGACCTTGACCTTGACCTAAAAATAAGCAGATCTAGCAGTTTTTAAAGCTTTTTTGTACGCAATCTTGCTCTCTCTCCACGAAATTCAAAAAACGTCTAGTTTTGTTTTCTTCCAGTTGCGCTCCATTTTTCTGTCTGCACTCTTAAGGGCCTGAGTGTGCTCGTTGTACCACACCGTTGGACTATTTTCTTTAAGTGCAAAGGAGCAACTGTATCTAAAGTGCTGGAAAAGAGAGAGTCCAAAGTTTCTGTCGCAATATCGAGTTCTTCTAAGCTATCTGGAATGCTAAGGAGATGAAACTGATCAGGAATATTATTAATAAAGCAATCTTTTGTGGCAGAAGTGATAGTTCTAACATATTTGTAACACGGAGTCGGCTTTGCAACCTTGGCTAAATGGAGTATACACGAGACTAGATAATGATCTGAGATGTCATCGCCCTGCTGCAGAATTTCAGCGGCATTAACATTGATTCTATATGACAATATTAGATCTAAACTATGATTATGACAATGAGTGGGTCCTGACACGTCTTGTCCAATTCCAATAGAGTTCAGAATGTCTTTAAATGCCAATCCCAATGTGTCTTTTTCGTTATCTACATGTATATTAAAATCACCAACAATTAGGACTTTATCTGCAGCCAGTACTAACTCTGATACAAAAATCTGCAAATTCTTTGCCTAAAAGTGAAGGTGAAATTGATGTGACGTGTGGCCAAGTATGGTGTCCCATACTTGGAATTTGTGCTCTGTGTATACACAGTATTGAACACAAACACACACAGGCTGTGGCACCCGGGGAGATTGGGAGTTAGGTGCCTTGCTCAAGCGCACCTCAGTTGTGGGTAATGAGAGTGGAAGAGAGCACTGTTTATTCACTTGAACCTGCGACCTTCGAGTTACAAGTCAGATTCTCTAACCATTAGGCCACAACTGCCCCTAAATTACTTGTTCATTGACACAGTGACTTGCCACCGCCTACTGGCGACATTTAATTATCCAAGTATTGTTTCATTTTGTCATTCATTTAAAATATCTGTATTCAAAATGTTGTTTAAGACATTAATCTAATTTCATCATGCTTGGGTCTTTAAGACCCAAGGAGAGATACTTGGCAGTAATTTCCATGCTGCCAGAACAGTTTCAACAAAGAATCATAAAATAATAGCTTGCAAACACACATAATTCGTTTGCACGCGATTATAGGAACAAGAGAGAAAGGGAATCTCCCGTCTCCACAGTTCCCTCCACATATATATATATATATATATATATGAGATGTTTTATTAACAAAGTTCCGGAAGAGCACCCAGATCTACCCAGTACGATTGGAGGCCTATATATATATTCTCGACTCACCTATTTTCTTTGACAGTCTTTTCTGCATCCCTCCGCCACCCTGACTCCTCACTTTAGGCTAGTTCCTATCCCAGCCAGGGATATGGGGGAGTACTCTGGGTTCGGCCAAATACACATACTATTTTACTCTAATTTTAAGTGTAGTTCACACTTACAAATATTTAGAGTAAAAGAGTATGCGTATTTGCGTGAAATATATATAGCGAACCCATAATCAGTGCGTTGCCTCGGCAAACGTGAGATCTGAGCCACTAGATTCTTTATTGACAAGAGAACCTACGTCTTCAGCCCATTTTGAAGAATCATCATCTTAAACAGCGGACGGGACCCGTCTCCCGCTCCTCAGCCAGATCGGCTTGCGATATGCGAGACGAGCAAGAAGCACTTTAATGGAAAACAACTGACAGTGCTCACACTCGCCATGCTCAAACGCAAGCGCTCAAAGCAGAACTCATGCGTATCATAACCAGGGATGGTCTGTGAACATGGAGGAATGCATCTTCTGATTGTTTGCGACATGATGACAAATTTCTTCACACTGACAGCTGGAACGCTAACTCCTAACAAAGTGGACAGATAGAAAGTGTAGCACACACACAATACGGTTCTCTGAAGACAAAGAAAACCTGAAAGCACAACTGTTTCACGTCTATTTACAGCCTCTCATGAGCGCGCATTCCAATGCTGTCATCGTCAGAGGTTATTTAAAGTTTTTGGCGTGTTTGCCATACTTCACAACCGGTCAAACAAAGATATTTTCCCATAGCACTAAACTCAGCGCAGCATTGAGAGTGAATGTTGATAGGGAACATTTACTAATTTACTAACAGGCAATGTGCGAAATATGCAGGCTAGGGGTAGTTGTGGGTGCAGATGCAAAGTAAATTAATATTCAACAAAATTATTGCTCTGACTGTACGGATGCTGTTGTATGAGAACTAAACTGAGCAAGATGATGACATCATTTTTTGCAGAACTGCTTTGTAGATGAAATGAACTAATTAAAAATGTATGATCTTCACTACAGAACTGAATCAACACTGAACTGACTTTAGCTGAACAACAGCTGAAATGTATAATCACTGTAAAGCTGCTTTGAAAGAATCTGTTTTGTATAAAGTGCTATTTAAATAAGGTGACTTGACTTGTTTTTTGAGATAGACTAATATTTCAAGCCACACGTAGGTTAATTTAAGTCTACACAGGAAAAAGCCTTGTCTTGTTCTGCCCCATTACGGTTTGTGTAAAGCCATTCATTAGTCTGGTTGTTTGATGAGAAAGAGATTAAATGTAGTTGCAATAAACGCTTTAAGAATCCTTACAAGTGTAGCCATCGAAAACCAATTATCCGAAGGTACACGGACCGCATGGACTCCGTGCAAAGTCTTCTGAAGTCAAAAAATTAATTAAGCCATTGATGCACAAGTTTGAGAGTAAAAAGAGTCTGGTATTCAAGGAATTTGCATATATATATATATATATATATATATATATATATATATATATATATATACACACTCACCTAAAGTATTATTAGGAACACCTGTTCAATTTCTCATTAATGCAATTATCTAATCAACCAATCACATGGCAGTTGCAATGCATTTAGGGGTGTGGTCCTGGTCAAGACAATCTCCTGAACTCCAAACTGAATGTCAGAATGGGAAAGAAAGGTGATTTAAGCAATTTTGAGCTTGGCATGGTTGTAGGTGCCAGACGGACCGGTCTGAGTATTTCACAATCTGCTCAGTTACTGGGATTTTCACGCACAACCATTTCTAGGGTTTACAAAGAATGGTGTGAAAAGGGAAAAACATCCAGTATGCGGCAGTCCTGTGGGCGAAAATGCCTTGTTGACGCTAGAGGTCGGAGGAGAATGGGCCGACTGATTCAAGCTGATAGAAGAGCAACTTTGACTGAAATAACTACTCGTTACAACCGAGGTATGCAGCAAAGCATTTGTGAAGCCACAACACGCACAACCTTGAGGCGGATGGGCTACAACAGCAGAAGACCCCACCGGGTACCACTCATCTCCACTACAAATGGGAAAAAGAGGCTACAATTTGCAAGACCTCACCAAAATTGGACAGTTGAAGACTGGAAAAATGTTGCCTGGTCTGATGAGTCTCGATTTCTGTTGAGACATTCAGATGGTAGAGTCAGAATTTGGCGTAAACAGAATGAGAACATGGATCCATCATGCCTTGTTACCACTGTGCAGGCTGGTGGTGGTGGTGTAATGGTGTGGGGGATGTTTTCTTGGCACACTTTAGGCCCCTTAGTGCCAATTGGGCATCGTTTAAATGCCACGGCCTACCTGAGCATTGTTTCTGACCATGTCCATCCCTTTATGGCCACCATGTACCCATCCTCTGATGGCTACTTCCAGCAGGATAATGCACCATGTCACAAAGCTCAAATCATTTCAAATTGGTTTCTTGAACATGACAATGAGTTCACTGTACTAAAATGGCCCCCACAGTCACCAGATCTCAACCCAATAGAGCATCTTTGGGATGTGGTGGAACGGGAGCTTCGTGCCCTGGATGTGCATCCCACAAATCTCCATCAACTGCAAGATGCTATCCTATCAATATGGGCCAACATTTTAAAGAATGCTTTCAGTACCTTGTTGAATCAATGCCACGTAGAATTAAGGCAGTTCTGAAGGCGAAAGGGGGTCAAACACAGTATTAGTATGGTGTTCCTAATAATCCTTTATGTGAGTGTATATATAATTCTCTTATGCTCACCAAGACTGCATTTATTTATTTAAAACAGTATTATTATTTTTTTTGTTTTTTTACCATTTAAAGTAACAGTTTTCTATTTGGATATACCTGTATTTTAAAATGTAATTAATTGCTGTGATGGTGATCCATTCCTTAGTGTCACATGAAAGTAGTTCAGTATTATTTATTTATTTATCTTACTCACCTCACACTTTTGAATGGTTTTGTATTCATCAAACGACTGATGTTTTTATGTCCTCTCCATTCTTTTTGACCCCTCAGCACCCCACACTGGTTTGACCACGGCAGAGTACTACCACCAGATGGCCCTTCTTGCAGGTCACCGCAGCCCCTACGCTGACATCATTCCCTCAGTGGCATCCACAACAGGGGCTGCAAGTAACGCCCTTCACATGGAGTACTTGCAGGCTATGGAAAGTAAGTTTTACACTTGAGCCCCTTTCACACAGAGATTCCGGAAAATACACGGATAAAGTGACCCGGGATTTGACCCGGGTTCGTTTGATTTTGGTTAGGGTGGCCATTTCCATAACACCAAAAAGGAGGACACTTTGCGGCATTTAGTGAGGCAAGAATAATTGCATAGGACTCTGGTGTACTCGCAACTACAATACAATTTTGTCCATCATATTGATGGTATCATGATACAGTGATTCTGAAATAGCCTACTCTATTCATTGCCAGACAATTTGATCTACGATGTATCTTGATGTAGACCTATGAAGAGGCAAAAAAGTGTTTGTTCACAGTATTTGTATTTCTTCAAGACATTGTGATGTCTGTTTCAAAAACTGACCACTGAGATGAACCTGTCTTGCAAAGTGCACAGCGCCTGAAAACATAACATTTCTGGACTTCTGGAAATAAAAGAAATACATAAAGAAAAAAATAATGAATGCGAAAAATAAATAAATTCACATTTCAGTTCTTAACAAAGAAGTTCACCCTCTGCAGCAGCTCAGGCGACAAGAGCACTTGATATTAATTCGTGCTCTTTTGTCCATTCCGGATTAAATGACGTCTGACGGTTCGGCATGTTAACGTTATGATATGAAGTAGCCAGCACGTGGAGGCTTGTTTACGTTTTTAACCAATGATATATCAGATATTTATTTGACACCGCTTTCAGCCAATCATTCATTTGACCAGAGACCTTACGGCATTAGACGCTATGCTGCTGCGTCCCAATAAAGATTCTATAAAGATAGAGCGGATTTTTTTAGGCCGATTCAGCGCAACTCCAAAAAGGAGGACAAATGAGTGTCCGGCTTGAGGTTGTGCCGGACGCCGGACAGGGGGCTTAAAATCCGGACTGTCCGGCCAAAATCCGGATGTATGGCCTCCCTCACTGCCAGTGATTTTCCGGAATCAGAGAGTGCATTCACACACAACCCGTAAAAATCCCATAAAGACACGTGACATCGACATGTAATATCTCAGCAGCGTCTTAAGTTTGCTAGTTGTTTGTTTAGTCTATTGCAAAGCTGAAATCTAGCTTTAGCTTCGAGCTAAAACCAAATTGTGCAAAATACTGGATCATCAGCTGGCCAACCACAAGAGCACTCAGCCCGGCACTGGATGAAGCTGTCCCACTAAATCCACCTATAGCAGAGCAGCATGAAACAGCAAAAGACTCCACAGTGTGGAATGTTATACAGCATGATATTTTTGCTCACTAAAACAAATATTGGTCACTAAATCAGTTCATTTTCTCATAGTTTATTATATTTTCATATTCTTTTCCCGTGACGGTCAGAATGACTGTTTTGGCCAGTTTGGGGCATGTACGTTTCATATGTGCCCATAAAGGTTTTACCTATGTATTGAAATACATATTGCTGATGTTTTGTGAGTTATTGTATTACAATATCCAAGAATGAATACATTTGTTTTCATTTTACAAAGAAAATAATAGAAAATTGTTAAATTTCGACTTTGTATCTGTAATTACAATAGGTTTTCTGTGGTTGTCGATTAACTAATATATTTTCACATAAATTAGAATTAAAATGTAGTGTTCTGATGTTTATTATTACCTATCCTAACATTACAGATCCATTTATTCTTAAATTTGATATAGCTTATTGAAATTATATGCAAATAATGTATGAGCGGTCAGAATGACTGCTATGGCCATTATAGTAGTTATAGAATTCCGGTAGTTCTAGTGTTAAACTGGTAAAATTGAGGTTTTTCTGAGAAAAAATTAATGTGTGTGTATTGGGGGGATGGGGTGTGCACAGAACATATGCAAATGAGTTATTTTGAAGAGTAAATAGGAAATTAAATGCACGGTGACTGAAGAGAGGTCAGGTGGACTGGCCCCTTAGTCTTTAATGAGAATGCATTTAGCCCGTCAGCTTCCCCACTCTCCCGTTTCTCACAAACTAATTAAAACTAGCCAAAATTGCATGGGTATCAGAAAATTAATTGCTATTAGGTGGGAATTGGAATGTCCCACTATTCATCACCGAAGAAATCCTTTCTACTGTGGCACTGTTTAAGATTAATAGACTGAAACAAAACAATTAGGGCCACCGTTTTCAAATGAAGATGTCGCGTCCCCCCAACTTCAAATCGCCTGTGATCAGCTCTTGGTAATAACTCATCCTATTTTAACAATGTGTGTTCCACGCCAGCCAAATTAACACTTTAAAGCTCTCTTTTATGATATATAGACTCTGAGAAGGGAAGTGAATGAGGAGAAGTGCGTTATCTAGAAGCTTTTGTTAATAATGGGGATGGGATGGCACAGTCGTAGTTTAGAGCTCAGTTCACATCAGTGTAATTACTTTTAGAGAAGTACGGACTAATGAAAGAATGAACCTGTACTGCGTATGTGTGTTCAAGCCGTGCATTGTTTAACCTGTTAGCTGCTAATTAGCCAGTGTTGATTAGATTCTACTTATTACACACGTCAATTTGGACCCTCTGCAGGATGTAGATGGAATTATTGTTTTTTCCCCCACACTTTTTTGATAAAAGATGTTTGACCAAGCATGTAATATTTACTCATACTACAGGAATTGTCAAAGATTGGCTCATCTTCAAACATAATAAAAAAATTATGTTTAAGCCAATTTCTTACTTTGGCTGTTCAACCATCATGGTTCTCAACATTATTGACTCCAAGGCCCCCGATTGTCCACAACAATATTCAATTCTTTCTTTTTACAGAAATTACAAATTAGGTGTGTCCATTTTTAAGAGTACTAAAATAATTATAATTAAAATTAAAATAATTACATTTTAGAATTTCAGGAGTTTGGTGGTAAATTAAATATTCATTAAATATATTTGTTTTGTCTTATTTTAAATAATTTTAAGTCATCTTGATGCCTTAAAAGTTTGCTGAGGCCCCCTTGTAGCTCACGGCCAACTGGTTGAGAACCACTGTTTTACCTATAGCTTAACCATCGTATGCCAGTAATGGACCAGATCAGTTAACTGCATGAATATCTTATTTTCACCTTATTGACCAGGAAAAGGTGTTTTGGGCACTTTCATGCAGGTTTTGATTGTTTATCCAACATAGTTCCAGTAGTCAAGCTGTTTAAACTTGTTAAGCTAGCCCATCCCAGTAATATACCAGTACTGCCAATATAATATCATAATAATAAGTCTGTGAAAACCTAGACCAGCTGGTGATCATCTTAAACGACCAATTAAATTTAAAATCTTTTTTTTTTTTTTTTTTTTTTGCAATTTGCAATTTGCATTTTATTAACCAGTAAAGTGTATTTTTTGGGAACTTTCATACTGGTTTTGACTACCTACATTATTTGTTCTACCAATAGTTTTTTGTCAGAAATAAACCAACATTGCTGATCTAAAACAAGTCCATCAAAAACTAGAAAAAATAAGCTGGTATAGCTGGTGACAGCTTAAATTACCAATTTAAACCATCTGTTTGCATTCCTTGTTCTACCTAAGTTAACCAGCTCAAATCATAAATAGACCAGAACTGCTGATTTAAACTACTTGAGACCATCTTGGAGTTTATGCCAGTCCAAATTGGCCTTATAGACTGAACATAGTATTGTGATTGTGAATTATATGCGTATAATGGTCGTGCTCATGTACATATGGATTGATTTGTGTAAGGGTGTGTAAGCTTGTGCGTGTGTCTATCACCCTGTAGCCCAAGACTGGTTGCACACGGAACCTAAGCAGGATTGAGCCTGGTCAGTACCTGTATGGGAGACTTCCTGGGAAAACTAGGTTGCTGCTGGTAGAGGTGTTAGTGAGGCCAGTAGGGGGTACGGCTCACCCTGTGGTCTGTGTGGGTTCTAACGCCCCAGTGTAGTGACGGGGACACCATACTGTCAAAAAGCACCGTCCTTCAGATGAGACGTTAAACCGAGGTCCTGACTCTCTGTGGTCATAAAAGATCCCAAAAGATAAAAAGAGTAGGGGTTAAACCCCGGCATCCTGGCCAAATTTGCCCATTGGCCTCTGTCCATCATGGCCTCCTAATCATCCTCATATATAATGTTTGGCTTCATCACTCTGTCTCCTCTCTACCAATAAGCTGGTGTGTGGTGGGTGTTCTGGCGCAATATGGCTGCCGTCGCATCATCCAGGTTGATGCTGCACAATGGCGGTGGTTGAGGAGATTCTCCCTTCCATATGTAAAGCACTTTGAGTACACAGAAAAAGTGCTATATAAATGTAACAAATTAAATATTATTCACGTTGTGTTTGTTGTGCTCCACACATCCAAAACCATTCAAAGGCTTAAATCACAGTTCTAAGCAGAATGCTAACAATGTAAAAAGATGTTCCAAATGTAGGAATACACACACACACACACACACACACACACACACACACACACACACACACACACACACACACACACACAGTGATTTAAATATGAATGACAGACCCTGTAATCACTGTATGTGTCAAAGTAGAAAGAGATGGAGAGAGTCAGAGAGAGAGAGAGCGTAATTTTGTTTTGTTTGCATGCTTTCTGTTTAAAAAAGTACAGAACAACTGAAAGAAAAAAATATGAGTCACAAAGTCATTGTGTCACTCCATACAACAAAAGACCACCATTACCCCCGCACCCCTCTCTTCCCCTCCTCCTTTCACTTCTCCCTCCCTTCTTTCTTGTTTGTGACATCTGCCAATGAAAAGACAACAAAAGTCATTTCTTAATCTGTAGGTGCCAGTCATTGTGCGTGAGTGGAGGGCCTGTCTGCGTTCGATCTGCTTTCTAGAGAAAGCTTTTCAAAAACAACTAGTGCAATTCCATTCAGTGTTGACACACTATTCAACCCAATTAAACATGATTCAATATCACAGTGATGCTGCCAAAAAGCAGTGGGAAAAGTGTAGTCGAACTTGTTTTTACAATGTGTTCAAAATGCATGCAATGCAGGAAATGCAATCGTTGTTGAAAGCATTGTCTATGATGAATAAATTACATATAATTAAAAAATAATAATATATGTAAAGCCCTCTGTGTGGTAAGTTCACAAAAACAATATCCTGTCCACATGAAAATGGGATCAATGTTTGGAAATTATGTCAGTAATTTGTAGTTATAGTTGTGCTCGACAGTCATGACCATAAAATATCTGGCTGACAGTAAATGGTTGTAATTCCCATATCTCTTCGATTGTAACAGCTCTTCTGAAATAAAAAATAAAAATAGAATACATTTGCCATTTTGCCATACATTTGTGTTACTATCAGGTTTTACTTACTATGTTCTTTTTCTTTTTTTCTATGTCTGTCTATCTCCCTCAGGTTCTCGATTTCCCAGTCCTAGGTTCACAAATCGGCCCAGCAGAAAACGACCCCTTCCCAGCTCCCCATGCCTGTCTGACCCCAGTTTTGACCTGCAGGCCATGATTCGCACCTCTCCCAACTCTCTAGTCACTATCCTTAATAATTCCCGCTCCAGCTCATCCACCAGTGGATCCTACGGACACCTCTCAGCCGGCACTATCAGGTACATACAAGAGTAAATTAAAAATATTTTTTAACAAACATTTTATAATTATTTCTGACTGGCCATATAGATGGATTTTACATTATTTTTGCTTAAAATTATTTTTTTTTTTGTATTTCATATGTCATTGGAATTGTTTAGTTTTTCCTTCAGGACAGATTATTGTGTCACTCACATCCTTTTGAGATGAGTCAGTCTTCGTCTCTCTTTTGACAGGTTTTAAAATGATAGTTTACCCTAAATTCTTCATTTATTCAGCTTCATGTCATTCCAAACTGGGACCCTGTACCAAGTATGAAAATAAAGAGAGTGGTGTATATTGGAACAGACAAGAGGCAAGAGAATGCGAGAGATTCTGAGAAAGAGATAGACAGGAAAAGCGACCCATGCTGAAAGTGGACACTCCAGCACATCCTCAGCAGCGGAGTGATGAATGAACACTGGACGGCGAAATAAACGAGGGAACATAGAGAGCACTATTAGGAGGAAGCGTGTGAACATATTCCTCCCCTCCTCCCTCACACTCGTCTGTCTGATATGCATCACCTGATTAATGTTCTCTCCATCAGCTGAGGAGAGCTTTATCCTAACACTGCCGCTACGCAATCGCTCATGCTAGAAAGGAGGAGAGGAAGGGGGAATGACAAATGAAAGGGTCATGAAGAGGGGGACAAGGGAAGGAAGCGAAGTCTGGGCTGAGGACAGTAACACAAGCTTTAATGGGAAAGAGAGAGAATCTGTTGTGGATGAAGTGAATAAAACTCACCCACTTAGTATGTCTTAGTTGAAATTCAATAGTGCTTCAACCTAGGGGCTGTTCTTAAGTGTTCACTGACCATCCTCTGCCTTGTAATCTCGTTTAATCTGTTTCAACAGCTGAATAATTCATGTTTTTCAAATGATCTCACTTATATGGGGCTCAATTAGTTCCGTCAGTTCATAGCAGGAATCCAGACAGATTTTAAGTGGATAATGAAGCGTTTGTGACATCAGTGAGACTGTTATTGACATGGGGGCTAATCAATATTCAGATACTGATCAACCTAATGTTACTTTAAGCTGGGATATCTCAATTTGTCCCAGTCACAACACACTCCCATATTAGACTTACTGCCTACTCTCTGCCAAAAATAGTAAGCTTACATTTTTTGTTTAAATAAGTACATTATCTAAGTTCTCATAGTGCTCTCACTGAGTGTGTGTGTGTGTGTGGCTGTTGAAAATTCAGCTTTGCCATTCACAGGAATATATCACATTTTAAAACATATTTGCCCACCAAGGCAGCACTTATTCAATCAAAAATACAGTAAAACAGTAGTGAAATATTATTATTTAAAATAACAAATTTTTTTATTATAATTTTTTTTTATTTAAATGACAACTATTACTCCAGTCTTCAGTGAGACATGACCCTTCAGAAATGATTCTAATAATTGGGGCTCAAGAAACATTTCTTACTATTATCAATGTTGTTGCACAATCCTCAGTCACCAGACCAGTCACTTCAGCACACTACATTTCCCATCATCCTCTCTGGCTAACACCTGTGCACACTCAACAATCACCACAACTGTCTGCCATCAGCCTCATCAGTTTCTCCATAAAAGCCAGCACTAAAAACACATGTGGGTCTGGTCACGTTGTTCTAGGCTGAACTTCAACATGACTACCCAGTTGTGGATTACCTGTGTGATCATATCTCGAACTGTCAAGTCTTCAGTCTTCTGTGATCATCTTGTCTTCCAGTCAGCCGGTCTTCCAGTCACCTGTCATCTCCACCTACAACAGAAAAGAACAGTCATTTTCCTACCAGTTTCACCATAACTATTTGCAATCCAGAGACTCACCTGCTACCATCCTGTGTGTCATTCAATAAACTCTATTCAGATTTGACCTGTGTCTGCATTCTTCTGTTCCATGACAGAAGACCAGACCTAAAATGGAAAATGCAGCGCGATTTGTTGTTGTGGCTTGTGAGAACCTGGACTTTTTTGTTTTTACCAAGACCTTTTGCCTTGCCGTCACTAGCCCCTTTGACGACGAAACCCTGAAGTCACTGTTCTGGAGGTGAATTACCATCGTAGGGAGGTCTACTATCACCCCGTAGACCTCCCAGACACCTCTGGACTGAACTGGAGGGACACCGACATCTGGTGTCTGGAGAATGTTTACCCCCGGTCCAGAACTCAGCCGAACCCAGAGTCCGTTCCACGACCATAAAGGAAACGTGTGACCCCCTGCAGACGGAGAGCTACCACGCGACGCTTCAGCCAGTGCCAGAAGATAAGAGGGCAGTGTGGACACGCACCCCAGAAGAGGAGCCCCCAGTGAGTCTGACCAGGGGTGTGAGCCCACGACATAAGTGGCCGAGGGAAATTTGGTGGATTTTGAGACTGACGACTGGCTGATTGACTTCAGCGCAGGGGTATCGTCTCCCACACTATCTCACCCCATTTCGGATTTTTCATCGCTGTTCCTAGACAGCACAGACACCTGCATGGTCAATGTATTGTTACATTCGACCCTGTCTACCTTTTTATCTGCCTCCGTCACCGCCCTGCTCAGCCAGTCCTCCAGCCCCGCCTCTGCTAGAGGTTGTCAGCCCTTCGCCATCTCCTGCAATGCCAAGCACTCACACCGAGCCTCAGATCCTGCAACCACCATCAGCGCCCTAAGTGGAGAGATCCAGTGGCTCCGCCTCCGGCCTCAGATAGTCTCGGCCCTCTGACCTGTCGGCTCCACCTTGGCTCCTCCCACCTTTGGCTCCACCAGACACCCTCGGCCTTTCGACTTCACAGGGTTCCCTCGTCCCATCGGCTCCCCCTTAGTCAGTCGTCACACCCCCTCCGCCACGGACTTGCGTATCTTCCCCTATGCTCCAATCCTCCACCCCTACTGCTGCAGCGGGCTCCTCCTTCACTTCGGGTACGCCTCGGTCCTCCATAACACCGAATTCACCTCAGTCCTTGTGCAGTCTGGCTCCTCCTCAGACGCTCGTCACTGCGGCATTGCCTAGGCCTCCTGTGTCAGCGATGTTGCTCTTCTCCATCGCCTTTCCATATGCGCCCTGGAATCCATTGGCCCTGCCTCCATCGATCGTCCCCCAGTTGACGTCAGCCTCTACTCCACCTTGGCTCCTCCCTCCCTCGACTCCGCCGTAGGCTGTCGGCTCTTGGTCTGTGCCTTTGGACAATTACCATCATTGCCCCCAGAGTCTCGTCATTCCTCTATTACCATTCCTCTGCCGCCTGCTATCACCATCCCTTCGCCATCTCCTGTTATCATCCCAGTGCCATCTCCGTGCCCTCCTCCTAAGCCTCCGCCTTCACCTCTTCAAGCCGTGATGTCACACCTTCTGGGAGGGGGGAGAGTACTGTCACAATTCTCAGTCACCAGACCAGTCACCTCAGCACACTATGTTTCCCATCATCCTCTCTGGCTACCCCTGTGCACACTCAATCACCACACCTGTCTGCCATCAGCATCATCAGTTCCTCCATAAAAGCCAGCACCAGAAACACATGTGGGTCTGGTCTCGTCGTTCTAGTATGAACTTTTACCTGTGTATTACATACCTGTGCAATCGAGTCTTCGAGTTCAAAAGCATTTATTTGGAATAGAAATGTTTTGTAACATTATATATGTCTTTACTGTCACTTTTGATCAATTGAATGCGTCCTTTCTGAATAAGTGTTAATTTCTTTAAAAAAATAAAATACAAAAATTACTTAAACCAAACCTTAGAACTGAAGTGTATGTGAAATGAGACATTTTTCTGAGATTTAATTTCCTCAGACAATTTTATTAATTAATTTGAACCTATCCTGCATTGTTTAAAACATTATAAATTATGTAATGAGTACTACAACAGATGTTAAACCGGAGGTGAGATTTTTACAGATTTTGCAGCATGTCAGAATATCAGAAGTTCTTACATTTGAACACATTCAGTTTTTGTAACTTCTCTATCAAACTGAACGATGTATCTACCAAAGAGACATAGCTAGCATCCCTGGCTATGTGTCACTCAGTTTGACATCTGCCATCCAGCACTATTAGGAAATGACTTTACCTGGTGACTTTACCGGTGGGGGTCTCAGAGAAAGAAAAGATGACAGAAATGTTCCTCTTTCCCACACTGAGAGTGATTAATCAGTAATTTGTTTTTGTAAGCTAATCAGTCATATCTCGTGTGTACATGAATAGACAGACATGGCAGGCGAGGGTCCAGGCGCGATGAGTGATGAGACAGCTGCGTCAGCCACGCAGCGTCCAGCTACATTGATTTCCTCTCTGCCTTTAATAAGACCAGTAGATGTATGAGCTTGCATGGAGCGGCCAGCATGTCCCACGATGAATGGAAACCCCTATGAATGTCTGTTATTGAGCACCAGGGATTTGTCATTAAAGAGACTGTGGCATCTATAGAGGAGGAGGTGATATATGAAAGTTCAATAGTGTGCTTAAATACAGCTTTTATTCTCCACAGGTGATTCATAATTTTTGCATGTACTATATTGGAACCTTTCTTTAAAGGGTTTATAATTGTTGTTGTTTATATATTTGTTTATTAATTAAGATTAACAGTGTAGTAAATTATATTTGTAATGTTTGGGCTAATGGTAATTATTAATATTAATAATTGTATTTTATTGCTAATATTATTTTATATAATAAAATATTATTACATTACCTACACTACCTTTCAAAAGGTTTTTTTTTTTGTTTGGAAATTAATTATTTTATTCAGCCAGGCTGCATTAAATTGATCAAAATTGGCAATAAAGACGTTTCATTTCATATAAAAAAATTAATATACAATATAATATATAAAAATGTCTATTTCTTGTAAATGAAGTTCTTTTGAACTTTCTATTCATCAAAGAATACTTAAAAAAATATTAAGCAGCACGACTGTTTTCATAGACTGTTTCTCAAGCACCAAATCAGCTGCTTAGAATGATTTCTGAAGGATCATGTGACTGAAGACTGGAGTGATGGCTGCTGAAAATGTAACTATTCACAGGAATAATGGCTTGTTGAAATAGATTCAAATATTAAAACAGTCACTTTAAATTGTAATATTTCACAGTATTAATGTTTTTACTGTATTTTTGATTAAGCACAAAAATGTGGCCTTGGTCATTTTTTTTTTTTTTTTCAGAAAATGTTAAAAATCTAATTATAGTGTATTATAAATAATATTAAATGAATGATATTCAATCAATAGCAAATTTTATATAAAGAAAATTTGTAATGTACCACATCACCATTTCACTCATTTCAACATGAACTTTCTCATGGTTGAATCTTTCTTATAAGCTGTTGTTTTTTTTCCCTCTATTTGTCTTTCAGCCCTGCATTGAGTTTTGCATATCCTCCGACGCCTGTAGCACTACAAATGCATCAGCAGCTGATCAGTCGGCAACCGGGTATTGTAGGTTCTGCGTTCGGACACAGTCCTCCCCTCGTGCACCCAGCTCCTGCCTTTGCCACTCAGAGACCTGTTCCTGGCATCCCCCCCTCCAGCCTGGCACCTACAGAACGTTCCACAGCCTCAAATGACTCACAGGTCAGTTCTCAATACTGTATGAATTGTTTTCAATATAATATTGATATTGATAGAAAAGATGGAGAGATGGCAAGAGATGATGGAGACGAGACAGTTTGACGCAAGCTGGATCTGAACTTGTGTTTTCCATATGAGCACCACATCTGAGTTTTATTGGAGCACATGTTAACCGCCTTCACAAGTCAGTTAGAATACACATGCAAAGCTGGGAGAACTAAAATTAGATGAAGCAAGATTTTTTTCTTTCTCGAGTTTAAGCAACACAATGCATTTTAAAACATTTAACATGATTGCTTTTGGGTGTAAACAGCAACAGAATTTGTTTAGATCACACAGTGATTTTCCCCCTCAAGGCGGAAATTTATTCAGTGCTTATCATCACAAGAGCCAGCGCTATTTGTTATTGTGTGTGGCTCATGAAAACATGCACCACCAACACGGCAGCATATATAAACAGCTGAGAAAGTGTGGCTGCAGACAGGCCTCATGGGAGTTTTTCCCCTGTGTGCACGTAGTCTCTATGTTGTGTCTCGATGTGGAGAGCTGGTGAGCTGGCCTTTGAGGTACCTTTGAGAAATATCACCTAGCTTGTTAACAGCAAAAAATCCCGCCACCTCCACCATTAATCAGACACAGATACATTCTCAAACCTTCCCTTTGAAAGATGAGCACAAAAGTGTTTTTTCTTCTTTCGTTTTTTCACCCAAGTGTGCTCCATCTATTTATACTCGCCGTGTTAGCTCGATTAAAATCCGCAGAGTGCATCTTGTTGTTTTTATCCATCTTTGTATCGATCCCTGTTTTTTTTTTTTTGTGTTTTTTTGGTACTTTAGTAAGTTAACTCTTAGTGTTTCCAGAGATTGTCCCAATGCCAGTCTCTCCTTTCAAGCCATTACAGACCCACTACTCTGTCCCAACTCAGTGTCATCCATTTCCCTCGCCTGACCACAGACAGCACCAGCCTCTTTAATAGAAGGGCATCATGGGACATTTGTCTCACCATGTGGTTGTAAAAGAACAATTAATGGAAAAAGAGAGAAGGTGTGAGCATTGCTCAAAGTGACAGACAGAGAAATAGCAGATCATTGTTTTTTTATTGAATTTCTAAGCTCTCAAGGAACTTTTATTTTATTTTAGTTTTATACACTTCATATGGTATGTAATATATATTCCTAAGATTGTCTTTAAAATGTATTCATAAATTCATAAATATGAATACTTGAGCTTAAAAGGGATAGTTCATCCAAAAACAAACATGCTGTCATCATTTACTCACCCTAATATCATTAAAAACTTGAATGATTTGCAAGGTTTGAACAGGTTTTTTCGGCAAGTTAATGCTCTGGTCACTCTGCTAAATAAATTATTTTGCATTCCAAAAAGGGTTTTGAACATCTTAGTAAATATATTTGGTTTATTCCTTGACTGAATCCCTGTGCCTTTACCAAAATGTCAGATTCATCTGCTCTATTTTCAATACTCAATGCAAAACAATTACTTTTTGGCTTGATTTTGAGCAATATCTTCCAATTTTGTACATGTATGCTATTAAAGAATCACAATAACGTCAATGAGTATTTTCACACGTCTCCTGTATTTTTTTGAGATTTAAGAGCAAAGGAAGCTGAAAGCAGTTAAACGCTCTGCTAGAGGAGTCTGGCAGGATAAACCTTCCTTCAGAGCCAAGGAATCATGCTCTCTCATCCAGGGAATGTTACTTTTTTCTCTCCCACCGAGTACTTCTTCTTTACTGGCTCTGGTCAGTCGCAAGGGACTTCCTCTGGCAGAGAGTAAGAGGCAGTGAATGAGCGGATAGAGTCAGAGAAGGGGATATTGCTGTTCAGGGAGAAATTGAGAATAATGTCTGTTTCAACATGTTAATGGTGTTTGTTTTTGTGGGGGTTTTGTTTAACAAAGTGGATTTGTTATATGCATGCATATTATTACACTAACAAAGAAGATCCATTTTTGAGAATTGTACAATGTTAATATCAAGCTTTTTTTTTATCTACCATCGCAGTATTGTGGTATTCTCTAAAATACAGTGGTAATATAACATTTTTTGGGGGAAAATAGCAATACAGTAGTTTTCAGTTCAATTATGTTCTAGTCTCTTGTGAAAAAGAACTTTTAGTGTGCTTCAAATTTTAAAAGTATATTTTTTAAAAACTATAATAATATAATACTAATTAATATATATAAAAATAATATAATTTTAATTAAATAAAAGGATAACATTGTGCCCCCTTGTGAAAAAGAAGTACACTTTAGTTTACTTATTAGTACGTAAATATTATACTTTTAAAAGAATATACTTAAGAGTGAACTGAACATAATGTTTTCAGACACTTAACTGCATGCTGAGCACCTAAAGAGAGTCCACTATAATGAAAATATCTGACAATGTGTGTTGCAGGCAGACAGACGAAGATGAATAAAGTTCTCTCAACGAAGTTTAATAGCAAGTATTCTCAAAGGCAGGCGAACAGGCATTAGCAAAACACAAACTTTCGTGAACGTGACCAGTCAAAGGTTAAGTGAGCAGCAGGAACTTAAATACACAATGGTGATGAGGTAAATGACAAACAGCTGTGGTGATAGATAGAGACAATGGTTACAGATTAGTGGCGGGAATCTCAAACAAAGGAACACATGAACTGAAGATTTACAAACTAAAAGTCCATGAACAAAACTAAACTGTACATAATGGTGACAATATCTATGTTTCTTAACACATTTAAGTGCACTTTGACAGGTTGTGCATTCGGCAATACACTTTAATCATTTATTTAGTTATTATAAAAATGACATAAAGTTGGTAAAAAAAACCCACACTAAAGTTCAGTAGATTTGCATTTAATACAAATTTAATCTATAATACATTTTCATTTTATTGCAATTAGCATGCAGTTAAGTGTCTGAAAACATTATGTTCAGTTCACTCTTAAGTAGATTATTTTAAAAGTATAATATTTACGTTCTAATAAGTAAACTAAATTGTACTTCTTTTTCACAAGGGGGCACAATGTTATCCTTTGATGGACCATGGTAATACTATGTTTTTTTGAAGTACCTTGGAGTGCCCTTTCATGAATGTGAACATGAATATGGTAATCATTCAGCCTCCAAAATAAATTTGGACCTACATTTATGATGATGATAATCATACTGTTTATGTGGTAACTTATTCTTATGTGTGTTTTTTAAAAATATTTATTTCTAGACTAAACCCACCAGCGAGTCGGCTGTGAGCAGCACAGGTGATCCCATGCACCACAAACGCTCTAAACTCAAACCAGATGAGGAGCCACCCAGCCCCGGAGCTGTTAGCATGCAGGTATGCATCTTCACACAAGTGCACATGCATATACATTGGGCAAAAAATACACACACACAACCAAAAAAAAAAAAAGGTTCCCACACATGCACACAGCAAGAGCTTTGGGACCAATTATGTTACGTACTGTAAAGCTATTTATTTGTGTGTTTGATTTGGTCGCCTGTTGTGGCACTGCTTTAGATGCGATAAGCCCCATTGATCTCCACAGCTTCAGAAGGAAATTGTTTTTCTTTTAATCAGATGCTTAACTGAATGGAAAAATGAAAGAAAAATTAGATGACACATTTTACTGACACATGGTTGGGCGACTGCTGAATGGAGTTAAAAGACCTCTGTTTTTATTGTTTTTTTTTTCTCATTTATTTTCTCTCACTTTGTGGTCCAAACAGAGCTAAATCAAATGTACTGTATAACCTACATTTGACTGCAGGCCTCTGAATTCACAAAACCCTTATTAACACTTTAACACTTCTAGAATTAACACTTCTAGAACTTATAAACAATCCCCAACTCTACATAATTTGTGGCACCTATAAAGCAAAGTGTTTTTTCCAGGGCATTTTTTCCCTTGATAAAAAGAATAATATCCCTGTAAAGGCATACAGCTAAATGTTTCTCAAGAGGTATTCCAAATAGCAGATGCATTTTTATTAAATTTAGCATTGTGTTTATGATTACAAATAAGCTCATCTTGCTGTCATGTACTCAAAATAACATTATTTATCATACACCGTCTCATCTGCACTGTTGAATAACTCTCATATACCAGGCCACACATATAATTTTTTCTTTTGAATGGAGTAATTTCCTTCACATCACGCTGCAGTAATACGCATTCGCGCAATATGTGTTTTCAAATGTGTTTTGATTATTGACCTAAATGCCCTCCCCAATTTGCTGCATGCGTTTGTGCAGGAGCAAATGGATGGAATGACTCTGGTAAAAGAGGAGGGCGATAAAGAGGAGGGCAAGCAGGAGCCGGAGGTAGTGTATGAGACCAATTGCCACTGGGAAGGTTGCTGCAGGGAGTTTGACACCCAAGAGCAGCTTGTGCACGTGAGTGGACAAAATATCTGTGTTTCATCTATGAAAATGTTCAGTCTCTTAATAGAATCATTTATGATAAGGGTCTTAAATAGGTGGAAAAGACACACATTCACACCTTGAAAGCCTATATTTCGCTTCAGACATCACATTTGTCACAGCCACTCCCAAGCTTCGGGATAGAGTGAAGGGACATGAAAGCCCACTTCCTGTTGAAAATACACCACTCTGTCTCCCTTAACCACTTCTCTCTGGACAACACACACACACACAGCCATTCTTTTAACAGCTCTTGTCTCCTATCATCCACACAAACACACACATTCAAAGAAACACACACCAACCCCAAAGGCACACATCTGATAGAAAGATTCCCAGTTCTCCATGGCTGTCTATCCTTACTCTGACATGGCAATCCATGGCGGCCATGCAAACCCCTATCTATAATTGAAAGCCTCCAGTTGGAATGGCCTGCCTCCCACATTTGAAGGCCTGTGCTCAAAGCTTGAAGATCTTGACAATTTCTTGACTGTGTATTTGAGAGAGGGATGTGCACATTGTTCGCTATATATCATGCATTTTTTTATACGTTTTAGAAAAATCTTGAAATCAAAATTTTGAATTTAGTAATTGAGTGGTAGATAAATTACATGTAATAATTATGAAATATGCATAATTACATGTAGCTAACCCTAAACCAAACCCAATCATAACCCTAGCCATATAGTAAGAGCATGCAGTTAATTAATATTACTCAGTATTTAAATGTATATGTTACATTGTAACAATGACAAATTTGCACAATTTTCACAATCTTCATTTAGCTTTTTTGCTAATGGTCCTGAGGTATCACAGATTATGTTTTAAAAAGTATAAATATGTAGTCTTCATTTATATCAGAAAATTAAAACATATATAAATGCATATATATACAATGTATATATAATATTAATAATAATTATTATTATTTTAGATTAATTTTTTGTTTTGTTTAAATACTTTTTGTATATCACATTGTAGGATAGATTAAATATCATATCAACAACCCAATGAGTATTATTTTATGAAAAAGTGAGTTTTATTCTATTTTTACTCTTTTACTTTCCTCCATTAGCATATTTTTTTAAGCACTGAAAATGAAATAGTTTCTTAAATCAACATCTGATATTCCTCAAATCACTGTGATTCTCATCACTCTGTCTCTTAAAAATATGCTTGTTTCCCAATTCTTTTACCTTTTTTAAATTATTGTGTTTTATTTTGCCATAGCCACATGCTAATAAAAATATTTGCCTACACTCGAATTCATTCTCTCCCCTCTAATTCAACTGAACAAGGGATGAGGCTTCTTATCGCTCTTTTCTCAGTAATAGGATGAGAGCAGTGTGTGGACCACAGTGAATCTCATCCAACAAAGAGTGGTGGGGTGGGGGGGGGGGATGCATTTCCATATATCAAAGAGATATAAGACCCCTCCCCCATATCCCACGACCTCCATAAGATTGTTTGGTAAAAAAAAAAAAAAAAAAAAGATTCCAAACATTCCGTTCTGTTCACATTTTCTGTTTACGATTCGGAAAACCAAATGTTTTATTAAATAAATGTTTATATACTGTAGATTTACTAAGCTAAAAAAAAAAATGTACAACCGCAGAAAAACTATATCCCAACCTAAAATTAGACTGTGCTATGTGGGGGGAAAGTAAGATACATTAGCATAGAAACAAAACCACTGAGCCACTGTGATATTTTAGAACAATCTTAACGATATAAAAACTGCCAGCACATCAGTGATGTAAAACATGCTCACACCATGACACATTGCTGCGCTTTTTTATCAGCAGAGCTTAGCGCTCTCAATAAGATAAACATCAAATCTCTGCAACTTAGCGCACTTATCTGCTCTACACAGTCAGCATATACCAATCGAGTGTCAAATTGTACTGATTTATTTCATTATTTTTCTTTTTTTGACTTATCCCCGAAAAAAAAAAAAACATTCTGGCCCTTATTACCCCCAATACAGGTTACCTCGGTTCTCTCTCAGTCTTTCTCTTTGCATCTCACTCAATAGGGGTACTCTAGTTCATAAGGGCTCTTTAATGTTAGCTGATGCGTGTGGGTTTGCTGGTAAACAAGGATGCCCAGTGATAAACGAAACAGAGACATGAAATATTTCTAACCCATTAAAATGGTGATTTTGACCTGTCCCACCTCAGAAGTCTTGACCTCCTCGACTGTATCCAACAACTGAATCATATAGTGTCCTATTTTTTACATAATCTGCTGAATTAATATTTGATTTGTTGTAGTAAACTACTATTTTTAATTATTAACTCATACCAAATACCAAAAGTGTAATATTTAGCCATTTTACACTTTAAAGTCCATTTACTCTCATTTGGCTGTTTTACTAAGAGTTAATTTTAGATCCTCTTTCTCTCTGACTCCGTCTCTCCCTCCACCCTCAAGGTGGTTTTGACTGATGGTGGCGCTGTGGGGTGGTCTATGTCCTTGTGTGTATATGGTAAGAATAGCACTTTTAAGCTGCTCTGTGCTCCTCCCTGTGCTGGGGGAGATAAACTTGGGCTGAGTGGGAAGGCGGACCCCTATCTGGCTGCTGGCAAGGACCCTTTAATTGGCAAAATGTAGATTTTTTTTTGATCAGGCAGAGGATTAGACACCTTATCTGTTTGGAGTATCTTTTGCGGAGATGAAAAGCTGCGCTGAATTACACATGCCAATTGACTCCCCTCGCACACATTACTATTGCTCTCCATCTTTTTATGCCTCTTGTCTGCTTTTCCTCCTTTTTTCATTGCGCTTTAGCAACTGACGTGAAAAAAGAGAGCATGATTTATTAGTATGTATGTGATAACGCTAAATGCTGTTGCGGATCCCGGAGCTTTGTGAAATTGCCGTGTAAACAGGCACTTTTCATGTGTGGCTGCATTTTAGGCCACGGCGTAGAAAAAGTAACCAGATAAGAATATAATACAGATGAATTTAAGAGAGCTGCAAATTAGGGCACTCATGCACGTTAGGGTTGTAAAAAAATATTGATAAACAATTCTCAAAAACACTGTATCAATATTTAATTATCTGTTTAGATCCAAGATTTGTGGCAGTGGCTTTGTTTTGAGGTTTAACTCCGACTGCAATATGGCAGTGTTGTTATCTCTGAATGTAAACTGTCCCTTACGGAAAAAAAGTATACTTCAAGTTCATTTTAAGAAGTATACTTTATGTAGTAAGTGTACTAATATCAATACTGCTTGGGACTAAATTGGCCCACTTTTTTAGTATATAAAAGTATACGTTTAAGTGTACTATAAGTGCACAACTAGTTCACAACTACGTTTTTTCATTTGTACTATATCTGTACTACAAGTGAATTTATAAGTATACTAGTAGTTTAATACTTGTAGTACATTTTTTTAGTTTATGAAAGTTTAGTTTACTAGTTTAGTAGTTTTATACTGAACGTATACTTGTAAGCTTTGTTCTATTTAGGTATAAATGTTTTATACTTGAAATAAACCTTTAACTGTTCTTTACCTCTTTCCATTTTAAAAACATTTTATTCTAGCTTCATGTATCCTTTTTTAATCAACACTTGAATGTGGGTAAGTTTCTTTAAAAAAACAACAACAACAGCATTTTAAACAAAAAGCTGAGAAAATCACATTTTTGTCAAAGACTGTATCCAGATCGGATTCAGAATGATAATCAAAAGTAAAGATAGATGGAGTAGATTGTATCCGTCAACACCCCCAAAGCTTCACAGTTATTTCTTCTTTATGGGTTCGACATTTCATTCGGTAACATTGGGCAGTTTTGATTTATATGCTGTTTAATGAACCCGTTATTTTACATTTTCATAAGCAATCTTCTATCACTTGTTTCTTTTTCTTCTTCACCTGTGTTTTGATCCAGAGATTCTGTACTAGAAGATGTGTAATAGCGCCCCTACCATATAACAGTGAAAAGCCGGATAGCATGGATAGCCGGAAAATTCTGTCAATGGCGGGGAAAGAGTAATGTAGTTTTTAAGTAAATTCCTTTGTACATTACTTTGTACGCTTAAGTTAGCATTGGCAAATCCAGCTCATAGATATATATACATAGATTCCTCATTAGTCTCAGTTTCTATGGGCTGTATTCGTAAGCCTATACCGACATATTGGAATGGTCAAATCCGGTTGGTGAGCACTCAAGAGCAATTTGACTGTGTATCTGCGACCTAGTTATTCACATGTATTAATATGAGACATTATAGACATTAGCAGAAGCAGACATATAGACATTAGCAGATGATTTTACCGCATGTTGTTTATCATTAATGTGATAATTCTGCATATGGACATTGCATATTGAGTTATACATGAAATTACAAACCAGCATATTCTCACCTCTGAAAGGTTATCGCATTTCATCTGGAATTTATTACTCTGTGGATTTTACAGCCATAGGCTGCACAATGCTGTGGCATTTTTGATGAAAATGTATTGATTTGTTAGTGTGAGTGATGAACAGTGTCATGTTAACCATTCCAAGATGGCGCATCAGCCTGTCTAGAGTGATCAAATGTGGCATCTATGTACATATCTATGGCTAAGAATTATACCAGCTCCCACCGCGGTGTACAGAGCTGAAGAAGTGTGGACTTATTTTGGCTTCTGGCACTAATGAGATTGACAAAAGTCATGCTGTTTGCAAAATAAGCCATGCCAAAACCAAATACTCAGGGAACACATCGAATCTAAGAGCACACTTAACATCTCGGTGCCATCCCCTCTGCTGGGGCAACATTTAGCTGAATATGTAAATATGTGCTGTGCACTTTTCTCTGAATAACACAACAAAAATGGCAGTGGTTAGGAAATAGCAGTTAAGAAAGCATCTGATCATAGCAATTTGGATATGTTTCCACGAGCTCTGCAATTCGACACTCAGGTCAATTTATGTTTATTATATAGTACTTTACACAATAGATGGCATTAAAGCAAGCAGCTTTACAGTATAAATCATGAAAAAAACAGTGTCAGTGTCACTTTCAATTAGAATTACAACTCGCTATTATAAAGCAGTTATTTCGACATGACGTCACACCAGTTCATTCTTCAATTTCGCTAAATGGTGTTATGATGTTGGATGTTACAGTCATGTGTGAACTATGAACTTTCTGCTGATAACTACTTGAGAAAATAAAACCGGTATACTTTGAGTCTTTAAAGTAGGATATATATAAGGGGTGAATTCAGGCTGACTGTTCCTTTACTCAGATTGCACAAAAATTTGTGCTATGATGTTGGATGTTACAGGGACTGATAAATGCAAATGTAGATCCTACTGTTCTGATGAAATAAAATAAACATTTTTGCTCAGGTTTTATGCATATGTATTCTTTATGACAGTTTTCCTAAAATTTGATCCCCTCCCTAAAAAAAGAAATAGTATTGTAATATATTGTATTGTAAACTTGTATTGCGATGCGGATTGTATCACCAGATTCTTGCCTATACACATCCCTAATGCATGTGTGCGCTATGATGGAAAGCAGTAATCTGAAAATATTCAACTTCACACAGGCCATTTTGCTCTATAGTAATGTAAGAAAGCAAAATATATATATCTGGAGCTATGCCCCAGGGTGCATTTGTTTGTATTTGCATGCAGCAAACAAATAAAAGTAAACATCTTGTTCCTTCCTCTGAGTCTGGGAGTCCCAGTGGTTGCTGTTGTCCTGTACCATGGCAGGCCGAAGATGAATAGATCTCTCCTCAAAGCTGCACGTGTAGCATCAGCACCTGTTAGTCTATTTCCCTTGGCTCGAGCCGCGTTCACTTACAACAACGCCATCATCCGCTCAATAACCATTGCCATTACATCAGGCCATTAGGGCATTAGTGTCACCCCCCAAAACACTTCCCTCGCTTCCTCTTTCATCCTTTTATCAGCGTGGCCAGGTCATGCATCACGCACGACAGCATTAAGCTCATTTGTACAAGCGAGTGTACCAGCATTCAGGGATGTGTTGCAATCTCTCTCCGCTGCTCTTTCTCTGTGTTATCGAGCGACAGGGCCGGCAGACAGATCACATGCCACAGGGAATCCCACTTGGATCGAGGAATAAAAGGGAGGATGAATGAATGAAAAGAATAGTTTTAAATCGAGTCGTCGGCAAATAAATCAACAAATATTCATTAATCCGAGGGAATCTTCTCATGTTAAGGGTTTTTAGCTATGCTTAGAATTGTTTGGAATCTGTGAATTCTATAAATTTAGCAGAAATCTTCCATACGTCTTTCAAAGATCTGAAGACTTTCAGCTAAAAAAAAAAAAAAAAAAAGGAAAAAAGGAAATCAACTCCCAGCATATTTTTCTCAGATTTTCCCACAAATATACAAAAATATACAAATAAATAGTAAAGTTTCCTGTGAGCTTATAGATGTGGGAATCTTGTCACTCTTGTTTTAGGAAATTATACAGTCTGATTACATTACTTAATTCTGTATTTACGTCACTAACAAACTAAGTCTACTAATGGACAATGGGCTGAAGACATTAGTAGTTGATTGAGTAGTAAATTTTGATTCTCACCCTTTAAAAGCTAAGAGGGCAACTGCCCTGACTAACATTACTTTCTACTCAAGGACCTTAACAGAAATGTAGTGGAGTAAAAAGTACGATATTTGTCTTTCAAATGTAGTGAAGTTAAAGTAACAAGTTTCCAAAAAAAATTATACTCAAGTAAAGTACAGAAAAAAGTGAAAAAAAGTACACTAAAGTACAGTACTAAAGTAAATGTACTTCGTTACTGTCCACCTCTTTTACAGAGACATTTTTATTGGTCATAACTAGCACAGACACTGGACAAAATTTAAGGCAAAAATGACACTTTTTAGTGTGCATGTGTCGAACTTCCTGTGTTCAAGCACACTATCAAATTACTTTAAAAGATACTTTTTTTTTATTACACTCTAAGAGTTTGTGTCAAAAATTGATACTTTGGGCTTAAGAAAGGAGTTCCATACACAGCGTTTTATGAAAGATGATAGAACGAACGGAAATTTGTTACACAGTTATTCTCAATTAAGGTCTGGCATTCTCACGGTGATCAATTGACATAAACTCAACCCAGACAGGGGATTGAAGGTCAACTCTTTGTCGAAAAGAAAAATCTGAATGACAGTCCGACTTTGACGTCTAGTGATGTAGAAGTGCAAATATTGAGTGTGCACATATACACTCACTCAGCTCACACACAAATGTGCATGTTTCTCAACCAAACTCTGTGAAAGTTTGGCTGTAACTGCAGCGAGGTGACGGGGAGGACTGTGATGCAGGCCGCCTTTGTGTCATGAAGAGGAATAAAGGATGAGCTCTGCTCGCTGTCTCTGCTGCCACCTCTCACTCTTTTTTAGAAGCCGTTTCACTCTGCCTTTTCTTGGACTTCCAGCTGTCAGTCTGGTCTGTCCCCTCTTCTACTCTGTATGTAAGGGAAGTCAACTCAGGCTGTCTTTCTTTTCCTGTTTTGTCTTTCTCTCTTGGCTTGTCTGTCTGTCTGTCTTTCTCTTGCATATTCTTCCCTGTATTCCATACGAGATCGTTCTATCTCTTGCAGAGATGCTCAGTTGCTTTGGAATGCGTTAATCCCACTCGCTTATGTTCAGGATATTGTGTCTGTTCCTTTTAAACCAAATGGCTTCAGGACAGGAAAAGCACTCATAAGTGCTGCACACTGTTGTCTTTGTGTGGATGCCAGATGTTGACCTCATTCACTCAGAGGTTTACGTGAAAGTGTGTGTTTTCCTCTGAAACCTTCAGCCCTTCACAACTCCCTTGCTGCACGTGTGTGTATGACAGAGATGGCCAGACAACTAAAAAAGGGGTTACATAGAGAAAATGAGGTGGAGGCAGCATGTTGAGAGAAAGATAGAAGAAACGCAACAGGGATTTGATTGCTTGTAGGAGAGAGAAGGGGCAAATGACAGCGAGTGAGAGGAAGTAATTGGTTTGGTTAAGACAGGGGTGACAGTATCAACAAGAGGGGCGAATGAAGATGATGGGCTGCAGTTGGAAAGCTCTGGCATTAGAAATGCTTTCACTAAACTTTCAATATCTTTCACCCCCAAACACACCCCCTTCCAAACCCTCAGATTCAAAAGTTGCCACAGCAGCACAACTGTCAGCACTTGTCAACTATAGGCCATAGGCCTATAGTGATGGGTGGTGACAGGGGTTTATTTGAAATCCCATTTAAATCGGACACTGAGACTCACAAACCATGATCACTCACAACAGACTGAGCATACTAGAGAGAGAGAGAGAGAGAGAGAGAGAGAGAGAGAGAGAGAGAGAGAGAGAGAGAGAGAGAGAGAGAGAGAGAGAGAGAGAGAGAGAGAGAGAGAGAGAGAGAGAGAGAGAGAGAGAGAGAGAGAGAGAGAGAGAGAGAGAGAGAGAGAGAGAGAGAGAGAGAGAGAGAGAGAGAGAGAGAGAGTGAGAAATTGAAAGATAAGCGGAAACTGACACATGAGAAAGATCATTGTAAGGAGAAGCAGGGACTTTGGAAAGAAAGAAAGAAAGAAAGAATCATAGAGTCTGAATGACTTTACATTACAATAAAAATAAAGAGATTTTTAACAATTAGGCCTACTTTTCACAAACATACAACACAAATATAGCATTGTTTTCCAATTAAAGTAATTGATTGTAAGAATTAAAGTAATTGAAACTAAGTGTTCAGGACTAACTGATCATACATTTCTATAGAAGCCCATTTATGCCACATAAGAAAAAGATCACGCTTTAGTACATCTTGATGACGTCAAAGTTATGACAAAAATTTTGACTTGTGTCATAATTTAAGTTTTATCTCATAATTCTGCACTTTTTTCTTATGTGTGCAGAAATGGGCTTCCATACAAATTGCACATAAAGCCTGACAAAAGACAAAGAAAAGACAAACTCATGTAGATGTCTGAGTAGCTTCTTTTGATGTTCAACTTGCGTTTCAATGTTGATCCAGATAGTTCTACAAACATCTATAAAAGTTCCTTTAAAGACTGTTGCTGTTGACCACTTGAGAATGAGACACCATAATCTTAGACATCCTCCATAGTGTAACCCCCAATTTTATGATGCAGAATCTCTTCTAGAAGATATTGCATAGATATTTATTGTTTTGAGTAAAATGTATACAGTATACTCTGTGCTTGCAGTGGTTTAGCAATTGATGAGCAGTTACTGAAGCCTCAATTGTGTGATCCTGAAGCCCTCTAGTGGCACAACAATGTCATTGCATTGTATACAAAGTAGATGCTAATATTAATAAGTACATTCAATCTAACATGTAAAACATTAGTAGATGTATACTCATATTTTTAAATATACACCTCTTGTTAAAGTAGACATAAGGAAAAGATTTTTTACCGGAGCATAGCATTGCGTGGTAAATGTTTCATACTATATATCATATTATTCATTAACATGAGCTTTGACCTTCTCTTCCTCTCACAGCACATAAATAATGACCATATCCATGGAGAAAAGAAGGAGTTTGTGTGCCGCTGGGAGGAATGTTCAAGAGAGCAAAAACCCTTTAAGGCCCAGTACATGCTGGTGGTGCACATGCGCAGACATACAGGAGAGAAGCCTCATAAATGCACAGTGAGAATTACATTAAATACATTTGGTATTTTTTTAGTTTTTAGACACTCATTTCAATAGGTAGAACAGCTTTTGATCTGAAAAAGCTTTCTCTACGAACCTACCTGCTGCAAAAGCCTTGGCCTGTCTAGAACAAATCAATGCAACCGTGTGTCCTTTTCTCTGTCAGTTTGAAGGCTGTTCAAAGGCCTACTCCAGACTAGAGAATCTGAAGACACATTTGCGGTCACACACAGGAGAGAAGCCATATGTGTGTGAACATGAAGGTTGCAACAAAGCGTTTTCCAATGCGTCCGACCGAGCCAAACACCAGAATCGCACACACTCCAATGAGGTAAATTCACACACATGAGTGCATTAAGCAAAATGCCTACTTCTAACACTGTCAGGTTTGGACAAGTATAAATTATAGTCAACATGAAATCAAAATTGACCACATTTAGTCCATGAGCCAGGGCCCCAAATTTTGTCCATCGGTATCATCTGGGGGGACAAAGTCTCATAGTGATTTTTGGCAAGGTATACACCCCTACTACTAGAAAAATCACGATAGCAGTGCAGGGGTGGTAGCGAAATCACTTTTTTCTGCTCATGAAGTTACTAACCCCCTAAAATAAATTCCGTTTTTGAAATCTGGTTTAGGCTCATGCTAGGGATATTGTCAATATTCTATAATATCGTGCTTGGTATCGTTGGAAAGGGGACCTTTTAGGCTTTCATTTAAGCCCAGTACTGAATCTGTCTGACAAACACAGAGGTCACATGACTTCTTTAAACCAGAAATAACACACATTTTTTCACAATTTCCGCCTAAACTGTATGCTTTCTTTTATCCCTGTGGCATGAAAGAACACCAGGGAGACAAAACTCAACAACTTCAATACTCAAGGCACTCTGATGACTCAGAAAATGTATAAAATACCCATACTATTTATTTGTGAGAGCCTTAAATTAGACTTGTGCAGCCAGCACAATTCTTCAAAAGAGAATAGAGCCAATAGAATGGACAAATAGAATACCCTATTAGTCCAGGGCCAAATGGCTTATTTATTAATTTAAGATTGTAATAAAAAGTAATTGTTTCAATAGTGTTGTCAACATAACACTTGTAAGTGGTTTAACAAAATGTTTCTATCATGTATTTTTATATTCACCCACTTTCAGTTAGAATGTCAGAAAGTAGCTCATGCATGGAATGTTGATGGATTTTGACAGTTTGACAAGGTTTTGTCGGTTTTGTGAAAAGATTGTTGGTTCAGTTGACTGGTTATAACAACACTACCAACTATGCCATCTTCAATCAACTTCCATTGAGTTCCAGGGGTATTAAATGTAAGTACAAAATACTTTTTCTCTTGTGCTTGTGAATTGGTGGGGAATAGTAGCTAATGTAACCTTGGTGTTTTTAGCAGGCTAGCTATCTAGCAGGCTAGCTAGCTTGCAGACAGAAGTAACTTCTACAGTGCAGTCATGGCTCTCAAGTGTCACATGACAGTCACTCATTTCGGTCTTTTGTCATGCCCTCTCGCCACACATTGTATTTCTCACGCGTAAAAACTATTTATAATATATTTAATATGCCGCAGCGCCCAAAATGTCTCTGGCCGAGCCAGTCTCATTGTGGAACCGGCAGGAATCAATCGCTGTAAAAATAGAGAGATGAGCAGCGTGCCGTCCAAGGTTTGTGCAGCGTCAGGTTTATAATGGACGCGCACTGCTGTGGAGATGCTGCAGCAGATGTGTCGCGTTTGAGCTCCGTGTATTTCTGCCGTAGTTTCGGGTTCCCTTTCGAGAACGTCCACTTCGTATATCGTAGCTATACGCAGTGGGGAAACTCATTTTCCTCGAATTCGGAAGCCTAAAATGTAAAACGCATTTTGCAGCTGCACAGCTAGCACAGTGAGTATCTGGCTCACTCATTGGCTGTGCTGCAGCAACTGCACATCCAATGGCGCGGGCGGCTCCAGCGTGTGCGCCAATAAGCTATCATTACGTCATACACGTCAGAGCCCGCCACAGGGCCTCCTCGGAGTCGGCTCGACGGCTGGTTTCTGCCGGGGCGCCAGCAGGCCCCTCGTCACAGGCTTGCTTTGTTCTTCCCCGAGGTCCATCAGGAACTGTCGAAGACGTGGCACGCTCCCTACTCTGCACGGACAGGATCCTCTGTCTCCGCAACGCTCTCCTCCGTGGACGGCGCGGCGGAGAAGGGCTATGAGTCTTTGCCGCCACTCGAGGAGGGCGTGGCTGCTCATCTCTGCCCAAGCACCGCGGCTAGTTGGAGAACTAAGGAGGTGCATCCTGTGAAGCCATGCAGATACACCTCAGGTCTCGCTGGACGCACTTTCGCCACCTCCGGCCAAGCTGCTTCAGCCCTGCACAAGATGGCGGTGTTGCAGGTCTACCAGGCCAAGCTTCTCCAATCTATGGACGAGACTGGCCCGAAACCCGAGTCCTTCCGGGAGCTGAGGAGCGCCACTGACCTTGCTTTGCGGGCTACCAAAGCTACGGCGCAAGCCATCGGGAGGAGTATGGCGAACATGGACGTGCTCGAGCGCCACCTGTGGCTCACGCTCACGGACATCAAGGAGGCGGATAGAACGGTGTTCCTCGACGCCCCGGTTTCCAGTTCAGGCCTCTTCGGCCCGGCGGTGAAGGGCTTCTCCGAGAGGTTCACTGAGTCTCAGAAGTCATCCCAGGCGATGCGACACCAAGTCCGCGCCTTCTCCGTCTCCTCAGCAAGCGAAGCTCGCCAAGCAGGCCACTCAGCCCTGCCCTGCGGCTGAAGCCCGCCAGCCCGCTAAGCAAGCTAAGCACCACCCGCAGCCCCGGCGCCAGGGTCCTCGTCCTAGCGGCACGTCGGATCCCAGGCCTCCAGCTTCCTCCTAGCATCGGGGGGGGGGGGAAGGGAGGGCTCGTGTCTCGCGCTAGCCGGACCACCCTCCAAGAGGCCCAAAAAACCTCTCACAGCTCCCTGTTTAGTTCAGGTGGCTGGGCATTTTACTACTGTAAACAGGCCCGCTGCACTGCGCGAGCCTTTGCAAACAAACGCCGTTTTCACAGTGGCCCAAATAAAGCACAAAAAGAGTATGTTTCAAGCACGGGTTCACGGTCCCCCTGCATTAGGCCCCCTGTTTTTACAGCCGCTATTTTCTAGTTCCGAAAAAAGACGGCGGTATCAGACCCATTTTAGATCTGAGACATTTGAACAGAGCTCTCATGGGACGGCCATTTAAAATGTTGACCATAAAACAAATTCTCGCGCAAATTCGCCCGGGCGATTGGTTTTTTACTGTGGATCTGAAAGACGATTACTTTCACATTCAGATAGCCCCCCGTCACAGGCCATTCTTGAGATTCGCCTTCGAGGGTCAGGCTTATCAATACACAGTTCTGCCCTTCTGCCTGTCTTTAGCACCTCGCACGTTCACGAAGTGCATGGACGCGGCGCTCTACCCCCTGAGATTTCAGGGGGTGCGCGTGCTGAATTATCTCGACGATTGGCTGATTCTAGCTTAGTCGAGAACCGAACTGTTACACCACAGGTCTTTGATTCTGAACCATTTGCAGTGTCTGGGTCTCAGAATCAATCTATCCAAGAGCAAACTGAATCCCAGCCAGAGTGTGATCTTTCTGGGCACAGTTATCGACTCAATGACAACGAGAGCGCGCCTCACAACAGAGTGCGCACTCTCTATTCAACAGCTCGCAGCCTCTTTCAGGGCAGGCGAACGCTCACGCCTAAAAAAAGTTTCAGAGACTTTTGGGGCTCATGGCAGCTGCATCATCAGTGCTCCGTTTGGGACTACTGCGCATGCGCCCGCTGCAACACTGGCTCAAGCACCATATGCCAGCCTGCTTGTAGCGGTCAGGCAGCCTATTAGTCACGGTGAATCACGGTTGTCTTCGGACACTGATTCCCTGGCTGGCTCAAGACTGGTATCTCAAGGGTGTGAGTTTGGGTGTGATTTCCACTTGGAAGGTGGTTTTCACAGACGCATTCCAACCAAGGTTGGGGAGCGTTACACGAGGGCTCTGGTCGAGCACGGAGCAGAGCTTACACATCAACTGCCTGGAAATGAAAGCAGTTTGTCTGGCCCTCAAAGCTTTTCTGCCAAACATCAGGGGACACCAGGTGTAGTCCGGACGGACAATACATCTGTGGTGTCTTACATAAATCGCCAGGGCGGCGTTAGGTCGGGTAGCCTGTGCGCCCTGGTGAGAGATCTCCTTATTTGGGCACAAACCAATCTGAGCTCCCTGAGAGCAGCACATATCCCAGGCATCCTCAACACGGGTGTGGATATGCTGTCACGGGGCAACATTCCCCTAGACGAGTGGTCCCTGAATCCTCAGACGGCGCACCTGATATGGAAAGTGTTTGGCGAGGCCGAAGTCGACCTCTTTGCCTCGAAGAACAACATTCATTGCACAGTGTTCTTCTCGAAAAGCAGGGATGTGTTGGCCCATCGTTGACCCAACCACCCCCTTTATGCATTTCCCCCGTCTCAGTGATACCCCAGGTTATCAAGCGGGTCAGGGGGAGCGGATGCCCAGTCCTCCTGGTGGCCCCTCTCTGGAAATCCAGACCGTGGTTTCCGGAGCTGGTTCAGATGGTGGACAAAGTCCCCTGGCTGATTCCGTTGAGGAAAGACCTCCTCACGCAGGTGGAGGGGACGATATGGCTTCCACGACCCGATTTATGGGTTCTCCACGTGTGGCCCCTCAATGGGTACCCGGGGACCTTCGGTCCTGAGCACGATCAATGAAGCCAGGGCCCCCTCTACCAGGCGCCTGTATGCTTCTAAATGGTCAGTGTTTTCTAGCTGGTGTCTGGACAAACGTTTTGAACCTGTGTCATGTGAGGTACCAGTGGTTCTCTCCTTCCTACAAGAGCTATTGTATGCGGGCAGGACCCCATCCACGCTCAAAGTGTATGTGGCAGCCATCACAGCTTATCATGCTCCGGTGGCTGGCCGGTCACTGGGAAAAAATTACTTGGTGGTACGGTTTCAGAAAGGAGCCAGGAGGCTGAACCACTCCAGACCTCCATCTGTTCTGTCTTGGGACCTCTCCACGGTCCTTGGGGCCCTGAAGGGCCCACCGTTTGAACCGCTTCAGTCGGTTGATCTCAAAATACTCTCGCTAAAGACTGCTCTCCTGCTGGCACTGGCATCTGTCAAGCGAGTTGGAGATTTGGAGGCGCTCTCGGTGAGCCCCTCTTATTTGGAGTTTGGTGTTGACGACTCGAAGGTCGTTCTCAAACCCAGACACAGCTATGTGCCTAAAGTGCTTTCTACTCCGTTTAGAGCACAGGTTTTCACTTTATTGGCCCTTCCCCCTTCCTCAGAGGATGGGGAGGCTAATCTACTCTGTCCTGAGAATTTATCTGGAGTGTTCTGCATCTTTTAGACAATCAGAACAGCTCTTCATCTGATTTGGTGGCCGGTCCAAGGGGTCGCCCGTCACAAAGCAGAGGATATCCAGATGGATAGTTGATGCTATTTCTCTGGCAAACACCTCAGTGGGTCAGGTTTACCCTATTGGTACTAGAGCCCATTCGACTAGAGGCATGGCCTCTTCTTGGGCTTGGTCTTCTGGGGTTCCCATTCACGATATCTGTGCGGCGGCCGGTTGGTCCTCGCCTTCTACATTTGTGAAATTCTATAATATGGAGGTTCCTTCCCTGCAGGCAAGGGTCCTTTCAGTGGGAATTCAGATTTGGGCGGTCTTACCCACATATTATCTCAATGTCATAAGCACACATTCATTCATTCATTATAAAACCGGCCTCTGGCCGGTTATCATTCCCTTTATTTTTAAGACCCGACTGTGTCTGGTCTTATGTTAGGGGTTTAAAAAAAAATGAATGTTTGAACATTACATTATAGAAAGGTATATTATGAGGCCCGACGGTGTCTGGTCTTATTTTTATACACTGGTTTCTGGCTGGCTCTGTAAGCTCAGAGTTCTAGAGCTGCAGTTCAACCAGCTACTCGGTGCGGCGTTTTGCATGGCGTCCCCACTGCGTATAGCTACGCATTATACGAAGTGGACGTTCTCGAAAGAGAAGGTACTCGGTTACTAATGTAATCTCGATTCTCTGAGAGTAAGGGAATGAGTATTGCGTAGCCGGCCGCACTGAGTAGCATGGCAATATGTCGAATACCACGCTTACATTAGTTACTATTGTACCCCACCAATTCACAAGCACAAGAGAAAAAGTATTTTGTACTTACATTTAATATCCCTGGAACTCAATGGAAGTTGATTGAAGATGGCATAGTTGGTAGTGTTGTTATAACCAGTCAACTGAACCAACTATCTTTTCACAAAACCGACAAAACCTTGTCAAACTGTCAAAATCCATCAACATTCCATGCATGAGCTACTTTCTGACATTCTAACTGAAAGTGGGTGAATATAAAAATACATGATAGAAACATTTTGTTAAACCACTTACAAGTGTTATGTTGACAACACTATTGAAACAATTACTTTTTATTACAATCTTAAATGAATAAATAAGCCATTTGGCCCTGGACTAATAGGGTATTCTATTTGTCCATTCTATTGGCTCTATTCTCTTTTGAAGAATTGTGCTGGCTGCACAAGTCTAATTTAAGGCTCTCACAAATAAATAGTATGGGTATATTATACATTTTCTGAGTCATCAGAGTGCCTTGAGTATTGAAGTTGTTGAGTTTTGTGTCCATGGTGTTCTTTCATGACACAGGGATAAAAGAAAGCATACAGTTTAGGCGGAAATTGTGAAAAAATGTTTGTTATTTCTGGTTTAAAGAAGTCCTGTGACCTCTGTGTTTGTCAGACAGATTCATTACTGGGCTTAAATGAAAGCCTAAAAGGTCCCCTTTACAACGATACCAAGCACGATATTATAGAATATTGACAATATCCCTAGCATGAGCCTAAACCAGATATACACCAGATTTCAAAAACGGAATTTATTTTAGGGGGTTAGTAACTTCATGAGCTGAAAAAAGTGATTTCGCTACCACCCCTGCACTGCTATCGTGATTTTTCTAATACTAGGGGTGTATACCTTGCCAAAAAACAATGATAGCATTTGTCCCCCCGATGATACCAATCAACCCCCCTGGCTCATGGACTAATTTACTTTTTTCTTATGTTCCTGGTCTTATGGTGAACAATTCACCCAATTGATCCACCTCTGAAACAACTTTCAATTTTTGCTGACATCACCAATGCCATTTTATTTTTCAGCCCATCCAAATTCCTTTCATATAGCGATCTAGACCAGCTAGCTCTTCTCAGAATGTGATAAATTCTTGATGGATAAAATGAGGTCCCATCCTACATAAATTTCTCACTGAATATTCTTTTTACTCAAAATACATCACATCTCTGAAGTAGAATAGGCTGTAACTATACTGTTCATGTTGACTTTAAGTTGTTTTAAGTTGAATATTTCTATATGATGCCGATGCTCCCTCTCTCTTTACTTATCTTAGAAACCCTATGTCTGTAAAATCCCTGGTTGCACTAAGCGATACACTGACCCCAGCTCTTTACGGAAACATGTTAAGACTGTACATGGTCCTGAAGCCCACGTCACCAAGAAACAGCGTGGGGATACATACCCACGACCCCCACCTCAGCCACGAGAACCTGGAGATAATGGACAAAGCCGGTCACCAGGACAACTGCCTCTTGGAGCGATCACGGACCAAAGGGAGTATAACCATGCTACCTCGAAACAGGATGAATGTCTACAAGTCAAGTCAATCAAAACAGAAAAGCCCATGGTAAGCTTCCTTCCATGTACAAAAAGTAATGGTTTGCTATACTTATGCTAAAGTTTCATCTCCAAAAATGTAAAATAAATAAACTCAAATCTAACCTTTTATGTCCTTTTGACCAATTTGAATACTTTGAGTATTCCTGTATTTAAATACAGGAGTGAATCCTCTAAATTATTGTTCTGTGTGTGTACAGAACACACTCCTGTGATGATTAACACCGTGGTAACCATAGTAATGTTCTGGCGTATCACATGTTTGGTATCCGCTATATTTGAACAAAGTAATATTACAGTAACCAAAGAATCGTTATGTTTTTAAATTTTAACTAAAACACCGTCAACAGAGGCCTTATTTCCAATATAAAGCATTTGAATTTATTTTGGTTTATTATAGGCTTATTCATGTCTGCTATTGTTTAGCAAGATCTGGTAACATGAATGAGTCAAGCCTAGTACCTCTTTTTCTGTGATTTTCTTGCAGAGCGCATACAGAAGAGAGAAATATCTCTGATGTGCATTTAAATATGTCATTAAAAACTCGTTGTCCGGTTACGTACACACTGCGTAGAAGTGTTGTCACTACTTGCATTTTTTTGGGATGCAGTTGTCACTCCCGTAAATTTCTGAACTGTGTGCGTATACAGAACGGGATTAAGCATTAAAGAAGTGAAGTGACAACCAAATTTAATTGCAGTGTGTATGTGGCCTTTGTCTTACAAATGTTTACTCTAAAACTGAAGTCTTTACCCCTTCCATTCCTGGTTTCATAGCTGCTCAGCTAATACTTGCTTACAGCCTACATTTTGCCTTGCATGTGCAAATAAATAACTGAATATCTTTTTTGTCCACTACCACACGCATTACTTTTCCTCTCTTAATAAGGACAGTGGGTGATCAGGTGAGAATGGTGATGTTATTATAGGTCTGATCTTTTCTCTTTTTATTACTTTTATTACTTATTACTTACTTTGAAGTCTGGGCCATCTGGATCAATTTTGGCTATTCATTCAGTCATCGGTCAACAGCATCATGTCATCTCTTACATATTTTAACGCTGAATGTAAAAATACATTTTTATTTTTTTATTTAAAGCATGGTGCATACTTTGTTGTCATAATATTGTTGCCTATGGTCACATGAGTATTATATCAGCTTGCATGACAAAGCTACCTCTAGTAACTGTTTATGTATTTGGCTCTGGAACTCTGTTGCCGTTTTAAATCAGTGAGCTGTGACTGCACTTATGGTTTCATTGTGTTCTGGATCTTTGTTCAGCTCTAGGTTGAGAAAACGCAATCGCAAATCGGAAAGAAAAATACAAGCTTTCTTACACCACTACTAACAAGACAGTCAATTCTTTAGCAGCCATTATCCATTTGCAACACACACAAAAACAACCCAATTAGGACCCAACAGCTCTACAGGGAGACCATTGTTCATGTGCCCTGTTTTCTGAAAATGGGGCAAACAAGCTTACCTCTACTCCCGCTGTTGGTCATTTAGTTCTGATATTGGCAGCTGGTGAGCATGAGGGAACCTGATTCTCACACGTCTGTGATTCACTTTAGTTTACATTCCATGCTGACGTAGAGATGAAAGTGATTCAAATACAGTTTTATGTAAACTGTTTAAGAAATTGTGTAAAATTATAGCTCACATTAACTATATACTCTTACAGAAGTCTTCAACCCTGCTCCAGGAGACCCACTGTCCTGGAGAGTTTAGCGCCAATCCTAATCAAACACACCAGATAAACCAGATAATTAATGTCTTCAGGAAATTACAGGCAGGTGTGTTGAAGCAGGTTGGAAATAAACTTTGCAGGACAGTGGTCTCCAGGGGCAGGGGTGAAGACATCTGCTCTAATAAGTCTTGTTATATGGCTGAGTGCGAGAAATTTTCTCAACATTGCATTTCATTCTCCTCATTGCATTCTTCTGTTTCACCTGTAGAAAATGTGCCAAAATATCAGGATTGTAAAATACTTGTCATAAATTAAATTTTTTTAAAATATGTTCTCTTCTTTCTTCCTCTCTTAGACGTCTCAGCCAAGCCCTGGCAGTCAGTCTTCATGCGGCAGTGACCAGTCCACCGGCGGCCCCTATATCGGCCGTGGAGTCCAGCTTGCTGTAAACAGCATTGGGCTTTTGGGGGAGGTGGCAGTGCTTGAGGACCAGGAAAAAGAAGAGGAGGAAGAGGAGGAAGGAGAGGGAGAGGAGGAGGATGCCCCCATTATGGACTCTACAGTATCCACTGCAACAGCCACGACGGCAACACTAGCTTTGCAGACACGCCGAAGTGTAGGACGGCCCCTACGCTGGATGGAACATGTTAAGATGGAGAGGTTAAGGCAGGTGAATGGAGCTGTGCCTAGGCTAGGACATCTGTCCCCAACACCACCCCCTAAAGGCCAGGCCCTGCCTGCCCTGACAGGAAAGGGTAAGTCTTACTTTCAGAGCTTTGTCAACATACCAAACTCTACAAATTTATGTGCAGACCACCAGGTGTTCTTATAATCTTTTAAACTTAAAGGATTAATTTATCCAAAAATGAAACTTCTGTCATCACCCTTATGTCATTTTCATGACTTGTTCTTCTTCTGCGGAACATAAAAGAAGATATTTTGAAGGTTTGGAATAATGTGAGGGTGAGTACATGATGACAGAAGTTTTCTTTTTTGGTGAACTTACCCATTTTGTCTAAATATGACTATAATGGCATAATAATGATAACATTCAACCTCTCCTAACAAGAGTATCTCTCATTATTAGGTTCATGCCTTGGTAGGAGTAGTTCTGTGTGGGTGCCCCAGCTGTCTCCACGTCCTGAGCCGTCCAACACAGAGCTGACAGTTTTGAGTTTGCTGAATGAACGGCGGGACAGCAGTGGTAGCAACACCAGCTCGGCTTACCTAAGCAGCAGCCGTCGCTCCTCTGGCATCTCCCCCTGCTTCTCCAGCCGCCGATCTAGCCAGGCCTCGCAGTCTGAGCACAGCCATCATCGGCGTATCCACAATCTCAGTGCCACTGATTCGTATGACCCTATCTCCACTGATGCCTCCCGACGCTCCAGTGAAGCCAGCCAGTGTGGAGGTGGAGGAGGAAGTTCAATTGGGATGATGTACGGTGGAAGCTGGGGTGGTGGAAGTGGAGGTATCGGAGGAACTGGGATGGGAGCAAGAGGTGGTTTGAACCTCACTCCAGCTCAACACTATCACCTGAAGGCCAAATATGCAGCTGCTACAGGTGGGCCTCCTCCCACACCCTTGCCCAACATGGAGCAAATGAGTCTAAAGACTCGCCTGCCTTTGATGGGAGATGGACAGAACACAGGCCAGCTTACACTACCACCACTAGTCAGGCCACGTCGCTGTAGTGATGGTATGCACAACTTACAAGGCAGTCAAGCAGTGTATCAACGTAGAGGACTGTACCCCGGTGAAGGTCCAGGGAATAGCGATCGAAGAGCCAGTGACCCTGTGCGCCCACGTGATCCTAGTGCTTTCGGCTTGCCACAGGTACAGCGTTTTAGCAGTCTAAACAACATGAATTCATTACCCCATCTTGCTAGTAATCATTACTCAGATGGAGAAGATCACAGTCTAAGTCTGCAGAACTACACCTGCCAAGTCGGTAGCTTTCAGAAGAGTCTACACTCTCCATGCCCTCCTAGCATCATGGAGCAATCAGCACTTGAGGAATTGGCCATGGACCAGGATGGTCTTTTGTTACATGTCAATGAAGTCATCCTACCAGATGATTTGGTACAGTATCTCCATTCTCAATATCAGGAATCGGCTCACAACCATAGCAGTGATTCCAGTCCCCATAGATCCAGTTTTGACCAGGGTATTGCAGATGGCCAGAACTTTCTCAGCCCACAACAGCAACAGGAAGAGGCTGAAGGGGAAGACACTAGTAAAGATGTAATGCCTATCCAGTGGAATGAAGTGAGCTCTGGTAGTGCTGATTTTACTCCACCCAGGCAGCCATCTCAGAGGTGCGAAAGATGGTCAGACCAGAGTGGCATTGTGAGCAACCCCTTTAGTCGATTTGGAAACATGATTGTGCAGCAACAACTGCATACAGATTTCATAGATCAACACTTAAGTCTTCATAGAGACAACTATCAACACATGACAGGTATGAGTTACAGGTGCAGACATCCAGAGCAGCAGCATCAAATTGGAAAACCAGCCCAACAGCAGTCCAAGATTATTCCAGGCATTAAGATTGAGTCTTCCTCAACATCCCAAGTGGAATCAAGGCACAATAACTTTGGTCGACCAGACTTCTCTCATATCTATTTGGGCCCCATCCGCCCTAGCTGTGCCCAGCAGACAACTATATCCCAAACTCACCTCCAGCAAAATCACACAACACATCAAATCAGCGGTAACCTTTTGTTGCAAAGACAAGCAAACTGCAGCTTGTCCCCAGCAACACTACTGACTCACCAGCCCCAGCCTCCTATGACCCACCCACCTGTCAACAGTGGCCGTAGAGGCTTATATCACCCACAGTTCTACTCCACTCAGCATGTAAGCAACAGTCAAAATGCACATTCATGCCTGCAGCAAAGCTTAAGAAATGGAAATGGCACCAATTGCTCCCTTACAAATCAGGTTTCAGGGCTGAAGCTTGAGGCAGATGATCACCTTCAAACTAGCACTTGCTCTTCCTTTCAGCAACAACAGCCGGTGTTTATTGCTGAGTGTTTTGACACAACAGAGTCCAAAACTTCATCTTCTCACAACATAGCACAGTCATGTCTAATGGAGTCCTTGACAGAAGAGACAGAAACACCTTCTGAGGCTCTTCTGTCCCCTGGGGTTGATCAGGTTACCAGCACGGTAGAAGGAAGCCCAGGTGTCCTAGATAATATGGGTTTAGATATTTGTTCCATCCTTGAGGATGGCTTTGAGCAGGGTAGTGTGGTGTCTGACATAATCAGTCCTAGTTTTCTCCAGGGTCTGTCTCGGACTTCCGCTCGACTGACTACTCCTCGTGTTTCTGCTACATTTCACAGCATGCATCCAGGCACTAACAACATGGCTATAGGTGACATGAGCTCCCTCCTTACCACCCTCGCTGAAGAGAGTAAATTTCTGGCTATTATGCAGTAGTCTGTGAACTCCTCCTCCAAAAAATAAAAAATAAAATCATAACTCTGATATAGATAAGATAAATATAACAGACATATGCATGTAATGTTTAAATGTGGTACGAGAAAAAAAGTAATTACTTTATACTCATTAAAATAGTTTAATAGGCGATGTTGACAAAGAGTTTACAATCTAAAGTTAAAGCTGTCTCATCGTCCTAGAGGCAATGACCAATACAACCATATAGATACATACAGTATATAGAGGCTATTTTTTCTTTTATACATATAATGATGACAGGAGACACTTTCCATCACATTGAAAAAGTATTCTATGTGTTGTTGTTGCTAAATGTTTTTTTGTACACTGTTGCTACAAGTGCATGCTATTTTTCTTATCAGGTGTACTCAGTGTCCACTAATAGGTTAACTCATGTATTGTGTACCTTTATTTTAGAGTGCATTGCATACTTCAAAAACAGTGTTGAATACAGACAGACTTAACTGTCAACAGGTCAAGACAGGGTCAAATATCACTCTTAACAAGCCCAAGTGTCATATTTTGATTATTGTCTTTTAAGTGTCTTAAATCAATGATGTTTCAGTGATTTCTTAAGTACCAAATGTTGTTTTGATCAATTTTTTTCCAACATGTCAAGTAAGAGGGACCATTTTGTTGTATAAGTGTGGAGCAGAATGCTAACTGAGAGCTGATAACTCAGTATCTTGTATTAATTGTATCTTTGTAAATAAATGTAAAAATTTTTTCTTTTTTTATATTGTAAATATCATCATTTTGATCATATTGTAAATGACTGGTGCTGATGTTAGGCAGTGCATTATGTGACAATTGTGGAAAAACCATTGTGGTCATTTTAGTCAATCTCAACATACTTATTGCACAAAGATTTTTTAATTTGTGGCCAAAGGGTGTTGAAAGCATCAGTGTCAATTCATGTTTAAATTTATCTAAATATATCAGTAATTTTATTTGTTTCTTTGTCTCAGTTGTGTGCTGTGTGCATCTATAGTGAGATATCATGTATGATGTTTAGATCAACCTGTTTTTACCTACCCATTTATGTTTCAATTAGCGAAATTAAGACTTATAAACACCAAGACACATCAAGCTCCACTACAAGAGCTGAGACTTTTCAGCAGTATTACAACTACGCTGCAGTTTCTAAACTGCATATGTACAGCTTTTTAAAATGTGTACTCTGATAATTAGGTTCTGTTTGTTTTTGTACAGCTATTTGAACTTTTTCTGTAGTTGTGTATCAGTGTTTTGAAAAGTGGTATGACCCATTCCCAAATGAAAGGACTAAAGGGATTGAGCCTAAGGTATGTGCCTTATTAATGCCTTTCCATACAAAATAATCACTGCCAAAAATAAAATGTGTATGGAAAGAGTCCTATGACTTTACATGTTACATGAAACATTAAAAATTATATTCTGTTGGTTGGGCATTGAGAAATGTAACATGTATAAACAGTGTTGGTTGCTTTGTTGATGTTTTTTAAAATAATTATTTGTTTTGTTTTGTTTTTTTCATGCTTGTAAATACATATTCATTCTGTAAACTGTAGTCAAGAATTTAGGTGGCATCAGGGGACAGAATTAGTATAAGTATCCTACTCTATAAAGCAGGAATCCCTGTGCCCTCTCATTAAACAGAGAGATCAAAATTGAGTTGTGGTGCCTAGCACCGTTAGACTGGGAACAAAGTCTCATTGTTCATTTTATATCAGATTACAACAAATGTTTGTATGGTTTTAATAAAAAATATATATAAAATGCTTGTCTTTGCTTGTCTCTGAAATGTGCATTTATGCTTAATTTTTTTTACTAGGACACAATTTGCTATTAATGTTTTAAAGTAGTTAAAACACAATATTAGTGAGTGATAGGCTACTAAACGGTGTTTAAATATTTAATATGGCTGTTTATAATGCAATACTATTTTCTCTGCCAATAAGCTCATGAGTTAATGCTTCACATCAGTTCTAACATCCATGTGCAGTGCAATAAAGTATCATTCTGATGAGATTCTTGATCAGAGGAACCTAAGGAAAGCTTTTTTTTTTAAATGAAAAATCCAGATTTATATACATCTTTCATTCACAATCAGAAGATGCAAATGCAAACGATACAACTGACATTGCAGAAGCAATTCATGTTGTTCTGAAAGTTAGGCTATGTTATTTTGCATAGTGCAACTGCTATTTCTAGCACACCACATAATTTAGTGTCAACGACATTGGTGACTTTTAAAATTAGGGTATATGTTATGACAGTAGCCTAAACACATTAAGCAAGCTAGTTTGTACCCTGCAATGTCACAAAAAGGAAAATTTGGCACACTACAGCTCCATAAATAAAAAAGTATTTATTGCATGTTCTCACCTGCAGTGTAACATGATATAGACTCTGGAAATGTTGTAGTTGTTCTGGTGCAACTTCACATGATCAAAGGTGCGTGGGGGAACTACCAGCAACACTTGTGACATCAAGGGGGCAGAACAAACAGAAGATCTAACAGATCTATAAACATGAGATAAACATTTTACACTATTTCTAATCAAAAATATTTTGTAGCCTCATATTAATTGATACTACATGGAATATTTGTACTTTTTGTAACACAGCAGGACTATTTAAAAAGTAAATAGCCTAGTAAAGCAACGGGTAAATATATATATATATATATATATATATATATATATATATATATATATATTTTAACCATTTTTTCAGGAATACATTTCCTCTTATAAATGTATATAGAGTATCTGCAGTTGTTAATGCAGACACTAGGGGGCACAAGCGCTCCTCGGCGCTCTGTTCCTCCTCATAATCGCACTGCTGAAGAAGAATACAGCGGGCCGCTGTTGAAACAAAATGGCCGACGTGGAAATGGATTTACAGAGCAAGAGGCTGAATAACGGGTAAGAGCACGTGCGTAGTTTAACCCCACCAACAACGCATTTTAGAGCCTATATGGGGGTGTTTAGGGAAAAGGGACAGATTTTGTTTGGGTTGGGTTTTTCTCATAGTGATCTATGAGGGTTTTGATATCTGCTTTCATATCCGGCTAGTGTTAGCATGCTAGTGCTAAATTCTCTCAAGCAGCCAGTTGTCAAGATTAATTTGTTCAAAAATGTATTCGGTTGGTTCTGTGAAGTTCTCACTTTTAAAAGCCTACCACATCCTGCCACCTAGCTCTACCACGTCCTTTGAATTTAAGTATTTCTATGGTTAGCTTATTTCGTAAGGTATCCTATCCGTAGTTAGTCTTCTTGATATGATCAACATGCTCCGTTTGTTAGTTAAGTTATCTCTCCGAGTTTACAAAATTACTGTCAGTTAAACCATTAAAGTAGTATAATTTATCATCAGTCCCTATCCCTAAGCACATTAACATACCTATTTATATACATTTGTTGGTGAGTTATATGCTCAGCATGGGTGTCCTTGTGAAGAACACGATGTTGCCTTGACGAAACATAACAAAACCTCAGCATGTTATTTGGTACCGAAATATAACAAGCGCAACAAAAAAAAGTGCATTTAAAGAAACATTGTGTTTAAAACGGAAAACTGAAATCTTGCATAAATTAGCCTTGCTTCTTTTTACATTTAATATTTACTGATTCTGCCTGTTAATGTGTTGTTCATATTTACAGGTCAGAGGAGTTGGAGAGTCCAGAGAAGAGCGGGAATGAGGATGAAAATGGTGACATGTCTGGAGAGGATGAAGAGGAGGGTGAGGAGGAGGAGGTGGAGGTGAATGGAGAGAAGCAAGAAAGCGGTCCTAAACATCACAGCAGCAGCGGCAGCAAACACAAGAAAAAGAAACACAAGCACCGTAGCAAGCACAAAAAACACAAACATGCGTCTGAGGAAGATAAGGAACGCAAACGAAAACATAGACACAAACATAAGAAGCACAGGCGCAAAGAAGAGCCGTCCTCCTTGCCGTCTGGGGCCATCAAGGGGAGGGCCGAGGATGGCTCCCCTTCACTGGGCAATGCAGCCCTGGATGACAAGGCGCTTCTTGAAGATCTGGAGAAACAAAGAGCACTGATTAAAGCTGAGCTGGACAGCCAGCTGATGGAGGGGAAAGTTCAGTCAGGAATGGGCCTAATTCTACAGGGTTACAATTCTGGCTCTGAAGAGGATGGAGAGGGGCAGAGGGCACGTAATGGGGAGCAACGGCAAAGAGGTAGTGGGGGCAGAACCCGCTCACCTAAAGACCAGATTAGCAGGGGGGGTAGATCCAGACGGGACTCAACAGACACCAACAAACCAAGCACTAAACGACGCAGTCGTTCCCGAGAGAGAGCCGGTAGGGACGCTAAGACTGAACGAACGACCAAAAGTGCGAAAGAGACCATTAAGGAGCATAGCAAGTCCAAAGAGAAAAAACGCTCCCGGAGCAGGGACAAATCCAGGGAGCATGGGAGAAGGTCCCAGTCCCCATCTACAAGGAGATGCTCTGCAGAGAGAAAACCAGACCAGAAGGGACATTCCGATCGACGTTCTCCTCCCCGTACAGAAGATAAGCGGGAACAAGTCAGGCAGAGATCAGGCTCACGAGGGCGCAAGAGCAGGTCGCAAGATAGACGATCTCGTTCTAAAGATGCCCGGGTGGGTCGATCGGAGACTGACAGAGAAAAGAGGCCAGGAAAGTCTCCATCCAAAGACACCTCCTCTGGGAAAGAGAATCGGTCACCTCATCTACGCCGAGCTCTTAGCCCTCAACGCCGACGCAGTTCCTCCCCTCGCCACAGGGACCGCCAGTCCAACTCCGCTCCGCAGCCCCCCTCAGGTTCTGTGGACCGGAGCTCCAAACTGAGCCACTCACCATCTAGGAACAGATCTCCAGCCACTCGAAGAGCACGAAGCCGCTCAAATGAGCGCCGTAGAGATTCCCCTTCCAGGTACGCATCAGCACACCTTCTATAAAGGGGAAAATTACCCCAAAAAATTATATTTTGTTATTTACTCACCCATGTTGTAATCCAGACTAGGGCTGTCAATCTTCCTCTATAATACTATTCTATAATACTATTCCATTCCTTGTTTTATTTATTTATACTCAAATTCATCCTATCATTAATATTTACGACATTACTCAGGCTTATGGATCGCCAATGCCACTATAGCATGTGGTGGTTGTTACACGTTCTGTCCACTAGAGGGACATCTAACATTACAATAAACATTTTATTCACGCTGAATATGGTTGAAGCGCTTCCGATGGTTTTCGGCTAATATCTCCGCGAAAACACCACCAAACATTCTGAAATTTATATCGTTCTTTTCAGTTCGACTAGACGGTTCCAGCGAGTTTGGTGCTCACCGAATCCGTTGAGTATTCGCCAAGATATTTGCGCTTCACGGGCGCTTTTTTACGTCGTTAAACATTTACCATTTTTGACAGTATTGTTATGATGATCAACGTGTATAACGTGCACAATTGTGTTACGATTCAAAAACTTTATTGTTCATCAGACGAAACAAAAGCATTTCATTTTCACATGCGTGTAAGCCAAGGTGGTGAGAAAGACAAGATTGCATATAAAAAAATAAATATTCGAATAGTAACTTCAGCATTCTAATAGTATTGATTTTTTTAATATTCGAATTATATTCGAATTTTGGAATTCGTTCCAACAGCCCTAATCCAGACATGATTTTCTTCTGTGGGATATGAAAAAAGATCTTTTGAAAAACTGTGATAAAATGTCAGTAAGGGTTCAATGTTGTTTGGAACATCTTTTGTGTTCCACAGAAGAACACAGTTCACACTGTTGAACCCTGATCAGAGCTATTTTTAGGTTTGATATCAAGTTTATGTCCAGTCACTGGGAATCTCCCTGTTGAGTAGATTGTGCCATTGAGGGAACCTAATTGTTTGGTTCTTGGCAGTTTCTAAAATTTCTTGTAACAGTGAAATTTCTGAAACAGTCTGGAGTTAAAGTAAAATTCATACACGTCTTGAAGTTTTTATTACTTGCCTAGGGTCAGAATAATAGACATTAAGATTTGAATATTTAAGGTGAATTGGTGTTTTATATGTATGCTTATTACTCCTGCTTACGACCTATTATAAAATAACTGATCTGGCAAATGTTTCATGTCTCTTAGGAAGCGTCCTCGTGTGGATGGACTTGGGAGATCACGGGAAACAAGTCCAGCTCGGCGCAGAGTGAGCCGCTCACCACTCAGACGTAGGTCTGTATCACCACGGCGACAGTCTCGACCCTCCCCCAGAAGGCGAAGTCGATCGCCCCTAAGACGCAGGTGAGACACAGTGAGAAATACTATATTGAACTGTAGTTTTTGTCAGTGAAACCCAGTCCAGTCTGGTAGTGCTGTAAGATAATTGTGTAATGTACTGTTCTGTTTTGGCAGGTCTGCTGATAGGGATCGGTTTTTCCGTTCCAGACTACGACGATCCACCTCCAGAGATCGTGAGAGGAGGAGGAAGAGGCGGGGCCGAGATGAAGACAAGTTTAAAGGAAGTCTGTCAGAGGGTATGAAAGCAGACCAAGACTCCTCCTCTGAAGAAGTGTGAGTAATAGTATTATTTTCAAGGCATTTCAAAAAAAGTTTGAATCAGTTGAATCAAAACCAAAATGGAAAAACAGAGTTGTAGGGTTGGGAATCGAAAATTGATTCCAATTCTGGAATCGGACACTTAAAGGCCCACTGAAGTGCCTTGGAACACGCCGCTTTGTATGATGCGTTGGCGAAATTTCCACTGAAACAGGAAACTAAGGTGGGACATATTGAATGGCTCCTCCCCCTTTTCAAATAGCCAATAGCGTTTAGTTTACCTTCACAGGCTGCAAGCAGAGTGGTACTTGACAGCAAAATGATTAAAGGCGGGGCTTACCGTTCACAGAAGGGTGTTAACAGTGAACGAATGCCTGGTAAAATGTAAGTAGATAAACATTTCATATTTGACATAAACTGTTTTACAATAAAAATGTTCAACTACGACAGTATCCTGCAACGCAAATTACGCAACTTTTTTTTTTTAAAATTAAATGTCTTTTTGATTTGGAAATATGCTATAATTTCCTTGATTCATGTAGAGAGAATGTATGCATACTTAAAAATAAAATATTATTTGAAAATAGTTTAAATTATTTCACTAATACCATAAGCCTTTCTTTTTCTTTATTCCCTTAAATTGCTTTTATAATTAATTCCTTTAAATAAAAATACCCAATTTTAGTTTGGGCTAAAGCCCCTATATCCACTGACCTTAGAACCGCCCCTGGGTTAAACTATAATTGACAGCTGTCAAATTATATTACATTGTTCCCCATATATTGGTTCACAATATCAACACTGCCAAACACAAATAGATTTTCCAAAAGGCTGTGACATCGTTGAATAAACATGAGCACTGCACGTTACAATTGAATTGTTAGTGCCGATAATTTTCACATGAATGCATCCATAGATCCGCAAACGTGGCTTGTGTACTTTCATGGTCTCCGTGAGCCATTTTAGCGGAAATTAAGGACTAAGTTTTGAATGCTTATTTCTCATAAATGCGAATTTTGTCATTGGTTTGGAACACACCAGCTTATTCATAACCTTAAGCCTAACATATTCATATTAAAAGCTAAAAAACATTTATTTTGATTTCATGGGGCCTTTAAGGTCAGGAATCAGATACTTGTTATAAAAAGAATATTCCGATTATTGATTCCTGTGTACCAGTGTTAATTTTGGCAGCCATTTTTGATTTAGTCTTAGTCTTCATCTTCAGAAGAAAATACTTATTGGTCTTAGTCACATTTTAGTCATTTTGTCTTTCATAGTTTTAGTCTAGTTTTAGTTGACAAAGTCATTGCATTTTTTTGTCACTTTTTAGTCAAACTTAGAGCCCGACCGATATATCGGCGCACCGATATTATCGGCCGATATTAGGCATTTTCCTAACTATCGGTATCGGCCTTTATAATGGCCGATAAATGAATATTTAAAAAAAAGTGCGGTGATTCATGTAAGGGTGGCGCTGCCAATAAAGCACATAAAAGCTGTCACAAAGAACTGGCAAAAGTAATGATTGTGAATACATCAAATATAGCAAGGAGACATTTTAATGTTTTATTAATAAACAAGTGTTTTCAGTCAGTTGATGATGCTGACTCGCGATCTTCAGTGAACACGCCAGAGAGAAATGCACATTTCATACGGATTACAGCAGAGAGCAGTCTGTCTTTCGTTTTGAATTGTTCTGTTTAAAAGTAGACATTTCAATATAGATATATTTCAGCTGAATTTTGGTTAATTTATGAGACGAGTTGTAGTTCACGCACCGGCAACTCCGTGTCGAGATTATCTATTGTCTGCTATATTTACTATTTATTAAATCCAGGCAATTGGTTGAAACATTGATTAAAATTAAGATACAATTATTACAAAACGAAATTCACTTTAATGAAAGGGTTTGTGCTTTCTGTTTTGAGGGCTCTGTGAAAGTTTTAAAGTCTTTTAGTGCCGCTTTCAGAGCGCTCACGTCCGTTGTTTTTTCCTCATAAATGCGAACACGAAAAATAAAATAAAATGAATATTTTATGTTCTGTTGAGAGCCAACCCTTCTTCATCCGGTGGGTAGTAGCCTATTACTTTTGATTTGCGCAGTGTAATTCACAGAATTGATTTCTCTGCTACCAGCCTCTGTCACGTAGGCTATTGTGTGAGCTTGTGATGTCTAGGGAAAGCGCGCAGCTGAGAAGTCCTGATTATATTGTCTGCTATATTTACTTCTTATTAGGGATCGACCGATATGGATTTTTTAGTACCGATACCGATTTTTTTCCCATCAGCCTTAGCCGATGACCGATACAGGCTGCCGATTTTCTTGAGCCGATATTTGGAGCCGATACTGCTTTTGCTTCCTCAATTTACATCATAAAAATGACACGATGATAACAAATGTTACAGGTCTCAATTTTAAAAAAGTAACATTTATTTAACTTAAAATAACAATATTTAACAAATAGTAAAAACACGTGAGGTAGAACAAGTAAGAACAAGTAGATAAACAATATTTAACAAATAAAAACATGAGGTAGAACAACAAAAAAAGTTCAGTGCTGAAAATAAATATTTAAGCATAAATAAAATAATTACACTATTGCAAACAGTAGCAACAAGCAACCAGCATAATAAAGTGCACAGTGCACACTGTACTTAATTTTAAAAGTGTGCCCCCAGAAGGTTGGCATACATCTGTTCAAGCATGTCAGACGGACTAGCATCTTCCTCCTCTTCTTCCTCCACCCTTATCTGTTTTGGATCTGGGCCTTGATCTTCAGAGGAAGCCCTTTTCCGTTTCTTAGCCTCAGACAGAGTGGCATGCTCATCCTTTATCCAGTCTTTTGCATTGCTCAGTGTGTCTGGTGCCAAGGCATGACCCCTGTAACGAGGATCTAGCAGTGTTGCGAGGACCAAGCATTTGGTCTTGTCTGCTTTTTCGAACCTTGCCTTTAAACTGTCCAGCATAGTGTCACGGAGTGTTTTGATGCCTCTTGCTTTTGCACCCTCAACTTCAAGCAGCATTTTTAGGACGGTGATGCTGGGAATTATGCACGATATTGATGAGTCTGATCTGCTCATTTCCAGTGTTACCTTTTCAAGCGGGCTCAGTGTGTCAATCAAATTGCCCACAAGAGTCCACTGATCTGCTGTAAAGATTGATATCTTTCCATGTTCCCCTGCATATACAGTAAGTGCCCGTTTCTGCTCCAGCATGCTCTCCAACATGTGAAGAGTGGAGTTCCAGCGTGTTGGTACCGACTGGATTATTCTGTGCTGGGGGAGGTCAAGTTCTTTTTGAATGTCCTTCAAACGCTGTTTGGCCAGTATTGAATGGTTAAAATGGGTAGCAGAAGACTTTAATTTTGCAACAATGTCCATCACTGCTCGCTGGCTGTTGATCCCGTCATTTACCACCAGCTGAAGTGTGTGAGTACTGCAGCTGAGATCGGGTACTTCGGTGAGCCTCATCCCTTTAATCATATTGGCGCCGCTATCGCGAAGCACAAGCACAACTCTCTCTGTGTCGATGTCCCAATGCCTCAGTAGACTGAGGAACACCTCGCTGATATATTCACCTGTGTGAGAGCCATGCATGGCTTTGACATTGAGGACAATTTGTTTCCTTTCCCAGTCACTGTCAATGAAATGACAGGTCAGGCTCATTAGGGATTCTGTGTCACCAGACCAACAATCCGTTGTAAATGCCAAATAGGGACCTGCATTTTCTAACGTGACCAGCTCCTTGATTTTGTTTTCTACTTTTGTGTGAACATCTTCAAAGAGGTCAGTGCGATAGTACTTTTCTGTTTTGAGGGAGTATCTGGGCTCCAGCAATGCCACCAACCTTTTAAAACCAACACCAGAGACAACTGTAAATGGATGATTGTCTGTGGCATTTATTTCAACTATGGCAAGATCAACTTTTTTGGACCTGGTGTCAGAATTACCCCATTTCCTTTGGGCATCGAACATCTGCACAAGATTAGGCTGTGTTGAACTTGCTGCAGAAGTAGAAGCTGCTGCTCGATCATCCTTTTCTTTTTGTGCTTCATTATAGGCCTCAAGGTGGTGACGTTTCAAGTGGCTCCACATATTTGAAGTATTTTTCGTCTTTGCCTTTTCAGCTCCCATGCTCACCAATATACTGCAGATGTTGCAGCGAGCCTTACCTGGAGTAGGCTGCGTAAAATGCTGCCACACTGGATTTAATTTCAGATTCTGCTCTGCCATTTCTTTAAAAAGAAAAGAATAAACAAAAACATAGATCAGTGTCATTTCTGCAATCATCTTACATTCATTTTAGGGCTGGGTGATATGGCCAAAAAATCATATCTCTGTATTTTTTGGTTAAATGGCGACATACTAATATATATATATATATATATATATATATATATATATATATAGTATATCGCCATTTAACCAAAAAATACATTTAACCAATATATATATATCAGTACTTTCTACTAAATTATTTCACATCCTGCCCACTGATATCCTACAAAAACAATGTTGATATTGAAGGATATGGAAACAAATATATTGACTGTAATGTAGGCTATGCAATATATTATGTGCAAAAAGGTGGTTAAAATCAAATTACATTCTAACATTACAATCTAAAAACAAAAATAATTATTTTGTTTTTAAATTGACTAAAGGCTAAACTAAAAAGGAAAATAAAAACAAAAGCACAAACTAATTATATTAGCTTGCATTTGATTACCCCATTATTATGGTCACTTAAAATTTATACTAGTAGGCTACGTTTAAAATTCTACATATGGCACATTTAATGTCTCCAACAACAAATATTTTAGCAATACGTATTTTATTCAGAATTATTATTACAATTCTGTGCTCGTCTGTTTGGCGCGCATGCGCGCGGCGGCGCTCGTTCACGGAAGCTTGAATTTTAGCGGAGATTCACTTGCAGAAGCTCGTCCTCTCCTCACAGGGAGTCAGTGTGACATGGACATATTTGTTTGACTGTCTAACATTTACATATGGACAATATACCTGTGAAATGTAAGTTAAGAACTGAGGAAAGCACCACATCTCAAACGCATTAAACAGCGCAACTTGCGCAAGTAAATCTGTCAGTCTGTCAGAGCATCTGACAGGGCAAGCTGCTTTAAACTTGTTAACTTTATCTTATATTATATCTTATATCAGTTATTTTGAAGCCCTTAAAATAAGCTTGTGTCATGTTTAGGACAAATTGTGCTACTTTCACTGATCAATCAGGTCATCACAAAACTCCGAGCGAGCTGTGCTGTGGTAACGTTAGTCTGCTACCGCGGGCGTGTTTTTCCACATCTGAATATTAATTTTCACCTTCGAAATTAATTTTTTTTAAACTATTCGAATATATATTCGAATTTAGAATATTCGTTGACAGCCCTAATGCATACTGAACGGATAGCCTACAACTTAGCTATTTGCAGCTCCCTAAATACAATGGCAAGCAGTTTTATAGACGAGGCATTCGCGGTTTCCATTTAGACCCACAATCTTGCTTAGCTATAGTTGCAAGCACATATAGAGCAACGTGTTTCCATTTTCAAAGTGTATGGCAATTTTCAGCAAAGTCAAACAGTTAAAAGATGCTTTGAAAGTTTAAAACTTACCGTTATCTTGAAGAGCAGATTGCACTCTGCTAGTGTGGGAGGGGGAGTGCATGGTCTGCACGTGAACTGCAGCGTCTCCACTCTCCAGCAACACAGAGCTGCCTGTGTGGACGCCTGTCTGTAAATAATGCCGGGAGAAAAAAAAACTATCGGCGAACGCAGCAGCCGCGTATCGGCCGATTCCGATAAACGTAAAAACCGCATATATCGGTCGATCACTACTTATGTATTAAATCCAGGCAATTGGTTGATGAAACATTGATTAAAATGCGTTGCGCGAGCGATAAATCTCCGACAGTAAACTGATGCCCCATTACTTTATAACAGGCGCTTTTTCGCGTCTATGGGGTAATCAGCTGTTGCGACGCGAGCAATAACGGCCGCGTCCGGTGTAGACCGTGTTGAAGCTCATTCTGCCTAACGCTACGCTACACAAGCAATAATTTATATAATTATAACACTGTTTCACGTTTAGTACATTTTGCGTACTACTTAGGCTATTTAAAAATAGTATAAAAGTACTGTAGGCCTACATATGTAATTAAAAACGTTTTCATTATGATATTATTAATTTTACTTTAGTAAAAAGATCTGAGTTCTCCCTCCACTGGTAGAGATTAGAGGAATTAAGACTAAAAATAGAAGATAATATTTTACATTAAATTAATACATGATTAACTAACTGTATTTTTTCTATGTACATTTCTGAAATGCACTTTCTGTAAAGCTGCTTTGAAACAATATGTATTGTGAAAAGCGCTATACAAATACAATTGAATTGAATAAGGTTTTGTCAGTGACACTTTTGATATGTTTTATATAACGTGACTAAATTAAAAGACAAAGTCGTTAGTGAAGATTATGCAACAGTATTTAGAATATAATATAATATAACATGCAATGCAAACTAGTTTGATTACAGCTCAAATGTATCATTCTCATTATATCATCACCCTGTCTCCATTACATATCTTTGTCACACAAGTGTTTGATCACCACATTTGAGTGATCATTGCAAAACGTTTATATATTTATTCTGTTTATACTGTGTATTCTATATACAGTACCCATCAAAAGTTTGTATACACCAATAGGAAAGTGTGTCCAAACTTTTGACTGGTACTGTACTATAATACACATACATAATATTGCTACTGTATTATAATATACACATAAATAATATCGGCCGATATATCGGTATCTGGCTGTTTTTTATCGGTATCGGCCCCCAAAAATCCATATCGGTCGGGCTCTAGTCAAACTGCAGTTACCGACATTCATTTTGGTAGCTATTTTATATGTACTCTTTAGACGACAAATTTCATTATAATTGTTCTCTCTAGGCCAATTCAATTAAGCTTATGATAAATTTGAATCAAGGTAACGGGCTGTATTGACTTGGTTCTCCAATTTTGAGAGAGTGCCGTACCCCCTCTCTACCACTTAGACTGCAGTCACACTTTTTCCATTAAGGGACAATATTTGCCCCCTTAATCAATTTTTCAGTTCATTTTTTACCTTTATAAATAGCTTTATAAAATAAATAATGCTTTAAATATAACAATGTTCAATAAATATGCAATGATGGTAAAAAAGAAAGTGATACTTTTAAAATAATAAATAAAAATCACCAGTAGGTGGCAGTAAGTCACTGTCTTTATGAGTGAGTCATCGAGTCATTCATTCAGTAACGAAGCAAATGGCTGTAAAATGAACAGATCATTGAATCTCACGATTTGTTCAAAGCCACAGATTCGTTCACAAATCACCGCTGTGTGTTGCAGTTCTGCTATGGCTTTCGTTGCAAAAAAGAGCAATAGGCTAAGCCTACTGTTTTAAATGTAGTACATCACTTAATGTTACCCTTTTGTTTGTTGAACTGTTGTATCAAATTAATGTCACATTTGAAATCATGTGGATATTCAGGAAACATTGCATTCTTGCTCATATAATATGATCAACATTAAAAACTGCTGGATATCAGCCTGCATTTTGATCGCAGATTTAGTCACACAAACAGCGCAAGCGGCTCGTGACATGAACACAGACCGACTGAATGACAATAATAATTTAAGTAGAAAATCTCAAATGAAGATCGCTGAAGATCACGCATGGTTGCCAGGTACTATTGAAAAGACCGGATAGAAAACGTGTTCTTTTAACAGAAAAGCTCTGACTGGGGGTTTAAATTATTGAAATCTGGCAACCGTAAGCATGAACGCTCGTAAAAACAGTCAATGTGTTGTCTCCTCCTTTATTCGACAAAAACAAGTGGTTTTGGTCAAGTTTTTATTTTTTTAAACACATTTCAGTCTTGTCTTTTTTCGTCAACGATATTGCATGTGTTGATATACTCACAGTTATTGTTTAATGACGGTATCATTTAATGAAAAAAAAGGCAGTCAACTAACATTTTTCGTCATAGTTTTTGTTAATAAAATTAACACTGCTGTGTACGCGTTTTAAACCATTCAAGCACAAGAAGCAGCGAAAGAGAACTCAATTTGTCTCTCACTCGCTGTTTTTCGCGCTTGACACATCCACAAAAAGCCTCTCATATAGTGCACAATACTGAATTTGAGTTCTCTTTCGTGTCGTCTTGTGCTTGAACGAACAAATACACACAAAATTAACAAAATATCCTCGTAAAATGCATTAGGTTCTGTCCTAAGTGAACGTAAACAGTTGAAAACGGATCTCTGCATTAGGTCTTAAAGTGACAGCAGGCTAATAAACCAGCTGCCGGCTGTATCATTACTGGTAATAAAAGAACAAGAAAATCACCCACTGATCTTGACTGAATAACTTTTGTAACTTTAAATTTTTATAAATAAAATAAATGAATCCTTTTTAATGTTATTTTATATTTGATTTAAATTTCTGAACTTTGTTCAGTTTTATTTATTTGTGCTATTGCTGATTTGCATATTTGTTCTTCTTGTGTTACTGACTGTATACTTGTCCTTAATGTTTGAAATTTATATTAGTATAGTTTTAGTTGTTCTTTAGGCTGCTGTTTTTTTGTTTAGTTTTTTTTTCAGCTCCAACTTATTTTTTTATATTGGAATTGAAACTGGGAATCGATAAGAAACAGAATCTATAAGCAGAATTGGAATCATAAAATTCAGATGTTCCCAACCCTACAGAGTTGTCAAAATAGGCTGTGCTGTGGTAAAATAACCTGTTTACTTGAATAATTAAAATAATTAAAGTCTTAAAGCATAAAACACTATTTAAGAAGAAATGCTTAAAGGCTCTTTATTCATATTTAGTAAGATTTAAAAAAAAAAAGAAGAAATTACTGACTCTTTTGATTAATTTAATGTCCTTGCTGAATAGAAATATTAAAGACATTTAGGGCTGTCACTAACGATTATTTTGGTAATCGAGTAATCGGTTGATTATTTTAACGATTAGTAATCGGATAATTTTTTTGGGTGGTAATAAAAATGGACCTAAGGCGAACAATAGCCTTTAAAATTACTTGAAATACATATAATAACAATGAGACAATTATAATGGGTTCAAATAAAGTATAAAAAGCAATTAATCATATGGTGTTATTGAACAACACTGTTAATTATAATGTACTGTATATTACATTATGTATTTTAGCAATCAACCTATGTCCATTATGTATTATAACAAATGCCTGCAGAGGGCGCCAACAGACTAGTGATTGTTGTTGGCATGCTTTACAGAATGATCAGATCCTTGTTTATTATTGCCAAACAACATTTCATTCAAATGTCCACTTAGTATTTAATATTGGTCCACTTCTTTACGATAGAAATGCTACAGCCACTGTAATTTCTTGAACTAGAATATGTGGACATCAAAACATGACTCAGAGTGAGGGTTTAAAAAAAGTTTCAAGTGCAATGAACAGTTTGCATATTTAGGAAGATATTGATGTATTCTCCTGTGTTGGCCGAGGTTTGTAATTGATTTACCTTACAAATGATCTGATGAAATGGTGCAAATTGCATTCCAAGATTAATGTTATATAAGCAACTCACTCAGAGCATGTGCAGAGATGAGACGCGCTTACAAATCTGGTGCATTTTGAGAGCAAAATTAAGTTGACTAGATCAATGAAGAAATTTGTTGTAAATTATTTCGTGCTCTAGCAGTAATTTATTTATTGGTTGCATAGATATGAATAGTGATGGTATGGCACATTAGTCACATATAGTAAATGATAGTTCATAAATGGTCAAACATGTAGAGTATACATTTGAAGTTGAACCATCAAAAATAAGTAGCAAAAGATGTTACCTTTGTTGAATTTAATTTATTTCTAGAATAATTAGTGGGGGCCTTTAATACATATTTATTATGTACAGTTATTATGATGTACATATTAAGTAGTGGTGTAAATGTTCAGATTACTCACGGTTCGGTATCACGGTTTTAGAGTCACGGTATAGAATAACACTACTACTAATGCAACTCAACCAGGCCTCGCCCCTTTTTTGCATGTGCCTTGGGTGGGAATTATTTAACTAAGCAATATTGTGATGTGTACATTCATGGAGGAAAACGTCCAGACTACAATCCAGGGACTTCACTGATACTGCTTACTGATTTAGAAAATAATTCCCTTTGGAGTGGACATACTGCTTTGTAACTAGCAGGCTTTTTTCATGCGCAAACAGCAACATTACACATTAAAGAAAATGTAAAAAAAAACACAAGGTCTTTTTTAAACAGCACAACAATTTTCAACATTAATAAAAATGTTTCTTGAGCACCAAATCAGCATATTAGAATGATTGCTGAAGGATCACGTAACAAAAACTGCTGAAAATTCAGCTTTGCAATCACAAAAATAAATAAATTTAAAATTCACGAAAATAGAAAAGCTATTTTAAATTAACAATATTGCTGTTATTATTTTCATTTTCTATTTAAAATGCATCCTTAGAAAATTCACTACTACTATAGTGTTACCATAGCAATTGTTTTTCTGTAGTATTGCAATTGTTTATTTGACTACCGGTATTTTTATTGTATCAACTTTTTTTGAGATATGGTTATTTAATGCAGCTAATATTTTCTCAGAAGTGTGCAGCAGTGCTCTACACTGTCATTGAGTCATCTTGTTTACATGATAATATTAAAGTCGCCTGGATGTAAATGTTTAGGTTGGAAGATTTTGATGCAGAAGAGGAGGATGAAGAGGCTCTGATTGAGCAGCGACGACAACAGCGGCTTGCAATCGTACAGGTAACACAATACAACTGTCATCCTGAGGCACAGTAACTTCCTTCTTTTGAGAGATATAATTTTGTATTATAAAACTCTTTTGTTTTGATATAGAAATATAAAATGGTAAATGAGGACAGTAATATGGGCTCCATGGCATCAGAACCCAGCAGTCCTCAGAGTAGCACCCGCAGCCGTTCACCCTCCCCTGATGACATCCTGGAACGGGTAGCGGCCGACGTGAAGGAATATGAGCGGGAGAATGTTAACACTTTTGAGGCCAGCATCAAGGCCAAGCACAACCTCATCGCTCAGGAGAAAGAAGGTGGTGTACTCTGGCTGAAGTTGGCACATTAGCAGGATTCTTGCTTGAACAGTTTTCAGGAAATGTTTCAGATTGTAGGGACAATTTTTAATCTAGGTGGTCTTTCTCATAATGACACAAAGAATCCATAAGCTAATGCATGACTAACTATTTATTGTATTTTATGCAGGAGCCAACCCAAAGAAGCCCTCGGCACCGGACATGTTCACTGAGTCAGATGACATGTTTGCTGCAGATTTTGATGTAAACTTGTTTGATTTTTTGATTAAAGGGGTCATATAATGCCATTTTTGTACAAGCTAATATGATTCTTTAGGGTCTAAATTAAAAGTTTGTAATATACTTTAATTAAAAATTCTCATTAGTATTGTAAGAAAACACTTATTTTACCTGGTCAAAATCAGCTCTGTGTTCAGCACGCCGTTTCAGTGCATATGACTTTAAATAATGAGCTTTGCTGACTCCGCCCCTCTGTTCTGTGCGTACACCGTTTGTAACACAATAACCATAAGGCGTTGTTCAGTATAAACGTGGGATTATGAATTATATTGAGAACGTCGTACATAGAAAACATGCCGTAATGTACCCTGAGTGTAAACCTTAGAAAAATATATTCATTGTGAAGTGTGCAGCTAGCGATTTGCAAAGATTAATATAAATATTAATATAAAGATTAATAAAACGTTACACTCACTTCAGTTCTTCTGGAGGTTCAGCAGGAACACAAATAGTTGGTACCGATCCTTTATTCAGGAGCAGCTTCTTAGCAAAACCAGCTTTATACTGACCCTCGTTTATAAAGCAGTCTGGTGTGTGAAATGATTCGCGCAAACATGAAAGCATTGACGTTGCTCGTGGGGAATATTCCCTTCGAAAACAAAACTCAGCCACTGCGTCTTAAGCGGTTCGGATTTAGGAACATTAAAATGACTGCTGTGTTCGTTATTACACCCAAGAACAGAACAACACAATCGCTTAGACGCCATTATGCTCATAGACAGTGCTCCAGCATATCAACAATGACCGCGCCGGTCCGCGCGGACTATGATAGGGCGGGTCTGTGTTGAAACGCTGCTGTCAATCAACAATCGTGGGAGGGGCTTCCGACCGTGTGATGTCACACGGTCGAACGGCTTGATTTGAGGCAGGGGAAAACATAGGAGATTAAAAAAAAACAATGGATGGATTTTTATCATTTTATGATGGTTGTGTACAGGCACTGCCAACACACATTTCAGTACAATCAACTTGTAAAAGTGCATGTACCATTATATGACCCCTTTAAACTTGTTTGCCGGCATTAGATTAAACCAGTTACCAGTTGGTTACTTTGAGAGATCTGACTTCTGTGTCTCTCCCATCCACAGAGTGCCAGACTCAGGGCTGCAGGCATTGGAAAAGACTTTAAGGAGAACCCCAACCTCAGGGACAACTGGACTGATGCAGAAGGATACTACCGTAAGCCTTATTTAAGTCTTTAAATCCTTTAAAGCTTTGCTTCTTTTCCAAAGAAAATATATTTTAAATGCAAGAATGAATCATTAAAAACAACTCTTTTAAGGTGTGAACATTGGTGAGATACTGGAAAAGCGGTATGAAGTGTATGGGTACACTGGACAGGGTGTGTTCAGTAATGTGGTCAGAGCTAGAGACACTGCCCGGGCTGGCCAGGAGGTGGCAGTCAAGATCATCCGAAACAATGAGCTCATGTAAGTAAACAATGACCATCTCTGTGACTTTGCTTTTGTGTTCTTTTATATTTTAACTAGGGCTGTCGATTTAACACGCCAATTTTGACCCCCTCAGCCTGGCCCGCCCCAGCCCATTGCATCCAGTTTAGTTACAAACATGATGCAGGGCAATGACGACTGCATGATGAAGTCTATTAGAATGCATAAATAATACCACTAAAATTCAAGATATGAGGGCAAAAAATACACCGTTATATACAGTGAAACCGGTATAATTTAGAAAAATACCGTGATATAAATTTTTGGTCATACCGGCCAGCACTAGTATCATTTCATTTTTTTATTCACATTCATGCCACCTTTGAGCTGCATTAAACGGTATGTAAATATACCTAAATGTCACTTCAGATGCAGGTTCTGAACTAAAAAAAAAATGTTATGGCCACATTGTAGCCAAAGTTTGTGTAATAAATTCTATGTTGAATCAAAATATTTCTTTCTAAAGCTACATTTTGTAATGTCTATTCGATGCTTTTCTCATCCAACACAATGACTTCAAATAATATTTTTGGGGGAGTTTCTCAGCCAAAAGTTATGTTAAATTTGCGATTTAATCACAATTTTTTTTAATCCAATTAATTAAATGATGTATCACAAAAGCTTTCATTTAAAAAAAATTGTATCACTTAAAAGCTTTCATTTTAACCTAAATGTTAAGTTTATGTACTTTTTTTGTTTAGTTCAGTCAGTGGCTCAGAAAACAGTTTGTATTCAATAGTTTCATTTGTTGTCTGATTGCAGGCAGAAGACGGGACTGAAGGAACTTGAGTTTCTGAAGAAGCTGAATGATGCAGATCCTGACGATAAATTTCATTGTTTGCGTCTCTTCAGACACTTTTACCACAAACAGCATCTCTGTTTGGTGTTTGAACCTCTCAGGTACTTCATATTCCGTGTGTGTGTGGGAGAGTGTTGTGGAAATTGACAAATCTGTGTGAGCCTCCTCAATGCATTACATTAGAAAATTGGTAAGGATGCAGTATAGTAATTATTTGTATTTTAAATTTGAACTTTCTATTCATCAACAAATTATGAAAAAAAAAAAAAAGAATACCGGTTCTAGGGATGTAATGATTCACTCATCTCACGATGCGATAAAATTCACGATACTGGATTCACAATACGATTTTCTCACGATTTTTTTAACAAATGAGATTTAAGACAAAAGTGTCCCTTTTATTATTTCTCAGACAAAATGCTGCACATTTCTTTTTATTTTAAAATATATTTGTCAAATAATAAAACTACATTAAAAAAATTCCCTTCAAGGTTGTTTCAACTCAGTCTTTCTGTCTGTTTGGTCAAGAGGCTGGACACTGGTACCTTCTGGAAATTAGTACCAGATTGACAGGGGTTTTACATTGTAATAAAGGCAAGATTCTAATTTTGTTATAATTTGTATCATTACACTAGTAAGAGTTAAAAAAAAACACATTTAGAGAAAGCGATAGTAAAATAAATACAACACTTGGTTGCCACGGAAACACTGATGCACCTTGTGATTTCCGTGGCTCTCGCAATTGTCGTATTAATGACTTTTACATGAAAACTGAGGTGACTGGTGCTTCTCATGGTGGTGATTATTATTAGTCTACGGAAAGTCAAAATGCCGCCACACCTCCGATTTGAATGAGTCAACGTCAACATCTACTCTTGCCGTCGCCATGTCTACTGTTTGACTGCGCGTGCACACCAGTCTATGGCACACACTGGTGCGGCGCGAGCGGAGCAAACCGAGCGTTTTCAGTTCATTCCTATGGAAGTTGAGCTTGGCTCACACAATCAAGTTCCATGAATGAAGTGAAAACACTCGCTAGCTTCACGCCAGTGTGTGCTCGCTGCTATTGTGCCTGTAAAGCGAGGTTCACAACTTCACAGTAGGCTATACAGTAAACGTGTATCGCGATTCGTTTAACATTTCAACCGACTTGAATCGTCACACATTTTTATCGATTTTCAACTGGTTGCGAGTGAATCGTTACATCCCTACTGGTTTCCACAGAAATATTAAGCAGAACAATTTTCACCATTAATAATAAAAATGTTTCTTGAGTCACCAAATCACCATATTAAAATGATTTCTGAAATATCATGTGACACTGAAGACTGCAGTAATGGCTGCTGAAAAATTCAGCTTTGGCTTCACAGGAATAAATTAAAATTTAAAATGTATTAAATTATTAAAAACAGTAAAAATGTGAAATATTACTATTTAAAATAACTGTTTTCGGTTTTATTTATTTTATCAAATAAATACAGCCTTGGTGAGCACTAAAGACTTTCATAAACATTTGATCTTACCGACCCCAAACTTTTGAAAGGTTGTGTAAATTCATAAATGTATCTAAAATTTTACATTCTTGATGTGACATTTTAATCATTCATAAAATGGTTTGATTCCTTATGAATGTTTGGTACTTTTATACCTTGAAATGGAACAAAAAATTATGCCTTGATATTATCTTTTTTTAGCCTAATCGTTCTAAAAGATTCTGATATCAAATAACCAAAATTAATATTAGGGATGGGCATTTGTCAATTTTTTTTTATTTTCAGTACTGATAGATTTAAAAAACGAGTACTCGGGTGAGACTTGTGTGGGGGTGGGGCGTGTCTATCATGGCGATAATGACAATATTTAATTTAAAACACTGGTGCAAAAATTTGTTGACAAATAGAAATATGACATGCAAATATGTCTATCAAAATAATAATAATTATTTATTTTAAAATGTGAAAACTAGAAAAATATCTGCTAGATTATCAAATTATCTAAAAGTATTAGCAGCTGAATTAGGTGAAGCTGAAGAGTAAACTATACACCAGTAATCAACCCAGTGACTTAACGGTCAATTTCACATTGTTTCTCTTAGTAGGATGAAAATAATTTAAACTGTGCTTAAAGGTGGGGTATGTGATTTGAAAAACGACCGGCAGATTTTGAAAATATACAATTCAAATGGTCCTACCTTCTTTCCTCCAACGCCGGCTCTGACTCCACCCATTCGAAGAACATGGACGCGCAATCATGCACGAGCGAAAACTCAGATGCGCGAGAGATTGTAATGACGATTTACTACTAATCATGGAACCGGCTTAACTGACGAGATGCGCATGCGTCACAAACTTTGAGTATGCGCACGACGGGGGTCACGCGAGCTGGGGGGAGGGGGGTGTGGTACAACTGTTTGATTGACGGACTTACTGTCCAATGATTCTGGTGGTCTTGGAAATGATTGGCTGGAGTTTTTCGAGTCCTGCCCGTTCCACAGATGATTAAATTGCTTAATTTTCATTTCAGTGCTTCTAACTCAGTGGCTGTAAGTGGGTTAGGAATAGGATTTCAAGTTATTTAGAAAAAAATTACAAAAAAGAGAATCACATACCCCACCTTTAAATTATATAGAAAGCTCCTTTACAATCGCTGGAGCTGTCAATCAAACAGCGCGAGTTTATCAGTGACTGAGTTCTGGACTGTTGCCAAAACTCCCGTTAGAATCAACGAATCTCTTATTTACATCGTTTTCACTATTAGTTATGATGAAACCATTCGTTAGTGTGCAGAAATCAAGTTACAATGATGAGATCACTGCATTCATGCGCTCAATATGTCGGTGATTGGCTACAATGCTCATCACGGCAACCTTTCATGCCACGATCTAAATATAATGCTATATTCAACCTTTTCACGATTAGTTAACCTTGAGAGCTGTAATAGTAAAAACATGCTAAAAGTTTTCAAGAGTTAATGTAATTCTAGTTATTTCATATGCAAAAATGTTGGCCAATCAGAGCAGTGGGCGTTTACACTGACTGCAGACACGCCCCTTCAAACAGAGCGTTCAAATCAAAGGGCTAAAATCAGGGTAGGAAAAATGCCTTTTATTTACTTTTTTTACTATTGATGTAAAAATCATACTAACATTTTAAGTGCGCCCCATGAAACATAAAACAATGCAGTTCATGACCCCTTTAATAATTTTTTTTTTTTAAAAAGCACTGTTGGATTATCTGGAGTAAATGAACGGCGTAATCTGAAGTGTTTTGCTAGTGGGTTAATAAACTCAATTAAACGCATCCTATATGAGATTAATCTGATACATGCAACATAAAAATAATATTATGATTTGCATTTCCACAAAAGGATGTGAATGCTCACGTGAACTTGACCGTGCATGTCTGAATGTGTACCTCCATTGTGAATGCACTCTTCCCGTAACACAGGCACCTGAAGCACAAAGAATTCTATTACAGTAGTGTTCTCTTTATAATGTTATGAATATGATATATTGGTGGTGCTGCACATTTTGCACTTAACTGTATTTTCGTTATTAAAGTAATTCCAAGGCATTGCGCTTTCAAATCTATAGTGTCACTTTTTTGCCGGTCTGGATTGCATGCTGTCCTAACGCTAACCAATCAGACATCAGGAACCGCCCAAAATGCTGCAATAGCCAATCAGAAAAAAATAACAATCATCGTTTTTTTTTTTTTTTATCAATGGTTGCTGCCATGTCCGAGTACTTGTGCACATCCCTAATAAATGTTAATGTTGATAAGGTCACTAACTTTTGCATTATCTTTGAGATTATTAGTTATGCATTACATGTTATTCTCAGCTGTTTCTTGCCATATTTGTCTCACAGTATGAATCTGCGGGAAGTGCTGAAAAAGTATGGTAAAGACGTGGGGCTACACATCAAGGCAGTGCGTTCCTACAGTCAGCAGCTCTTTCTGGCCCTCAAACTACTGAAACGCTGCAACATCCTCCATGCTGACATCAAACCAGACAACATACTGGTTAGCATCATTTATATGGCCCCTGACTCCAAAGACCTCATTCATTTACTCACTCAACTCTCTGTCTGCAGGTGAACGAGTCAAAGACAATTCTTAAACTCTGTGATTTCGGCTCTGCATCCCATGTTGCCGACAATGAAATCACTCCCTACCTAGTCAGCAGATTCTACAGGGCACCTGAAATCGGTAAGTTCCACTGTAATATTGTGATTACAGCAGAACATGTGAACCATTTCTATGTGGGCCTAGTAATTGGATCTAACTTCTCTCTTCCTCCCTAGTCATTGGTAAACCATATGATTATGGCATTGATATGTGGTCAGTCGGCTGTACCCTGTATGAGCTGTACGCAGGGAAGATCCTGTTCCCTGGTGGATCCAACAACCACATGCTGAAACTGGCCATGGATGTGAAGGGCAAGATGCCAAACAAGGTACTGGAAATTTACACTGAGAATCCACATGGGTTATTTTCCATAACTAAAAAAAGAGAGATTTAGTTTAGTTTAGTTTACACTTTATTGTACCCTTAGGGAAATTTGTCTTGGGCTCAGTGTATATGCTGCATTTCCAAAATAAAATTAAAAAAATATTCTAAATCCATCACAGAATTAGTCGATCACATGATATAGCTCACGAAAACAATCTGTACAGAAGAGCAAAACATGTAGACCATACAAACGGTCATCATACTGCACATCTACAAAGACAACTATTATCACCCAAATACCGGTACATGAACCTAAGACCAGCAGTGAGTACCAACAAAAAAAAAAAAAATAATAATATAAAACAGTAAATAATGTTAAGTAATCAATCCAAACCAGAGACGTCATAGGCCTTTGTCCTTGTCATTCAAAAGTCCAATAGAAACAGGCACAAAAGAGTTTTTAAACCGGTTCAATCGACATTTGGGCACTCTGTACCTTCTTCCCGAAGGCAAGAGCACATATTCAGGATGAAGGGTGTGAGAAGGATCAGCTAGTATCCTTTGTGCACCTCTGTACACAGACTGCTCATATAATGATTGGAGCGATGAATGGTCTTTCCACCCCACAATTTTCATGGCAGTCTTGATAATGTTGGAAAGTCTGTTTTTTAATTTTACAGAGAGATTACCATACCAGGCTTGGATTATCCTACTGCTCATAAAACATTCACTACTAGCCTTAAAGATATAACTATTTTAGATGGAAAGCATCTCAAGCTGAGTAGCTGAAGTCATTACTGTAGCTATACCCATTAACTCTTTCCCCTCCATTGACGGAATTTTCCGGCAATCCATGTTGTCACTGTAATACGTTAGGAGGCACTATTACTCATCTCCTGAAAGAGAACAGAATCTAGGATGGATCAAAACACATGGGAAGCAGAAATAAGCAATAGAAGCACATAAAATAACATGACCAAACATTAAACGGCATTTCATTCGGTAACATTAGGAAGTTTCGATTTATATGTCTACCTAGAAATGGGGTATAGGACTATGTAAGCTTTGGGGGTGTTGATGGAAGTGATTTACTCAATCTATGTTTTGATCATTGTTCTGAATCCAATCCAAATGTAGTCTTCGACAAAAACGAGACTTTTCTCAGCTTTTTGTTCAAAATGTTGCTTTTTTTAAAAACTTTATAAACTTGCCCACATTCAAGTGTTAAAGGGGACCTATTATGCCCCTTTTCACAAGATGTAAAACAAATATTTGATATCCCCAGAGTGTGTATGTGAAGTCTTAGCTCAAAATACCCCACAGATATTTTTTTATAGCATTTTAAAATAGCCATATTTGGGCTTGTGCAAAAACGCACCATTTTAGTGTTTCCCTTTAAATGTTAATGAGCTGCTGCTCCCGCCCCACTTTTCAGACGAGAGAGGTCCTCTGTATAAGCAGTATCATGTAATACATAAACATACCTGAACTCCTGTAGCGAACATGAAAGTCTTCATTGATAACTGAGTACCAACAGTCTTGGTCAGCGGTTTTGCGTCTGTCTGACAAGCAATATCTCTTGTTTGGCTGCTCTGTTCTGATGTGCTGTCCTTTACAAATAAAGATTACACTATCAGTGCGATTAAAAAAAAAAAAAAAACATAGCTGGACGGACTCATGGTGCTATCACAAACTTTATAAGTCTGACATGTTATTATGAGCTTGACAAATTCAAAGGCAATTTGGAAAACAAACGCGAAATACTTACTTCTAGATGTGTAGCTGGATTACGAACAGGTGGCACTGCTACATCTTTCAGGAGCAACTTTTTAGTAAGTAAATAGAGCTATGTGGATTAATACATGTTAATCTCTCTCGTTGGGAGACACTGCTTATGATTTATGGGGATTTAAAAAAAAAAAGGAGTGGGTGGATTTTTATCACTGTAGGGTGGTTGTGTACACACACTGCCAACACACATTTATGTCCAAACACCATGCAAAAGTGAATTTTGCATAATAGGCCCTCTTTAATAAAAAAAATAAAAAACAATGCATAAAGCTAGATTAAATTATTGTTTGTTTAAAAGCAGAGGCTCTGTTCGTTCTGGTTAGCAACATTGTTTTTTAAAAACACTGGTGGGGAAAGAATTAATATGTGGTACTTCCTTGAAAATAAATTCCAGCACAGCGCTACAACAACCATAATGAAATGACCCTTCATAATAGATAGTTTTACAATGAGCTACATATGGGAGTTTCTGTAAGGTATAAAATACCTTACTCGCCTGTTGAGTAATGAAAACGTCATCTCAAATACTTTTACAACATTTCAAATCCCTGAAAATTCTCGTTTTATTACGAGCTTTGTCACGTTCTCTGTTCTGTTTTTAAAATTTTTTTTTTTTTTTACGAGTGATTACTGGAGGTTCGATATTTAGCTGCTCCATGTCATCCTTTCTCGCTCGTTGTGACAACTAACCTATGCCACTGCCACACCATAAATGCATCAAAATAGTACGCAATAGTGATGAATGTACACAGTTTCCAATGAAAACCATCCCTACAGGTCTAAAATATAAACAATTATAACCGGTTTCAATATTTTAATTAATTTTGAACAAAAAAAGTTCCATATACCTTTTAGATAAAATTTTACTTTTACTCACTTTATTATTGTATTTAAGTCTCATACATGGTGTTTTATTTTTCATTTGTGTGTAGATGATTCGGAAAGGCCTGTTTAAAGACCAACATTTTGACCAGAACTTGAACTTCCTGTACATCGAGGTAGACAAAGTGACTGAAAGGGTATGTTCTCAGATCTCACTTGTATTGATTTTCTAATTTACTCTTGATAAACTATATCACCGCACACATCTGCTTCCTGTTTCTTACCCTTCTCTTTCTCTTTCAGGAGAAGGTAACTGTGATGAGCACTATTAACCCCACTAAAGACCTACTTGCGGACATGATCGGAGGTCAGAGGTTACCTGAGGATCAAAGGAAGAAGGTCATGCAGCTGAAGGATCTGTTGGATGGGACTCTGATGCTGGACCCTGCTAAACGCATCAGTATCAACCAGGCCCTGCAGCACCCTTTCATTCAGGAGAAGATATGACACTTTCACCTTTGACCATCCTTTGTTCCAGGACTGAGCCAACAGACTCCAACTCAGAATGTTCAGAACCATCACAAGACTTTCAATTTTCAATTTTTATTCATGTTTTTCTAGTGACTTTTCTTTTGCCCAGTCATTTGATTCAAATCTCTCAGAATGATCTTGTTTTTATTGTACATATGCACACATTGTCATTCACTGAGAAAGAGAGGCATGTTTAGCAGATATCGGACTTTGTCTTATTTAATTTCAAAAGTGACCGAACTGTGCAGAGTGCAGCATTTAAAAGGTTAGTTGAGTTGTTCAGATATTGAATGTGAGAAATGGCTAGGCAAGCACATCAGAGGGGTATTCAAAGACCAATTGTTTTTGACATTAGCAAATTATACTCCAAATGTGCCCCTTTTGTTGACCGATTAAACCAGTGGCTTCAGTTTAAATTCCTTTTATCTAATCAGTGCACGGTTGACTTTAACTGCAGATTCACCAGGTGATCAGAACTTTTGCTGGTTAGTAACTTTATACAGTCTCCTTCCTATTGAAAACAATACGCAATAGTTTAACATGTACAGTTGTTTAAAATATTGGTTTTGGTGTAGTACATTTACCTCAAAGTGGTACTGAATTTCTAGTGTGAACTATTCTTGTCTCATTTTATTGACTTTACAAGCCTGTCCTATTGGGAGATTGATTTTAGGAATAATTTAATTTACAAGAACAAATTAAATCTTAGTAAGTGAATAAGTTGCCACTTTTAGACATTCAGCTAAATGGCCAATTTACCTCAATTCACTATTTCCAAAAACTCCAAAGGTCTTATTTTAATTTGAAAGATCTACTTTTTGGTTCAAACGTTTCTAATGGTGTCCATCAGCAAACTGTTATTACTAGTTATCTCCGGGTTTGAATATTTATATCCAACTTCAGCATACCAGTATTTATGCACCTGTTAGAGATTAAAATGTTTGTTTTCTAAGTCCCTAATGTAAAGGTTATCTGATATGAAGTGCCTCCCTTTTGTGACTGAATTGAACCATAATAGAAAGCCTCTCACAGACGGGTCCTGACAAACCGATGATCGTTTTTTTCCTCACAATGTAAATACTTTTTTTTTTTTTCTATTGGATTTTTTTTTTTTTTGGGGGACATAATAAACTCGAAAGATAGGATTGTGAAGGAAAATGACACCTTGAGTGTTATTTTAGTAATAAAAGGTTTAAATTTTCTGATGTATTAAGATGTTTTAATTAATGTGCAACCTGTTAGTCATGCAGCTTTTGTAATCTTTGGCCTCTTAAGAGTGCTGTGGCATCAGACACATGCTGAGGCCTTTTCTTTTTTTGACTCCCTAATGCAGTCCTTATGCAGGATTTCTAGGTGGAAACCTGCAAAAACAATTTTGCTTACCCTCAGACTTCCTGATCTACCAACTCACCCACAAGGTTTAGCTGACAAATAAAGATTGAGGAAGTGAAACCAACTAATTCAAGTTGTAATAATATTCACAATGTAGGTTTGTTGCTGCAAGTGGTTATTCTGACTCCTTTGTATTACAGACGTAGTTATGGAATGAAGTAGCAACAAATATTTAATTTCATATCTTGATGTACATCCGAATGTAACTTGGTTCTATCATTGATTGTTGAAAGTATGGCCGTTGCACTCAAAAAAGAATGAGCTTGCCGTCGTTTGTGGAGGGATGCTGTTTAAGTAGACTAAATTATTGGAGATGTCTGGTATACGTTATCAGAGAGAAGTTTGTTTTCACTAGAAGATCGAGTTATGTAATTTTGATTTGAAATTATGAGGTCAAAAAGAAAAAAAGGAATCTACATGGATAAATTGTTCATGATAAGATCTGTAACATGAATTTACAAGACACTGAATTTTCGTTTCATGCCAGCTTGACGCGATTCCTAAAAAGGAATTGAGTCACGTAAAATATATATTTGGATTTCTTCCATTAATAAGTCATTTCTTTTTAACTGGTTTAGCAGAAAAGACTTCAGGGTGCAAATTTTCTCCACATGAATGATGTTTTACGATTGAAGCTATCCATTATTTTATAATTATTAATTTTATTTATTATATTTATTTTATATTACAACTTTATTCAACTGCTATAGGTATCTTTAACATTTACATACCATGCATAAGCATTTCGTCATTCTAAAAAATAAAACAAATGAGATTAATCTTTAGACACATCTGGAAATTACAGAAAAGTACCGTATTCCCTTGTTTAAATTGCACATTTACTCAGCAGAGCTTCTATGGTGTAGGCCTAACTCCAAGTCCCATCCCTCTCAGTTCATTCATGTCTTCTGCTGTTGTAGCCCATCCGCCTCAAGGTTGTGCGTGTTGTGGCTTCACAAATGCTTTGCTGCATACCTCGGTTGTAACGAGTGGTTATTTCAGTCAAAGTTGCTCTTCTATCAGCTTGAATCAGTCAGCCCATTCTCCTCTGACCTCTAGCATCGACAAGGCATTTTCGCCCACAGGACTGCCGCATACTGGATGTTTTTTCCCTTTTCACACCATTCTTTGTAAACCCTAGAAATGGTTGTGCGTGAAAATCCCAGTAACTGAGCAGATTGTGAAATACTCAGACCGGCCCGTCTGGCACCAACAACCATGCCACGCTCAAAATAGCTTAAATCACCTTTCTTTCCCATTCTGACATTCAGTTTGGAGTTCATGAGATTGTCTTGACCAGGACCACACCCCTAAATGCATTGAAGCAACTGCCATGTGATTGGTTGATTAGATAATTGCACTAATGAGAAATTGAACAGGTGTTCCTAATAATCCTTTAGTTGAGTGTATGTATATATATATATATATATATATATCTAATATTTATGTAGGTTTTGAAATGACAAAGACAGCTGTATCTATATTATAATTAAGCAATATCACATGTAGCAACAGTAGAGATTTATTTTTTATTGAATCAGTGTTCTACATGAATTGGTTGGTTGAATAATTATGACTCACTCAAAGTGAGTGGCTGAGTCTGAAATCGGACACTTTTCATGAATGAATGATATCTGGACTCACTCATAAAGACAGTAGTCACTTGTTTTGTTTCTGAAGCAATCTGTGTTTTTGATGGAAACCGATTGAATGAATGACTCAGTGAATGAACAGTCACTTGTTGCCACCTACTGGCCTATGGATGTAACCTGCATACACCTTCAAAAGAACAACAATGTCTTGCTTTTACTCCAGTGTTTAACAGGGGCGTAGCCAGTATTGGGCCAGGGCGGCACTGGCCCGCCCACATTACTCACTGGCCCGCCCAGGCAAGTTTGATAAAAATACATTTTTAGTTTATTTTTATTCAAATGTATTTAAGAAAATATATAAATATATACCTGATTTATTGTTGACTGCTGTGTGTGTTTAATTCGTTTTCCGAATAAAATGGAACTGTCGAAGCAAGTTGTAGAAAGCCTCTCTCCGGAACGTTATTGGTTGCTATGGTTGCTGGGGGTTCCGACAGGAAAACTCACAGCGGCGTCGGCGCCACAATAATGGCTAAACAACTTTCTTTAATGTGCTATTTGAAAAAAGCAAGAGTTGAGGAAGAAGACACACCACTGCCTTCATCTACCGAGTCCACACAGCCCAGTTCTTCAGACTCATTACCCCAGGAGAAGGCTAGTCAGGTGCTGGTGGCGGCCGCTTCTTGCTCCCTCTCTCCCGGTCAGCCTGACGCGGGTTTACCCGCCGATCTAATTGCGATATTTATATTTTAGCTTACTTTATTTTCGGGTGAACAAAAGCCTGAATAAAATAGACAGGTTATTGTCTACACTGGTTTGTCCAGCCTTTATTAAGCTCTGTTGGTTGAACATGATGATTTGCCGAATATAAAGGTGTAACTGTTTTTGCAGTTTGATTCATTTTTCTACTCTCTAAGGTTAATTATTACTGAAGTCATTTTTTTCTATGAAAAACTATAGGCCCACTCACATTTTCACTGGCCCACCCAAAATACAATTTCTGCCTACGCCACTGGTGTTTAATACAACATTATTCCAAGTTTCTCTGGTTACCAGCTCTGATTTAGTCCTCTGTGTTGTTGGCAGTGCTCTGTTCTTATTTGCAGTGGGCAGGTTAAACATCAGTTTGTGTGTTTTTATCATTTTGTTTCCATTAGTGTACTGCTAGTCTCCCATGATACTCAGTAAATCATGAAATATACAGCATCTGTTCCTCATGACTTCCTCTCTCCTGCCGCAATGCTGACTCAAGTCTGCTGGTACTTACTGTCAATATAAACATTAATGGGATCAATGATGGCCAGCTGATCATAAAACATGTTAAGAAAGAGCTCTAAAAATATATATAATACTAGTATTAGTAAGAACAATAACATTTATGATATTTTAATGTTCATTCGTGTTCAAATAAATTTTCAAAGTGGCCTGAAAGTTCAATTTTAGCTAACTATGCTTAAAATCAAAAGTGTCAAATAAGAACAAATATAACAATCATCTGGTGTACACAACAGGAATTGTTTTGAATTTATGAATGGGAAAGACAGCCCATTTGTTACATGCAATACCCATTTTAACTTAATCAACCTTCACAGTATAATTATTTAAACTGTATAAAACTTGTGGTTATAAATGAGAAGTGAAACACAAAATAATATTCTTGTGTGTTTTGAGTGAGTTATTGAGAACAAAATGAAGAACAGACAAGCATCTCTTACACTGAGAGGAAAATTATGTCAGTGATTCACAAGCACATGACAAATGTCACAAGAAAGTCACAAAAACTCCTGATGAAAATAAAAACTGATGAAACAGTTTGTCAAAAACAAAATCCTAGACAGCTGGGTATTTTAATATTACATGCACATGAACTGTAACACTCACTTTCAAATGAATGCTAATTAGTTAATTGTGAACTAATGAGTTAACTGTGTTTAAAGGAAAGCAACTATCTGTTCTCTTTATGAACAATGATTCAATAAAAACTTTCTGAATAAGCAATTTTTTATTCGGCCCTACATGACCACATCAGATTCAAATTAATTTCTGACACCAATCCCAGAATTCACAATGAATTAACTTTAACAGATGAGTTGTATTATTTTCTCATTTAAGTGTAACAGACGAAGAAATTAATAATCATTTTTAAAAATATGTTTAACATGTTTAATATTGGTCCTCCTCATTTGGGAGTCACACGTGTGGTTTTCGCTGTCAAAAGTGACCGAACACCTGCAATTTAACTTTTCTTTCCAGTAATATCAATGTAATATATTTTTGTTCAATAATAATTTTGTATTTGAAGAGAATTGTATGGTACTAATTAAATGTTCAATAATTATGATAATTTTTCCCCATTCCTTTTTTTATTTGTATTATTAAGCTAGTATTTCATGTTAAAATAGACAAGGCCTTTAACATTTTTGAAGGCAGATCAGTGCCATCTGGTGGGAGTAAAAAAGAAAAACATATGTAATACAATGGTGTAACCACTAGAACCACTAGATGCCCGTATATACTGTATATATATATATATATATATATATATATATATATATATATATATATATATATATATATATAAAGTGGCTTGTAATTCTCTAGTTGCTTTAGACATACTTACTTTTATTAGGTTGTGAATTTGGATATATATATATTAAAGAAGTAATAAAGTAGTATACACAAGTAATTAAAATGAGTGCTAAATGTGAGACTTGACACTGCACGGTCAACCGAGAAAGTCATTGTCATGGAATTCCCCTCATCTCTCTTCAAGGGGATCACTGTTTGGAGAAGGATCACACAGTGTGGTCTGAGATATTCTGCTTGCTCAGTGGAAAGCTGTTCTTTTTTCAAACCTCATATTGGCATTATTCCTTTGAAAATAAAGTGAGATTGATGTCTACAGCTCTTTTAGTCAACACATTTTTAACAGAGAAGATTTGACTGTGGCCATGATTAACAAATACACATCTGAAGAAAGGGCTTGGGGAGTCTGGGAATAAAGGAAAAAAAAGAAGGAAAGGAAGGTCTGAAACTTGAAAAGGCTTCTCTGATCCCTTCCCATGGCCCCCACACAAACATTTGAGCAGTCTCACAAACCACAATGATCTGGTAGTTGCATGCCTCTTTGGTGAGGTCATACTAAAGGTGTTTCCACCAGTCTGCAGTATAAACAAAACCTATTTTAATAATTTATTGAGTGTTTTTTAGATTGCAGTAGAACAAGTTTATGAGGGTGTTACTAGTTTTTATATATTACATGTTCCTCTATGAGCTGACCAGGTGTTGCTTAATTTATAAGAGAGCTTTGATTTACAGTTTTTTCAAATTGCTTACACACTAAAAGTGGAACCATTCACTCATGCACCTAATCCTCAGACCAAAACTGCAAGCAAATATGCTTTACACTCAGTTTGCAATTGTAAAATAAACTTTTTGCAAAACTCTAAACACAGTTCTCTACATTATAGAAACATCACTCAAAACAGCTCTTGTGTTTCATTTAGAAAACACTGCCATTTAAATGCCACAATCATTTCCTGATTACCTACACCCAATGATCATGTGTGAAAACACTTTCAATATTGATCACTTAGAAATATTTTGTAAATATACTGAATATACAATACAAATACTGGTAAGTCGTCATCTTTATTTCTAGTAACAATTTCAAATTCTCCTGAAAAGCAGCTCCAACAAGCCAAAAGTGTCATTATTCAGCTCAAGTCACTTCAGTGTTGATTCAGTTCAGTTCAATGACTGTACAATTCATCAATTGTGCATACATACTGTTTATTTGTGCACATACATGTACGTGTGACAAACTCCTGTATACTCCACTGTAAGGATTCAGGGCGGATCTAATCCGTGGGGAATTTGCATATCATAATTAATAATTGGTAATTAATAATTATTCATACATGTTTGGATTAGATCAGTCTTACATTAAATTTAATCTCCCTCTAAGGGAGGATCTGTCATTTTACCTGCATGCATACGTGTGAATCCCGGAAATTAACCACAAGTTGATTGTAGTTAATTACACGGACCATGTTTCACAAACAGGTAAAATGAATTAGCTCAATTGTCAGGATAATATTTGTGGGATCCACAATATCATCTTACTTTATAGGATTTCAGGAAACGCAATTCTCTGGCCAGAAGAATTGGGTTTCCCGCCCTATAAACACAACACATTCTCTTTAAGGTATTTTTAATTTTAGTAAGCATGTAGCATAAGACCTTTTGCACTTAAGGGACTTGAAATTGAGCAAAGAGACAGCACATCAATCAAAATGAATATATAATTAATTTAATAGAGGCATGACTACTTATGTATTTACTACGGTTACACGGGATATAGGTATTTACAAACACATAGACATCAATGAACAATACAATAAGACATCAATGAACGAGAAATGCGTAAAGTTTGGACAATGGATAACTTACACGCGTGAGCGAGTAAGAGAGAGAGAGGAAAGGGGATGGGGAGAGAGAGAACAGAGAAAATTGGGAGAATTTCATTGGCAGGAAGACATTCACCTCTCCGATAACAACACGGAACATCATCTTAAAACTTCTTAGAAGCTCTATAAAGAGATATACTTGCGCAAGTTTCTTGGTCTCTCTGTATCGCGGCAATCCTGCGCGGCCTTGTCTGGCCGCGTGCGTGAGAGGATTCCTTTGTGTGTGAGGAAGCATCACGTGGGCTGCTCAGTGGCGCAGATAGGATTTTTTAACTGGGGGGGACCAAGTTGTCAGCAAATGATTTAAACTCAATTCGTTATTTTGCGTAATTTGGGCTTTAACTAGTGCTCAAGTAGTTTCTTTATGTAATTTTGGCTAATGATTTGCACTAAAAAGCCATTGGGGGATTCTTGTTTGAAATCATGGATAAACAACAATGAACAAAGGTAAACAAAGGCCTGATAGTATGCCAATCACCCACCAAATCTTCATGTCTTCAGCAAAGTATGTTTTATTTAAACATTTGCTTATCTCAGCATACAAAGTCTATCATTATGAACAAAAAAGCAAAGAACCTATGTGCAAAAAATAAAAATAAAATAACAACAACATATTTTCTACGGTGGCTGCCCTCCTGCAGATCCTCACTTGACTGACTAGGGCCTGCCTTACTGTCATCAGAAATCGCCTGAGGCCAGGAGGACAACAGTTTAAATCTTATCATTTCAGTTAACCCTCTATACCTCTATAGAATGTGAATATCAATGTGAAATAAAACATATTCCTGAGAATTAATGGCTAAAACTACTATTTCAAAAATGTCTAAGAATAACAAAAAAAAAAATTTAAGTGTTAATTACAATTTTGTTGCAATTTATAGATTAGAAATATCTTTCAAATGATGTATGATATTAAGAAATGTTTTTCATAGCCCATAATTTAAGAATCTATATCCTCCGTTGCTCCGTACAATAAAAAAAAAAACATGAGGTTCTTTGCTTTTTTGTTCATAATGATAGACTTTGTATGCTGAGATAAGCAAATGTTTAAATAAAACATACTTTGCTGAAGACATGAAGATTTGGTGGGTGATTGGCATACTATCAGGCCTTTGTTTACCTTTGTTCATTGTTGTTTATCCATGATTTCAAACAAGAATCCCCCAATGGCTTTTTAGTGCAAATCATTAGCCCAAATTACATAAAGAAACTACTTGAGCACTAGTTAAAGCCCAAATTACGCAAAATAACGAATTGAGTTTAAATAATTTGCTGACAAATTGGTCCCCCCCAGTTAAAAAATCCTATCTGCTATAAGAAAATGTCAAAAGTTTATGTAGGCCTTTATTTGTTGTTTGCATAAACCTTGCACCACACAAATTTACTTATAGTGGTTTACACGACAGTGAACACACCTCATCAATTTATACAGTACAATGGGTTAAATGATAAAATAAAACATTATTTCCTGACGACGATAAATTGTTTGATTTATCCAACCATTCTTTTTTGTGTTCATTCATTATTTGCCTCTGTCCACTCACCTAAATGCATAGTTATGGTCTCCACATTTTGCTGTTTACTAAGTGCAAAAGCCTTATTGTTAGACTAGCTATTCCCCTTAACAAATCCAATCTGCCACATCTGGGAAAGTCAACAGGCATAGGATACTTACATTGTTTGTTTTTTGAAAAAACGAGGCGATTGTTTTTGTTTTTTGTCTCTTCATTGCCTTTATGTGGCATTTATACAGTCGATTTTGTTCAGTTCAGAAAATCACCGACTCAGCTCAGTCATAGATGGTATATGATCACTATGGTTACCGGTCCGCTCCTGCAGGCACGATTAAGGCAGCTACTAGCTCCTCATAGGACCCTGGCGACGTCACTCAGGAGGAGTCGTAGCACACACACACACAGAGAGAGAGTGTAAACGTCGTTGGCATGAAGGCATCGTGTGTTTATTGACAACAGAACAGCGTGTATTGAGAACGTGGGTACAAAGTAATGGTGACCGGTGTAGATCAGCCTGCGTCTGCCCCGACCCGATTCTGAAGCAGCGGCGGGCCGGGACACTCTACTTTGGCTAATGTACATATAGCGAAAACATTGTTTAATCCTCTGTTTTACCGATTTTTGTCACCTTTTGTAGGGATAGTGAGGGGGGGACGGATCGGGTCACTATAAATCTGGGGGGGTCATGTCCCCCCCGTCCCCAGTGCCATCTGCGCCCTTGGGGCTGCTTGGCGCGCGTGTTGAACGGAGGTTCACAGTCTTTGGGGTAACATTACCAAAGGAAAATAGTTCGGCTGAGTTCGTTTCACTTCGTAGAACGGAGGAATCACGAGGAGTTAATGTTCCATCTGTGCATGGCTGGCGAAGAAGCGCGTGCTTCGCTCGGTCCGGCGCGTCACGCGGTCACGTGCACGTGTTTCTCCTTCAAAGCGAGCGCGCGCTCGTTTAAAGGTCCCTTGTAGATGGATTTGCTGAAGAGATATGTCACGGGGTTTTCTTTTCAATCGTCGATTGGAATTAAACACAGAGACTTATCTACAACTGAAAAACACAAACTAAACTAGAAACAAATAAAAGAAAGGCGAAGAACTCGCCCGGAGGCGAGACGTTACATCATGACACGAGGACACGGGAGGAAGAGAGCGAGCGAAAGGGAGAAGCGTCATTTATCACTTTTGGAGAAATCCAGCCTCTTCCTGTTGGCTTGGCCAATTAGAGGGTTGGAAGTTTACAGGCGGGACTTTGGGTTTATGGCCCTTTGTCTCCAGAGAGAGACATCTGAAACCCTAATTTCGTCGGTTGTTTAAGAGAAGAATCTTCACAATTCTTATAATACTAATGTGTCACAAAGTTTAGCAAAATGTAATGTCAATTAACAAATGGGGAACGAAGATTGGAGTTTATCGAGACCAAACTTGCCACAAATGGATTTGGTTAAACATTAGTTGGCAAAGTTTGAAACATTATCCAATTAGAGTTGTCGAGAAACATAGACCAAACCACAGAAAGGCAACTCATGAAATAGGGAACTTAGATACATCGTTCATACAATTCTCAAGTGGATATATAATAGCATATATATATGAATACAGGATTCATTTCTTCTCCTTGGTTAGAATTCAGAGAGAGAGAGAGAGAGAGAGAGAGACATACTTCTCTGACATTCCTGGTGCGGTCGTAAATGCTGTTATCTAAGAACCCCAGGCTCTGACAGTATGTTAAGTTTTGGTTCTTACTGTCCCCAAAAGCTGGTGCACATAGAATCATAACTTTTACTGTAATTTCTTGTATCTGATTAATTCCGCTGGATCATGAGAATTAAAACAAGACCAAGAACGATGTATAACAATACTGGGAATAGACAGTTAAATGTAAAAATGCATAATGATAAAGTTACAGTTATTCCAATGTGACATGGGCAAATGGACACACATAAAAACACATCAAATATATCTGGTTGAATGTCTTTTAAAGAAAAGAAGTTCCTTTGGGACATTCCAAAAATGTCATAAAATGTCTTAATGTCTTGTAAGCGGACACCGCGCTCTGTCCTGAGTGTGGGTGTCAGCTGTGGGGGAGGTGTGTGTGTGTGTGTGTGTGTGTGTGTGTTTGTGTGTGTTTTTTCAAGTTCCAGGCCTTTTGGGGCTAAAGGCTTTGGGATTTTAGCACGAAGGTATTTAGTTATTCAGATTCACCCTGGCCCAGTCCTTACACCACTGCTGTCAGGGTCACCTCTGTTTGGTTTATATCTGGTTTGGTGACAGAGCTCTGACATTCCCGGTTTGTCATGTGTTTTTGTTTAGTCTGGTTTGTTGTGAGCACATGGCTTGTCTTGTATTCCTTGTGCCATGTGCTCTCTTGTCAATTGTCTGACCCCTCCCGTCTTGTTACCTGATTAATGATTAATTTGCCCCACCTGCCTTGTTCGTTACCTTCTTTTGTTTGCTTCCTATTTAGTCTCCCTGCGTTTGCAGTCCTGTGCTGGTTCGTTGTCTATGTTCTCTTGTTTGATGTCATATGCCTGTCTTGTTTTCCCCCACGGGGAGTTTTGTTTTGTAGTTTTGTAGTTTTGTTTTGTTTGTTTATTTATTTAATAAATATCCTTACATGCACTTGAATCCTCGCTTCACTTTTTGACCTTCCGTGACAGAACGAACCAGCCACTATGAGGATTCAGCGGAAGGATTCACGCCAGCCACCAGCCTCTCCTATTTCCTGCCCGCGTTCCTGAATGCATCGTAAAGTTCACCGCCTTGAGTTACCTTTGTCAGAAGGGGACGAATGTGAGAGACTTTGCCCTGGAATTCAGCTTCGCTGCAGAGGGCCTGGGGCTGGGTGAGATGGCCAACTAAAAAAAGTCACGGTTATAAAAACACCCGTGTCCGTGTGGACAGGGCCTGTGTCTCCCTGTGTTTGCAGTCCTGTGCTGGTTCGTTATCTATGTTCCCTCGTGTTTCTTGTTTGATGCCATATGGGAGTTTTGGTTTGTAGTTTTTATTTAATAAATATCCTTACATGCACTTGAATCCTCACTTCACTTTTTGAGTGTGGGTTAGGGTTAACCCTAACCCTAACCCTCACTTCACCTAACCCTAACCCTTCTGTGACAACTGCACACTGAACAACAAAAAGACACGAGATAGTAGGTGTTTTACATTTTTCACATCTGTGTGTAGTTGTGTATGTGGCTAATCATTTGATGTTTGTGTTACTACGCAAAAACACCATTTTAACACCAGTTAAAATAGTTTTGAAAAGTGTTCACTTTTGCAAGAGATGTCTGATGTTTTGCATGTTGTGTGCGTGTAGAGTTTCAAGAAATGGAGCCATAGTTTCAGAAATTGTGTGTAAGCAATTTGAAAAAAACTGTAACAGTTACTGTAAGTTAAGTGACGTAAAGGCCAAGTATTACCCATACTTGGATGGGTATAATTCAGAAGACAAATTCCAAGTTAGTGCACACAAATTAGGAGCAGTGAACACAAACAGACTCCAAACCATGGACATGCACACACACAGAGCAGTGGGCAGCCGTTCATTGTGGCACCAGGGGAGCGATTGGGGGTTAGGTGCCTTACTCAAGGGCACCTCAGTCGTTTCCTGCCGGTATTCAAACCCTCGACCTCCGGGTTACAAGTTCGACTTTCTAACCATTAGGCCACAACTACAACAAACTATTGTTAGTACAGAAGTGCTATATGTGGTTTCATTTCAGTTGAAACCTATGATGGCAATTTAATTAAGTTATTTATTTTATTAAGTTGCAGAGAAAGGAAGAAAGAGTGAACAAAGACGGTATTCTCCTTTAGGTTTAAAGCAGACAAACCATACTGCATTCTGTCAGTGCTAATGTCCAGTATGCATTTTGATTGACAGGCCTATTGGTATCTCTATTTAACCTTTCACCTACCTAGCAGAGGGTCACTTAGTGATTGTATGTTCTACAATTCACAGTAGATGTTCTTCCATTTAAGAGATCATAGGTCTTGTATCTTTGGGTTCTGTGTCTTGAGCTCCGATCTCTATGACTGATACATCCAGCATTGGAGAGAGTCTTACAGGCCATCGCCTCGCCAAAAGAATCATACTGCTGCGTCTACACTGTAAGAAATGAATCTGGGGTCATGTAGATTTGAATTAATGTTTTTGGTTAAAATGTATTCAATATAATTGTGTTTTTGATTTTGAGGCAAATATTTAATTAAATTTCAAATAAAAATGTTTGGAATAAAACCACCCATTGTAGGTAAATAAAACTTAAGCATTTTATTAATTTAATTCCAAATGGAGAGAATATTGAGTGAATTCAAATTAATGTAATCAGGCAAATTTAAATTCAAAAGCACTTCCTGTCAAAGTGGCCTTTTTTAAATGCAGCAGGCTAGAATTTGAAGAGAGTACGTTAAGCTGCCTACAGACAGTGAATGTTCGTCGTCTTCCACATTGCTCATCTTACAACTGGTTGACTAAGGTAAGAAAACTTATTTTGTTTTCACTGGACTAGTAAAAAGAACGCATGTAGTGGTTATATGTAAGGGATAATGTAGAGCGAGGCGTTGTTATAGCAAATAGAAAACCTGACAGGCTGATTATGACCCCGACGCGAAGCGGAGATGAAGGGGTTGTATTCGCTATAACAACCGCCTCGCTCTATATTATCCCGCTTATTACATGGCTACCTACCAAATAAATAAATAATTTGACACGATTTACTGATAAAGGAGTTTATTGGTTTAAAAACGATTGTATTGCTTCCGCTAAAGAAAATAGTCCGTTCTGTCTACGGTTAGAATCCATGGCAACGCTTTTAGGAACTTTGATGGATTTATAAAGGAAACTCCTTTTTAAATCAATATATTGTGTCAAATTATTTATTTATTTGGTAGGTAGCCATGTAATAAGCGGGAAAATGTAGGGCCAGGCGATTGTTATAGCGAATACAACCTCTTCAGGCTGATCAGGACCCCGCCGCCCCGCGAAGCGGAGGGATCTTGAATCAGCCTGAAGGGTTTGTATATTGTATTGATTCCGCTAAAGAAAATAGTTTCATTTATAATTCTAAATTACAGAAACATTCAGTGATAATATATATATATAGGCTATATATAATTTGCATTACCTTAATTCAAGGACAATAATTCCTTAATTCCTCAAGTAGGTGCTTTATCTAGATCTGTGGCCTTTGTTTTTTGTAGCATCTTTTTTCTTATTTAACAGCTTCTGTGCTCCTTGTCATATATTCTCTAAATCTCTGAACTCAATTAGAGAGATGAAGATACTGTACATAGAGAGGGATATAATAGTAGAACACCATAAATCCCTCATTACAATGGAAGAACATTTGTAGACTACAACAAACATAAAAAATAGAGAAAAAACATCAAAATAGAGAAGAAAACAACGAACAATTTGAGACCAAGGCGAAAATAAAATGTAATAAAATAGATTTATAAGCTATGAAAACAATAATGAATGTATTGTCTAGTTCTGCTATATGCTTGCAATATACTTCTGACAGTTTTATACTAAGACACTACATTTCATGACATTTCATGTTGCAGGACACTGAGAACTTGGAGGAACAGGTCATAATGGCCATTACTCTGACCCCAAAGCCTGGAGCTTCTACAAGCAACTACCCAAAGAACATTGGAATCGTCATCACAGGACTTGGAAATATTGCAAGGGCCTTGCTCTGTCCACCTTGGCTTGACCTACGCGCTGAATCTCGATTATCACCTTTGTACACCTTTGAGGTATTCCAAAAACGTGTCTTGGAACTGGATCAACAAAGTCCAATCCCTTAAAGTGAACCCCGACTAGTGTGGCATGTTGGCCTTATAAGATTAACGTGGGCGTCAGCTATAAAAAGGTGACACAAAAACACTCCAAATGTTTTTGATTTTATTAAAAAAAGACGAAAATCCGTTCACTCGTAGGCCGCCATAGTTATTTACGTCTCAATGCATTCTGGGTAGTGACGTGTAAAGGTTGTAGTCGGTTGAGCCTAGCCGCTTCATATATTGTTTTTCCAACGTACCGGCTAGCTAGCTAAGTTTTGACAGTAGTGAGATGAACACGTCTGCCGTTCACTGAGCCTTTTCAGTTTGAACCCGAGCGCATCGTAGGCTTAAATCAAGAGAATAACGAGGTGTCTGTGCGGCAACTGCTTGCCAATGCCAAGCGAGAACGGCCGCGTTTGCTGTATAAAGAGATCAGTATAGTCAGTAACGTTATAGTCTTAGATTTAAGATTTTAAATATGTAGTGCAAGGCAATTCAGTGCAATGGTAATTATTAATATTGTAATTGTAAGATTGAAAATGTACATAAGGTAGATGAGCAGAATAGTGTTGACTTTGTAAAGGGGGTTGCACACCGGGTCCGGACGAGAAGCGCAGCGCCGCGTCTATGACAACTCGAGGTTTCGCACACCGGACGCGCACTTTGTCAGTTTATGGCCAGCAATATTGTTATGTTTAAGGAAGGACATTATGGAACTAAGATCGTGTCTGTACTATGTTATGATTTGTACTGTACAATTAAATACAATCGTTGCTTATTAGTCTGCAGTCTGAATTCACTTTACCTCAGAGCGTCCGTTAACTGAATGAATTGAGAATATCACCTGAAAATCCGGTAACATCAGCAATTTTCATTCAACCAGCTGATTTCTGTAAATAAATGTAAAACTAAATGTATATTGCTGCACAGGGTGAACTCAGTATATACATTAACAACGATTTGAGACAAATAAATGTAAATTTAATATTTAACTATGTAAATGGTGCTCTGTGGCGCGGCAGGATTTTGAACAAGGTCCGAGAGGGTATTTCTATGCGATCAACATAGTGACTGCTTAGGGAAAATAAAGCAAACGACGGCGGTAGATGACTTATTAAATTATTTACACCGATAGTACGATCGTCTGATCAACTGCTGACAAAAAGTGGAGCTCTTTACAGCAAACGCTCTCGTTCTCGCTTGGCATTGGCAAACTGCCGCAGACACCATCTATTTTGCCCCACTCTCGCTTCTTCAACTCTCTGATAATCTTCATTTTCATGTAACTCTTGAGTAGGCCTATCGTTTTCCGCGTTATTCTCTTGATTTAAGCCTAATGGTGTGTTCACACCGAACGCGAATAGAGCGTCAAATACGCGTCTATCGCGTTTAGTTAGACGCTTGAACATTCGCTCAAGTTCAAATTTTTCAACTTGCGCGGAAGACATTTGCGGCAAACGCGTCGCCCAATTCGCGTCATTCGCAACGCCCGGCGCGAATGATGCGTCTATTCGCGTCTTTGCATTGACTTTGTATGTAATCTACTCGCCCAAATAATTAAATTCGCGTTCGGTGTGAACACACCATAAGGTGCGCTTGGGTTCAAACTGAAAAGGCTGAACGGCAGACGTGTTCATCTCGCTGCTGTCAAAACTGGGCTAGCTACAACCTTTACACGTCACTACCCAGAATGCATTGAGACGTAAATAACTATGGCGGCCTACGAGTGAACGGATTTTCGTCTTTTTTTAATAAAATCAAAAACATTTGGAGTTTTTTTGTATCACGTTTTTATAGCTGACGCCCACGTTAATCTTATAAGGCCAACATGCCACACTAGTCGGGGTACCCTTTAAGAGCAAACTTCAGGCTTGAAATGAGACTGTATTGCAGTGCAGACTTTTGTGCTACACAATGTCTTACTTACTTCAGATTTGCACATTTGAAAGTGCTGTGTTTGTAAGTTAGCACTGATTTGTCCCACGAATGTCATGACATTTCAATTGTTGTAAGTTCAAAGTACAAATGTATTTTACTCTGTACAAATTGCACTTTAAAGGTCCCGTTCTTCGCGATTCCATTTTTCAAACTTTAGTTAGTGTGTAATGTTGCTGTTAGAGCATAAATAATACCTGTAAAATTTTAAAGCTCAAAGTTCAATGCCTAGCGAGATATTTTATTTAACAGAAGTCCCCTTTCAAAGCATACAGCGAACGCCCGGTTTGGACTACATCCCTCTACTTCCTTTTTTAATGACGTAACTAGGAATACACAAAAATAGGGGGTGTGGTCTTGTTGCGCTCCCACGGAGAAGAAGCACTTCAAATGCGCATGCATCTCCAATTTATGGTAACACAGCGGTTCGCTGGCACAATCAGAACTCGTTATGTATTTCGGAAGGAGAGACTTCATAGAACAAGGAAGTCATCGGGCCGTTTTTTGGACAGTGATAACAGCAGATAAGTAAATTGCGTGAAAAATACAGTGTTTTTTTACACGCGAAACATGAACACATGTTATATTGCACACTGTAAACACAATCAAAAAACATGAAGAACAGGACCTTTAAGGATTTATGGAGTATTTTTATTTTAAAATCTTTATTGACCCAATTTAGTGGCTAAGTGAGGTGAAAAAGCATGGAAACAGGTTTATGGACACATGTATGGCATTTATTTTTGTTTTTACTAAAACAGCTCCTCGGTGCAGTGTAAAGCCATGTCTTTACATCTCTGAGATCTGGACCAACGACCAGAATGTCACTAGGATTTGTGATTATACTCTCCATTAAGCAAACTACATCTCATTTAGTATCAGCGGCCATTCGGATTTAATCCCAATGTAGTCCTTGATAGAAATGTAAAAAATGCTAATGTGGGAGTATGAAAGAGATGTAATTTTGCATGTGCTTATAGTTGACTTGTCCTATGATGTGATATTGTGTACTTTATCTAAATTCTATATTTTAATAAGCATTTATCTATTTAAAATTTTGGAATTAAATTAACATTCATTTGTAATGTATACATGTGAAATGTATACTCTAAATTCTATATTTTAAACAGCATTTTTCATTCAGCTTTATGTATAAACAGTAATGTTTTTAATGTTTTTGGTTCAAAAAGTTTTATATATTCTTAGTATTTGGATGAATTAAGTTTTAAATCCCAGATATTCTATAGTCTCAGACTTTTGGGCTTTTGGATTGTTCTATAGAGCAACTTAAAAAGTCAGACAGTGTGGTCAAATGAGCCAAGTTTGTATACTGTGCCAGAGTTCCCACTCTCCTTTTTTGTTTCTTTATGTTAAGAAAGACTAGATGTGTTTTTTGTGCTTAGGCTATAAGATTTAAGCTTAAGATTCTAAGAAATAAATTACCCATAAGCCTTTGACAAGGATGTCATTTGCAACACCCTCCATCTTATAATCACTTGAAAAGGGACACAAATCTCCATGTGTATCTTTTTCTTAACCATAAATTCTCCTCTGGTCAAGGCCATATGCCGAAGTCTCTCTCTCCCTCTTGCTCTCTCGATTCTTTACAATTTCCCTCTAGTGCCCTCAACGCTGAAACCCATAAAACTATTCATTTCGGATGTGAGAAAATGGAAAACAACCCAGGAAGACAAAAGGACAGAGGCATCTGCTGGAGACAAAGAACATCTGCAGCCATTCCACTCAATCAATTCCCAAGACCATTTCCTCCACAGCAACTGGGACCAAGGGGGAAGTCAGAGCACCCATAACTCTGAATGCTGCCCCGCTTGTAGACACAAGCACACAAGAGGACAGGGATGCAGAAAATCAATGCCAACAGAAGGCTATAGGTTTGTTTTTTAAAACACTGTAATGGATTGTGGTCAGAGTTTAGAGACAGCAGCTGGAGTTCATGTTTTATGGGACATGTGTCTGGCAGCAGACAGACAGGAGTACTGGCAGGGCTCAGGACGCCTGCAGTTTAAACGTTTAATGTGCTCAAATGGCAGTTTTGAATTCGGATGTTTTATGACAAATGTAGATAAGCCATTAATCCAACTGCAGGTCAATATTTTTAAATGTTCAGTTTCATAAAAATTATTCCATAAAATATGGACATCATAAAGGTGCACTCAGACATTTTAATGTTGGGTTGAGCAATATGGCAATTGTCTTGGACCTACTGAGACTTAATAGCATGGATGCAGTATCAATGAAAAAAGAAAAAGAATTAAAGAAATGATTTATGTATAATCAAGTCTAATTTATTCAGTGAGCAAATGGGTCAAATAACAGGTTAATGAAGGTAAGCAGTGGTATCTGGCTGGTCACGTGATCCCAACATTGCGCTCCTATGACAGGGTCCGGGAGGGAGAAGAGAGGAAGATCTTGATTAAGCCAAACATTTATTAACAAGACAAACCAAAAAACAAAGACTGTAATTCCAAAACAAAAGGCAAAAAGACAACAGCTAAGCACAGCACAGGCAATACAGGACCAAGAACTGAATCAAACTAAGGGTTTAAATACACAAGAAAACGTACTCGGTTACTAACGTAACCTCTGTTCTCTCTAGAGAGGGAACGAGTACTGCGTAATAGCTTTACGCTAGGGGAAAAACTCTTTTCCGCGAGATATTGAAGCCAAAAATTATCCTTAATTTTTTAATAATGTAAAACGCTTTGCAGCAGCAAGCAGACATAGGCGAAACAGCTCGCGCGCCTATTGGCTGCTCTGCAGCAAATGCAGCAGCCTATCGAGAGAGACTCTGCGTGACGTAATAACCAATGGGGGCCATTCGCGCCCTTATCGTCACGTCCCGCCAGAAGGGGCGTGGTCTCACCCTATAAATATGCTCGTTAGGCTGATACAAACTGGTTTTTACCGCTGAAGCGAACCAGAGCGTATTCCAAGCACGGCAAGATACGCAGTACTCGTTCCCTCTCTAGAGAGAACAGAGGTTACGTTAGTAACCGAGTACGTTCTCTTACGAGAGTATCTCTCGTACTGCGTAATAGCTTTACGCTAGGGGAACACAATGCAACACGCCGTGCATACAGGGATCCAACACCAAAGTCCCGGGGCCGAAGCCCAGGGCTCATGTAGTGCATAATCACCATAAACTCACATAGAGTGGAGGAAGAGAGGCTGGAAGCGTCATTCCTTATAAAAAAGCACCCAGCGGGGCTATTATATGACAACAAAACGCGCAGCCAGGGTGAAAGCTTTCAGCCTGATCTGGGTAGCCATACGTGTGTCAACACTCATGGGGCTGCAGTAAACTCAGCATCTGGGCCGCAAAGCGGGGCAGATAGCACTGAATTTTAAACCGCCAAACGCTTAGCTTGTAAGGCGGGTACCTCCAGGTTATAGTATTTTATAAATGTAGACGGCGAGGCCCAGCCCGCGGCCGTACAGATATCTTGCAGGGAAACCCCGCTTGACCACGCCCACGAAGAGGCCACGCCTCTCGTGGAGTGCGCCCTGACACCCAAAGGGCACTGTAGGCCCTTCGCAGAGTAAGCGAGCGCAATGGCGTCCACTATCCATCTGGATAGGCTCTGTTTTGAGGCGGCGAGTCCCTTGGAACGCCCGCCAAACAAAACAAAAAGCTGCTCCGTCTGTCTGAAAACAGACGAGCGTGACACATAAGCTCTCAATGCCCTGACGGGGCAAAGGAGACTCGCATCATCCTCCTCACTGAGAACCGGAAGGGCGGACAGGGAAATTACCTGGGCCCTGAACGGTGTATTGAGGGATTTCGGGACATACCCGTGCTTTGGTTTGAGAATGACCTTCGAGTCATTAGGCCCAAACTCCATACACGACGCGCTTACTGAAAGCGCCTGTAAGTCCCCTATGCGCTTCACTGAAGCGAGAGCCATGAGAAACACTGTTTTGAACGACAGGTGTTTCATGTCCACCAGCTGGATTGGCTCGAACGGGGCGCCTTTCATGGCCTCCAGGACCGTGGAAAGGTCCCACGTCGGGACTGAAGGGGGCCTGGGAGGGTTCAGCCTCCGAGCTCCCCTAAGGAATTGCACGACTAAGTCGTTTTTCCCCAGCGACTGGCCAGACACCGGTTTTGCAAACGTTGCTATGGCCGCCACATACACTTTGAGCGTGGATGGGGTCCTGCCCTTATCCAGTAGCTCTTGAAGGAAGGAAAGCACTTCCGAAACCCCGCACTCCACAGGTGAAAAGCTCTGGGCTTGACACCATGCAGAGAAAACAGACCATTTCGAGGAGTAGAGCCGCCTGGTAGACGGAGCTCTAGCCTGCGCGATCGTGTTTAACACTCCTTCTGGGAGGCTAGCGGGTACCCGTTGAAGGCCCATGCGTGCAGGGACCACAACTCCGGGCGAGGGTGCCAAATCGAGCCCTCCGCCTGAGAGAGGAGGTCTCTCCTCAATGGTACAGGCCATGGGGCAGTGCTGGTCAGCTGCATCAGGGCAGGGAACCACGTCTGGTTTGTCCAGAGCGGAGCTACGAGCAGCACTGGGCATCCGTTCTCCCTGATTCGTTCCAACACCTGAGGCAGGAGCGAGACGGGAGGAAAAGCATATAGGGGGCAGCGGGGCCAAACATGAGCCAGCGCGTCCTTGCTTTTCGAGAAAAACTCCGGGCAATGAGCGTTTTCGTGGGACGCGAACAGGTCCACTTGTGCTCTGCCGAACGTTTTCCACAGCAGCTGGACCGTCTGCGGGTGCAGCGACCATTCCCCTGCCGGGACCTTGTTCCTGGACAGTCTGTCTGGTCCCACATTCAGGTGACCAGGCACGTGCGCCGCTCTCAGTGAGAGCAGGCTGTGCTGAGCCCAGACCAGGAGGCGTTCCGTCAGCCTGTGAAGGTTTCGTGACCTGACGCCGCCCTGGCGATTTATGTATGCCACCACTGACATGTTGTCCGACCGGACTAAGACGTGGTGGCCTGTTATCTGGGGACAAAAAAGCCGTAGCGCTTTGTCGACTGCTATCATCTCCAAGCAGTTTATGTGAAGGAGCTTTTCCCGTTCTGACCACAGGCCAGCTAGCGGTCTGCCCTCGAACAGCGCTCCCCACCCCGAGGTGGAGGCGTCCGTAGACACCACCTTCACACTCGAAGCGGTCCCCAGACTCACACCTGACTGATACCAGTCGGTCACTTTCCAAGGTTCCAGAGCTGAAACGCACTGAAGGTCGACCCTGAGGCGAAACAGACCCGCTGTCCATGCCCTGGGTGGAACCCGCGCTTTCAGCCACATCTGCAGTGGGCGCATGCGGAGCAAGCCCAACTGGAGTACAGAGGCTGCTGAGGCCATCAGCCCCAGCACTTTCTGAAACCTTTTGAGCGGAACTACCGCGCCGTGGCGGAAGGATTTCACGCCGCGCTGAATACTCAGTACGCGCTCTGGTGACAGGCGTGCTGTCATGGACAGCGAGTCCAACACGGTTCCCAGAAAGGAAATTTTCCGACTGGGAGACAGTGAGCTCTTCACCCAATTGACTGTGAGGCCCAGCTTCTCGAGGTGCTCGAGTAATGCGGCCCTGTGTTCTATGAGCTCCGATCGTGATCGAGCTAGAATCAGCCAATCGTCCAAGTAGTTCAGGACTCGCATGCCCTGAAGTCTCAGGGGTGCGAGCGCCGCGTCCATGCACTTCGTAAATGTACGAGGTGCTAGGGACAGGCCGAACGGCAGGACTGTGTATTGATATGCCTGGCCCTCGAAGGCGAATCTCAAAAATGGCCTGTGATGGGACGCTATTTGTATCTGGAAATAGGCGTCTTTCAGATCTATTGACATAAACCAGTCCCCGTGGCGCACTTGCGCGAGGATTTTCCTGGTCGTAAGCATTCTGAACTGGCGTTTGACAAGCGCTCTGTTCAGCTGTCGCAGATCTAAAATGGGTCTGAGACCCCCATCCTTTTTCGGTACCAGAAAATATCTGCTGTATAGGCCCCCTTCGCTCTGAGCCTGAGATAAAGGTTCTATAGCCCCTTTGCTCAGTAGTTTCGCTATCTCGGCACGAAGTAGATGAGACACTTCGTTTTTCACCGTAGTTTCGACGCGCGCCATATAGCGGCGTGGGCGTCGAGCGAATTGTAGCGAATAGCCTCTCTTTATAGTGTTCAGCACCCATTCTGATACCCCGGGAAGCTTTGACCACGCATCTGCATGAATAGCTAGGGGCAGAATGAAATCCGGGCTCTGGTCGCGGCAAAACGGCAACTCGAGAGCCCGGGCATACTGGGAACACAACACCGTGTTTACAGCGTTCGAGGCGGGGGGCGCGCTGATCACAGCGGGCGGCCTGACCGCGCTCGGCTTTTTTATGGCAGATAGTGCAGAAAAAGCGAGCGGGGGAGATCCCGTAGGAATCGGCGTGTCTGTGAGAAAATGTGGGCGCGGGGCTGCGGGCACATTTATTACACTGAAAACACCGTCGTTCATGGCCGACTGAATGTGTGTTGGTTTCGTTTTTACAGAAACCAAGGGACTCGGATTTCAAGCGCTCGCATGTAGTGTGAGCGGGCATGGTGACATGGGCGCGTTTACTACATTGTTTGCACAATCGACCGGAGTCGATTTTATTAGTGCTAGCCCTGCACCGTGGCGGGCTGTGTCTAAGTGTGTGAATGGGCACTGGGTGGGCATTCTTACAACACTTATAACACCATCGGCCGTGGCCGGAACACCAGAAAATGCACTCTTTATTGGATTTATCTGGGTAGCCGTAAAAACGGCTTTTGTGCGCAGGCAAACGGGCTGAGACACCGGCTGGCTCACTGCGAAATACACTGGGACAGTCGCGATGTTTGGAACTGACCGAGCGAGAAGTTTTGGTGGAAATCCGGCCGCAGCGGGATCTGAACACCGTCGCTTTCCTAGAATGGCTAGGAAGATTTTGAGGCCTCGGGCTTGATCTCAATCCTCGGCCGGGGCCCGCGCTGAGGGGGGCGGCGTCCAGCAGAGCGAGAGCGCGGTCTTTGGTCTCGGGCGTGGCGGCGCTGTGAAGCGGCGGCGGCGGGCGGTGCAGGCTGCGGCTGAGAACTGCGAGCAGACGGCTGTTTTGAGCGGCCTGCAGCGGAGCTCGAGCGCTTCGGAAGGAAGTGCTTCATGGCCTGCGAAGTCTTTTGCACCTCCACGAATCTGTCCGCGAAATCTTTGACGGCAGATCCGAAAAGGCCCGCTTGCGAAATGGGCGCGTCGAGGAACACAGAGCGCTCGGCTTCCGTCATCTCGGACAGCGTCAGCCATAAATGTCTGTCATAAATGGTGAGAGAGGCCATGTTCCGTCCTATGGCCTGTGCAGCGGCTTTAGTAGCGCGAAGAGCGAGGTCTGTAGCGCTTCTCAGGTCCGCCACGCAGATCGCTTCGGGTCCTTCCTCGTCCAATTTAAGGAGAAGGTCGGCCTGGTAGATCTGCAGGATAGCCATAGTGTGCTTGCCCGGCGGCGGTGTAAGCGCGACCGTGCATAGTTGACGTCACTCGGCAGGCTTTAGAGGGTAGCGTCGTGTGCGCGCGCCGTCCAGCGGAGGGCGGGCAGAGATGAGACACTACAGCTGGTTCCACAGGAGGAACAGAAAGGTATCCTCTGTCCTTCGCGCCATCCACCGAGGAGAAAGCAGCAGAGGCAGAGGTACGGAGCCTGGCGGAGAAGGGGGCGTTCCACGACTTAGTCACTTCCTCGTGAAGTTCCGGGAGGAAGGGCGCGGGCCGCGATTTCGACGGAGCCTCGTCATTTCCGAGAAAGCGTCCGTCCATTCTGTTGCGCGGCGGCTGCGCGGGCGCCTCCCACTCGAGGCCGATGCTTTCCACGGCCTGAGAGAGCAGACGCATCAGCTCAGTCTCAATGCCGGTTTTCTTACCAGAGGGCTGGCGGGAAACGCTAGCGGGGGGAGATCCACGGAGCTCGCCCAATCCTCACTATCTGACGCCAGAAGAGAACACGCCTCGGTGGGTTCGTCAAACTCGTGGATGGACGCGGCGGCAGGCGGCGGCCGTTGTCCGTCAGTGAGCGACTCGAGCGAAACCGGCGAAGCTGGCGGGCGAACCGGCGAGCTTTGGCGGGCTGGAGAGAGCTCGGGAGCGCGCTGGGCGCGGCGCTGCGGTGAAGGCTCGGAGAATGATGCCAGGCGAGTCCTCAGAGTCACCATGGGCAAAAGCTCGCAATGAGGGCATCCGCCGTCAGCGAGCGCGAGAGCCGCGTGATCCTCACCCAGGCAGGAAACACAGATGACATGCCGGTCTCCATCGCTGAGCGGGGCGCGGCACGAGCCACAGGAAGGCATCTTTAAAAAGACGCTGCTCTTTTGTGAGAGAAGTGTGAGTCGCGAAGTAAGCTGACAAACACTCTCAACAGAGTAAATACACACAGAGTATGAAAAGGATATATGACGCCGGAAAGCGCAGCAGGTACGGCAGTTGAAGGCGGCAAGGCCAGCGACTCCAGAGCTCGTCCCGCTGAAAGGCTTGCTTCGACGGCGCGGCTTCTCACTCCGGATCCAGCGATGCGTGTGCTTCGCTGAAGAGGTAAAAATCAGTTTGTATCAGCCTAACGAGCATATTTATAGGGTGAGACCACGCCCCTTCTGGCGGGACGTGACGATAAGGGCGCGAATGGCCCCCATTGGTTATTACGTCACGCAGAGTCTCTCTCGATAGGCTGCTGCATTTGCTGCAGAGCAGCCAATAGGCTCGCGAGCTGTTTCGCCTATGTCTGCTTGCTGCTGCAAAGCGTTTTACATTATTAAAAAATTAAGGATAATTTTTGGCTTCAATATCTCGCGGAAAAGAGTTTTTCCCCTAGCGTAAAGCTATTACGCAGTATGAGAGATACTCTCGTAAGAGAACAGGGGATTAAACAAGACCGAAGTGAACACCATAGAAACAAACTAGACACAAGAACAAAGGAAAACAGGAACATACAGATAAAACATACAGATAAAATAAAACAGCTTAGGCTATATGTTAGTGTACATAATTTTGAAATCATTATGTTTGAATAACCTTTTGTTGTGATTTACAATTATTTGTTTGTGTTGTTAACAAAATGGTTGGTTATAATGTTAACTGTAGTGTGTTATTCAGTATTGCATTTTAAGTTGCACTTAAATTGCAATATTAAATAACACAGTTAAATGTACTAAATTGCAACATTACAAATATGTAATTACAAATATATTTAAATGCATAACATACTTCATATTTCAGTAGAAATTACATTAAATTTTAGTTCACCATATGATTGTCAATACATTTGGCTGCACACTTGGCCATATTTCCAATACAATATAAGTAATTATGAAATTGCATACTTAAATCACTCTTAAGTTAAACTAACTGCATTTAATATAAATGTAAACTACATTTTCATTGCAAAACTGCAAAAAAAAAATTGTCCCAGGAACTGTGATATTTTGGTCCCCCTTCTACTAATAATAATAATAATAATAATAATAATTCATTACATTTATATAGCGCTTTTCTAGGCACTCAAAGCGCTTCACATGGAAGGGGGAATCTCCTCAACCACCACCAATGTGCAGCATCCACTTGGATGATGCGACGGCAGCCATAGTGCGCCAGAACGCCCACCACACACCAGCTTACTAGTAGAGAGGAGACAGAGTGATGAAGCCAATCAGTGTATATATATGGGGATGATTAGGAGGCCATGATGGACAGAGGCCATTTGGGATTTTTAATGACCACAGAGAGTCAGGACCTCGATTTAACGTCTCATCCGAAGGACGGCGTACTAAATCTCTTTAAATCAAGTTAACTATATATTTAATAAAGTTAACTATATTTTTAATAAAGTTTTCAAGAAGTTTTTGATAGACATTTTTATACTGATACTAAGAAGAGATGCTGTTTTTTATCATGAAAAAAATTCACTACAGCTTATGATTTTCAGCGCTGACTTTATTATTACAAACTATTTTCATAAAGAACTACATAAAAAAGAGTCAAAGACCCCAAAATGGATTTTAAATCGAGTATTCAGGTCACACCGTTACACAAGGTGGCGACAAGTGACTGTGATTATGAGCAAGTCACAACTGATTTGTTCATAAATGTTGATTAAAGGAAGTACTAAATAGCAATTCTAGTTCATTGAACTGTTGGGGGATATTTGGAAATTCAGCAGTCTTGGTCTTGTGATATTGCTAAAATATCGTATAAATAAATTAATCAATAAAACAGCAGTTCCCTGACTGCGAAGAAATCATCTGCCACCAATTTTAGATTTAATGACACGTCCAAGTACTTCAGTGCATGTGTCTTAAATTGCCTCTGCTCTCCACCTCCAAAACTGCAGCAAATAAGGACAATAGCCTAAATATTCTGCCACTGTGAGCAATTTGGAAAGTGTGTTCCAACCCTTTTTTACCTTTTTAGTGAGTTAGCCTATTCCATCTCCAATGCGGATAAGCTTGGGTCCTGCTGCCTGTCCAGAAAATACTTCTCCTGACTGTACACTTTTATGTGCAGCATGTTTAATATTCCTTGAATGCGTCCCTGACCATATAATTCATCACACTTGGGCTTAGGCATTTATAAGGGCTGTTTATAGCGCTTTAATATGCATAATTACCCTCATAAAATACGAGGGAATCTATCAAACTTGCCATAACCAATTGGTCTTGACCCATGCTTGGAGAAGATGAGAATTTAAACATTAACAATAAATTGCTTTTTGCTTTTTTAAGAGATTATAAGATGAAACTATTAGATTCATAAGAATGAAGATGTCTTTTCAAAATGGCATTTATTTCAATAGACATGCAGGCTGCTGAATATAGTTTGTGTTTATTTAATTAATAGGAAAACAGCCATTTTTTTTTAGTGTATCATGTGATCATTTAATAGAATAATGGAACGCAAGTATCATATAGCCTATAATTATGCAAAAATTACTCATGAATTAATGAAATTTAATGAGGCAATTTAAATGACTATATCTGCCTAATTGAACAGCTGCATTAATGTAATGTGTTCATTCGGACCATTGCATCTTTTGTCAGTTCAAATTAGAAAATGTACTTCATGGTAACATAGCAAGTAACTGGTTTTGTTGAAATGAAATAAAATATTTAAGATTACTGATTATAACTCAATTAAACCAAACTGAAAAAACAACAACAAGTTTTACAAAAACAAAAAAGATTATCAAATTTCTTAAGTAAATTTACCTTTCTCCAGCAAGGTAAATTTACTTAAGAAATTTGATAATCCTTTTTGTTTTATATGACGAAAGTTCTTTTCCACCATGATGTAAATACACTCAAAAAGATGAATTAATTACCATTACTTAATTTGATTTAATTTTTTTTACTCACAGCTTAATTTAGTTTATTCAAAACACATCAGTTTAGTTGGGTCAACAGTGTCTTTGTGCCCAGCTGTGCCCAGCATGCTTTGCAAGGGACTGCATTGGGAGAATAAATTTGGGGATTAAATGTTATTTAATGTGTTTTTCAGTAAAGGGAAAGATTATAGTTTATGTTAATGTTTAATGTTCAGTTATAAATGTTGAACATTTAGAGGAGTTTCTGATTTTGAATGTTGTGATTACCATTGTGCTGAAGAGTAGCATTGTCAATTTTGATTTTCAATTTGATGCAGCATAATGTGCATAATAACCCGGAATCGCTATTTCTCATTGAAGCAAAATTTGCCAATCAGCATGGAACAGGTGAGCATGTGTCAAATGTGTCCATCTCAAGCTTTATTGGAAATTGTATGTTGGGTCAATGTATTAAATTAAAACAACAGCATTTCCTTTTATTATGTTATAAACCCGATGAAGGTTACAACAACAATATTAGAATTTAGGTAGAATCAGGTAGAAATAGGCTACCTCATTAAAGCAACAACTGCACGTTCACTTTTTACAGTGTATTTTGTTTTTGATATTAATTAACATCGCAATGATTACAATAACCTCTTTATATTGTCTGTGATATCTTTATATTTGTACATACTTTTCAACTAAATATATTTTGTTAAAGAAAATTTACTCAAGATTTATTTATTTATGTGTGTTTTTCTAGAAATCCTTCTAATGTTTTTGTGTTCCTATATTCAGGAAGTGTAAAGCCCTTTAGCGTACAGAGGGCCATAACTTCAAGCATATATTTTATGTATTGAGAAACATTAAGTGCACAGGAAGAGACACATACATGACAATGGTGTAATGGTTATTTGTGTGTTTCTTCATATATATAAATAGAGATGTGTCCTTTAAAACCACACATTGGCTCTCATTGGATTAGAATAGAATAGTGTGTGTGTGTGTGTGTGTGTGTGTGTGTGCACTTATTATATCTCCTTGATGTACATTTTTTTAACCTTCTTTTGCCATTTTTCCACTTTTCTATAATTTCTGTTTTAAGGCATATGTTCATATTGAAGGGTTGTCTTTTTGGTTTCTTTAGAATTTTTTAATTATAAAGCAAATATCTGTAAATTACTGATTGGCAAATATTACATATGGCTTAATACTGGCTAGCAACCAACTTGGACTTAAATTGAAGCTTAATATGACCGGTCAGATATATTCAGAGACTTCATGTCTCAGTGGTGTGACCATTTGACTGAAAAATCTTGACTGAATCTAAGATGGCCGCACATGTGTAGCAGTGTTTGTTTGTCAAATGTTTGTCTAACGTCTAACGTTTGCTGAGCCCGACCATCTCAGCTGCTAAGTTTTGGTGGATTTGTTTGCTGCTGCTGCCTGCTTGCGCTGATCTGGCTAATGATCTGGCTAATCATTTAGCTCTCACTGCATGCTGCTTCTGCTGTTTGGCTTGCATCTTCTTGCTGTTGCTGCTGCCCATGTCTTCCTGCCGCATGGTCTTCCACAGGCTTTCTGCATGGCCTTACTGGTAAACTATGGAATGCTTATTGTTGTTTCACCTGGCGTCGACTGGTAAGACTTCTTTTTTTGCCTGCACCTGTGCTTGATCGTTGAACTATCTCCAGCCTTCTCTCTGCCTGCACACGCATTCATCTGCCAAGCAAATTACTCTTCTATTTAAGCTGCAACTCTACAGTGCCGAAAATGACACTTCTTCTACTGAGCTTTGTCTTGCTCTGGGGACACGGGCATATGAATGTCTTCGATGAAACCTCTGAAGGTGTGGGGTCCCTCATTTGTTCCCAGTATGACTTGCTCCAGGCCAGAGCTACTTGTGCAAAAATTACAAAAACTACAGCCCCTTTATAGTGTTCCTTCTGAATCCCTTCTCCGTTTTCTGTGCCTTGCTGTTTTGAAAAGCTTGACTGTTTTATCTGACAATGATCTTATGTTGTTTTTTATTTCACTACATACTAAAAATGCTGTGAGCCTTGGTGCAACTTTGAAACAGAGATGCTTGATCATTATGTTGTTAATTATTTGTGGTTGTTAATTATTTGTGGTGATGTGCAGCCAAATCCTGGCCCAGTTGATATTGACTCTAAAATCTGCAATACTCCAGCTGATTTTAAAAACAGGTCTGGGTTGGGTATTATTCATTTGAATATGCGAAGTATGCTTCCTAAGATTGATTCTTTACGTATTTGGGCAAAATCCACCGATGCAGATATTATAATTCTTTCAAAACAATGGCTTTCTAAATCAGTCACAGATAAAGACATTGTTATCAGTGGATACGATGTCTTTAGAACAGACCAGGGGTGCGTTTCCCGAAAGCATCGTTAACCAACTATGGTCGCAAGTTGGTCGCAAATCCTATTGAACTCTATTGGTAATGACGGAACTTGCAACCATAGTTGGCTAACGATGCTTTCGGGAAACGCACCCCAGCCTCGTAAGGCTGGGGGCGTGGCTACATATGTAAAGAGCAAGTTCACTGCCAATTCTGTCTATATCTGTGAGTAAACAACTTGAATTTCTGGCCCTAAATGTTGAGGTGTACAAAGGCATGACTGTCACTGTTGTTGGATGCTACAGACCACCTTCTGCTGCAGCTGATACCCTACTGACGCTGTCACAGCTTTTATCACAGCTACAGTACAGTAAGATTATCCTGGCAGGCGATGTGAACTGGGACTGGTTCAAACCTGCTTCAGACGGAATGAAGGGCCTTTGCAGTGAATTAAATCTCACACAATTAATTGCGTCTCCTACTCGCCCAAATTCAAAACACCCAGATAAATCTACTTTAATTGATTTGCTATTGACAAATGCACCTCATACATTTTCTGAAATTGGCGTGTTTGCTAATGACATTAGTGATGATTGTACGATGCATTGAAAAACGTGATATGAAACATTTCTCCTTACAAAGTTTTTTACATGATTTATTTTATTTTAATTGGGACAGCATTAGGCTTATTAATGATGTTGAAATAGCCTGGAAATACTTTCATGATGGATTTTTGCAACTTATTAATAAACATGCTCCTATGCGTAAGTTTAGAGTCAAGGGACGAGACAACCCTTGGTTTTCGACGGAGCTTAGCAAACTTCTTCATGAGAGGGATGTGGCTTTGGCAAAGGCTAGAAATTCTGGGGTGGAGGCCGATATAGGATTAATTTTAGACGACTACGAAATCAGTTTACAGCAGATGTCTGACATGCCAAATCTGAATACTATCTAGCGGCCACTACAGACAATCTAAATAACCCTAGGACTTTTTGGAAGTCTATCCAGTCAATTTCGTTAACTAAATCTCATAATGAACTGCCTCCCCATATCATTAGGGACGATATTATAATCTCGGAAAGATCGGCAATGCTAGAATGTTTTAATGAACATTTTGTTGCATCTGGTTCTTTGTTGACCAATCTCTATCTCCAAAAACTTCCTCTTCTGATGGTAATGCTGCGGGAAGATGTTGTGTTGGCCAGCTTTTTTCTTTTACCTGCCCCGTTTTCAATCGATGATGTCCTAATGTCATTGGACATCAAAAAGCCTGCCGGCTCAGATTGTTTAGAGCCATATTTAAAAAAAATTGCTGCAGATTTTATTGCTAAACCGCTCATGTATATTTTTAATTTGTCTTTGGTTCAGAATGTTATGCCATCAATCTGGAAACCTGCTTATGTCCTCCCTTTGTTAAAGGGAGGAGATCCTACTTTGCTAAACAACTATAGGCCTATCTCCAACTTGTCAGTGCTGTCAAAGGTCTTAGAACGACTAGTAAGTGAACAACTGAAAGAATTCCTGAGTGTTAATAATATCTTATCAGAGTTTCAGTCGGGTTTCCGAAAGGAACATAGTACCATCTCTGCTTCATTGAAGGTGGTGAATGACATCATTGAGGCACTGGACAGCAAAAAGATGTGTGCAGCTCTTTTCATCGATCTTTCTAAAGCTTTTGATACGGTGAACCATTGTATTTTAAAACAGAGACTGCTCAACATTGGTCTTTCTGAGAAGGCAGATGGTTGGTTTGAAAATTATCTCTCAGATAGGACTCAGTGCGTCACCTTTGACGGTATTTCTTCAGGTTTCTTACAAGTTGTATCAGGGGTTCCTCAGGGATCGGTGCTGGGCCCACTTTTATTTACCATTTATGTAAATGATCTTGGTTCATAAGTCCATAATGCTCTGTTTCATTTTTATGCTGATGACACAATGATTTACAGCTGTGGAGAAACCCTTCACCAGACTTTTCAGTACCTGCAGGATGCCTTTGACGTTGTACAATCTTGGCTTTTTGACTCGAAGCTTGTGTTGAATGCAAATAAAACAAAGACGGTCTTGTTCTCAAATAATAGGAACTCCACAGCTATCCCTCCAAACATTGTAACCCTGCAGGGAAATCTAATAGAGCGTGTTGGCTGAGTATAAGTACTTAGGGCTTTTACTTGATGAACATTTGACTTTGAAGGCTCATATCCAAAATTTAGCCCGGAAACTTAGAAACTTAGTTAAAGCTTGGGTTCTATTTTAGGAATTGGGCCTGTTTTTCTCTTGCAACAAGGAAGAAATTGGTCGAGGCTACTTTTCTGTCTCTTTTGGATTATGGTGATTTTTTATATATGCACGCCCCGAATAAATATTTGCACCAACTGGATTCAGTTTATCATGGCGCACTGAGATTCATTACAGGGTGCAAACCCTTTACACATTGTTGCACTCTGTATGATCTGGTCCAGTGGCCCTCCCTTGCTCAGCGCAGGCTAACCCGGTGGCGATTGTTTTTATACAAATCCATTATTGGGACATTGCGCCCTTATCTATGTAGGCTTATGTCCTTCAAGGCCAGCATTCGCTCTCTGCGGTCTAATGATAATCTCCACATGATTGTGCCTAGGGCTCGAACAGAGTTAGGGAAGCAAGCTTTTAGAATTTCTGCCCCATCAGCGTGGAACCTGTTACAGAATGACTTAAAACTTGATAACTTGGTCTCCTTTGGTCACTTTAAGAGGCTAGTAAAGTATCGGGAAGCAGGCACAATGGGTTCCCTGCTTCACAAATTAGGATAAGTCTATTGTATTGTAATTTGTTACATTGTATTTCTAACCGTTGTAAGGCCATTGTATTTTTAAAAAAAAATGTATTATGTCTTGTATGTTTATTGTATTTATTATATTTTTGTATTTTATGTGGAACTTTTATTGCGGCCTTCTTGGCCAGGGCTCCTTCGTAAAAGAGACTTGTTCTCAAAGGACTTCCCTGGTTAAATAAGGGTTAAATAAAAATTTAAAATAAATTACTGCTCTGTGATTCAGAGTGAGAATGTCTAGTGAGACTCTTATTGAATCTGAAACTTGAAACATCCTGTTCCTCCCTCTGAAACTGTAAAATGACAATGTTCATTTAAACAGAATTGCATGAATGTCAGTCACGAACACTCTACAATAATATCTGTCAGCACTTGAAAGCTTGTGTAATGTTACAATTACCAGCAGCTTTAGCCTGTGTTTCACTGCCTTGTTTAGAAACTTCTATAAATCCCCACAATAAGTAAATCACACATGCACAAATATGAAATCTTACCTTTTATAATATAGGCTATACATTGCCCTTTCTCATTGTGCTATATGTCAAAAGCAGAACGGTTTAGCACTGCCTTAATTTTGAGAAAAGGCCATTACTGGTTTGAAGCTGCACAGATAAAAAAAAAAAAAAAAAGACTAGACAGTGCTTTACATATCTTTATACCTTTTCACATTAAAAAAAAAAAACTATTCTAATGTAATTGCTGTAATAAATCAGAACTTAAAGCTGAAGTCTGTGGTTTTTCCTCTTTGTCGCCATCTCTGTTCGAAATCTGCAATTGCAGTTATTCATGGAATTATCAACTTTACGTGAGTTGTACCTGGGCACGGCACAGCAGGGATGAACCCAATGTTTTGAGGAGAATGTGTGGCTGTCAGTCACCGCGCCGGTGTGGATACTGTCATTCGGAATCACAGATTCTACTTTTGGAAGTATGACCAACATAAGAATTTTCACCGGAAAATGTCATCTGAACAAGAAAGTAACATTGCATTGCAGTAAATCACGCTGATTAAATCTAACGATCGCTTATCATATCACGTCAAACCGTGCAAATTATACTTTGTTCTCAAATTGTTAATGTTAACAACATCAGCATTGCGTGGGCCCGGTTGCAGTCTCTTTTTTTCATTAGCCACTCCGAAGTCTTTTGCATTTCACAACGGGTGAATCTCCTAGCCTAGAAATCTAGACGCACCCTAGCGGCAGCAAAAATCATTTCGCCGCAAAGTGTGGTCTAGCAACTCTCCATAGACGGTTTAGCTGGAAAACCCCAAACCTTGCCGGGCCAATCACATCGTGTATAGAGTTGGCGGGCGGGCTTAACATAATGACGACAGAGTTGCGACGGTCAGAGCAAGCTCGGACATATTCGGTTTGAAGTCATTCATCATCGGATGCGGCGCCGCGCGCGCTGTTACAAAAAAGCTGTGGCGAAACGATCAACTTGTCATTTTTGCCGCACTCGTGCGGACGCGTCGAGTATAAAGGCTTTGTTTACTCCGTGTCAGCGCGCGCTCTGATCGGTAAAGGACCTCCGAATCATCTCCAGCACTCCGAAGCACCACTACTCCGCCTCCGTTTCCCTCGTAAGCTGATATTAGTATTTAAACATTCTCTATGATATTATTTTTTTAATGACAAAAAAATGTTTAATGACTCTTTCTCTCTCTCTCACACACACACACACACTGTCTCTTTCTCTCTCACACATAGGCTAGTTATAAACTCTTTAGACTTTTAATGATTATTGTTTTATTTTTAAAGTTTGTGGGTCGTGTAAAAAACAAAAAAAAATCCCTTATTTTGGGGATGGATTCCTGGAAATCTCCCTTATTTTCAATGTTCAATGTTGACAGCTATGGACTGGATACGGTAAAAGTTTAATATATCAACTTGCTCCGCTGACTACGTCCCCTTCTTCGTTGCTCTGATTGGTTGTAGCGCTATCCAATTGCGTGCAGAGAGAATTTGAAAGACAACCGTTTATCCCGCCCATCAGATTGAGCCCTGTCAATGATGAGTTCCCAGACCTAACATCTTGATGTAGGTCTGGCGTGCCAGGCTATGAATCTCCAGTTGTCACTGGTGTTTGTCGTTTGAACCTTTCTGGATGCGCTATCAAATTGACAAGTTTAATTATATCAAGTGCTGTGAGAAAAGCCTATAAATCTCCACCTCCAACATCCTCACATGCAATATAGCCTTCTAGCCGAGACACCTTCTTTATGTGTACAGATGTGACGTAAAGACATGCTCAAATTTCCCGCGGAAATCCTCCAGAACCCCTTGGAATTAAAAACATTCTTACAAGCTTACCGTTTTGAATCGAGCTAAGGCAAGCAGATAGTTTTGAACACTGGCTGGATATGCTCAAAAATTTATTTTGGATAATTTTTAACCCAAAAAAGTGACGGACTGCAGCTTTAACGTTTAGCATATAAAGCTATGAGTGAAATATGAATTATTTCACAATAATTTGGTCTTGCTTTTATTTACCCAACATTTAATTAGAGGTATCATCTTTCTGTCTTAATCAAAATCATCTATTAATTACAGCTGACTTTATAAGCTTTTATATTAGGCCATTATGATTGTTTGGTTTGTTTCAGACTGGGTTGAGGATATGATAGTGTACTGGAAGCACTCAACACACATCAGAAATACATTACTGAGCTCTGAACTGAAAAACAATAACATTCCATCCTTTCGTCAACTTTCTCTAAAAAATTAAAAGATCCCTAATTACCTAAAACGGCTGTTTTTTTTTTTTTGTGTGTGTGTGTGTGAACTTACTATATCCATCGTTTGATAACTGAAGAGTGTATGTTTTATGCAAAAAAACAAATAAAAATACAAATAAAATATATAAAATAAATAACTTTAATTATGTAAGTTCTCAACAATCTAGCAATCAGAGCTTATCAATGTGGATATCAGCAGCATTGGGATCAGGTGAGCAGGTTTATTTTCAAAGAGAATCAGCCAAAACTAAGATTACAGCCCGGAAAGTACTGCGTAATTAAGATAAATTTACAACGTAACTTTCAGTAATTATAGTGTACCTATAAAGTACTTACATGTAATGCCGCGTTCCAGGCAACCTGTAACCCATGTTTTTTCAACCTTATACCCGTGAAAGTGCACTGGAACGGCAGTCAAACTAGTGACTTCCCACCCGTGAACTTGTACTAGATCGATGTACTCCCAGTTACGAGCTCTGACGTCACATAACCCGCGAAACCATACAAAACAACAATTGTTTATTTACATCATAGCTCAGAGTTTCCGCTAGAAAAAAATGGTGCCGGTCAAAGTGACCAGCAGAGGTTTCGTTTAAAGCAGCACTAAGTAGGAATTCCGTTTTTGTCAAACAGCGACCCCTAGAGTCGCTGTGGAGTACTTGTACTGTCGTGAATAGCACTCACGCAGAGATGGCTCGCACTCACTGCCGGATCCCCTCCCCCAGTACACCGGTACCTGTTCAGTAGGATGGACGCTGTAACGAGTGGAAATAAGGTATGGCCCCTTTAAGAGCTGCGCGCGCCCTGTTTAACTGTCGGCAGTCTGTATTGTATGTGCGCCTCGAACACCACATGTATACGGCGCCGGGTTATTTCTGTTTGATGCTCATTTTATCAGAATTTTATCAGACCTGTTTTTTGTCGTAAAGCAATTCGTTACCTCGCGAGACCTGATATCGCACGATACTTCCTAACACTGAGGCCGGCGGCCCGCCGGCCCAAAGTTGCAAGGGTGGTTTTGCGGCTCACAGGCACCAGGGGGGTGCGAGACGACCACCATTCAACACGAAATCAGTAATATAAACATTACAATGACTCCAAAGCTGTTCGGTTAAGGTAAAAAAGTTACTTAGTTCACCTTTAACGGACATTTTGATGATATGGCGGTCAAATATCGCCTCTTAATTAGTCAAGTTGAGGAAAACTGGAGGCAGGCTATGTAACTTAAAAAATGACATAATCAGGCCGTATAGAATGCAACATGTAATTATTAGCCTAACTTTCAAATAGACGAAAAAAAACCATGAACGTCCGATTGGCGTCAATCAACACCAATTGTTTTTTACTATGGTTTCACACACATTCACTTTTTGAAACATTGAGGCACGGATGTACCTAATACAAATAAATAAAACATCTCCAGTTAACTATCAGATCATTCATTTAGTTCGCTATTAAATAAGAGATCTAGCGCTAAAATCAGTTGTTTTTGAAATCAAGCTGAGCGCTCGTGTCCGCTGCTATCAGTTGCCATCTTCGCAGTAGTGAACGCGCCTATAGAGAGAAATGCACACTTCATAGTGTGCACACACCGGCGCCTCCGTGTCCTGATTATATTGTTCACTATATTTGCTTCTTATTTATTAATCCAGGCAAATTTGTTGATGAAACATTGATTAAAATGAAGATACAATTTATACAAAACGAAATAAACTTTAAAGAAAGGCTTTCTACAAAACAAAACTAAATAAGTGGTCAAAATCTGACCCATTCCATATGTTTTCCGATATATTCCGGTCATCTTATGATCCTATCTTACTCATCTCATGCGGTTCCCTTTTCATATAATCAACATAGATGAAATAAAAAAACAATAACATTATATTATTTATAAATATGAAACGTATGTTTAAGTTTTTTAATAATAAGCGTCACACCGCTCCGCTTTGCTCACATGCTCTGGTGTGTAGCCTAAGACCGGATTCACATATAGAGCCTAAAAACGCGTAGAAAACGCTGGGCGCGCCGCATTCTCCTTTTTCCAAAGCGCTAGGGCTGTTGCGCTCCGGTTGGTTCTTGTCACGTGACCTACTGTGTGCTTATGGTGCGCTTGCGGCATTCTGAAAAGTTGAGATGTTTTTATCTCGATGCGGCGCGGACGCGCATGGAAAAAACGAGCGCGTCGCACCGCTTCCATTATGAGAGCGCATACTGCGCGCCTACATTTGAAATAACAAACTTGAGCGCGCAAAAGACGCGATATGTGAGCGTACCCTAATGCATGTGTGCGTGCATGTGGTGGAGGGGTGCGATTTTCGAATAATAATCAACCCAGCGATCTTCGAATATTATTTTTGCTTGAAAATTTCGTTTTGTATAAATTGTATCTTAATTTTAATCAATGTTTCATCAACAAATTTGCCTGGATTAATAAATAAGAAGCAAATATAGTGGACAATATAGCAGGACACAGAGGCGCCGGCGCGTGCACACTTCTCAGGCGCGTTCACTACTGCGAAGAAGGCGAGTCTGCATCATCAACTTTATCAATTTATCAACTTTATCAATAATTCAAATGTTTCATGCATAATCATACTTTCGCCGGTTATTTGTGGCAAGCTTTATTTCAGGTGTTGCGTGATATCTCTGCGCCCAAGTAGCAGTGCTTCGCCTGTGCTTCCAAACATGCATTTGCCCACCTATCTAAATGTAGGGAAGACCGTGAATAAACCCAATTTAAAAAAAAATGGTGGAGTGTTCCTTTAAGGATAGCCTGCCTGGGCCTGGCCATATTTGAAACGTCTCACTCAATCGTTCGTTGTTTAGGTCTATATTACAGCCGTTTTAGGCGTGCGCTTTATTTGAAATGCAGCATGCGATGTTGTTTAATAACTTTCAAACGGTAGAGCCTGTTCCTTTATAACATAGCCAAAGGTCGGTGTATTTTTGCTTTATACATTTTAGGCTTATTCTCAAATTCATATTGTGTTAGGGGGGGGGGCGGGATTATTACGCAATTTTAATCGGACAATTTGACCGGAGAGATTTAATTTTGTCGGACATTTCATTTTTTTCCCGGCCAATGTCCGGTAATTACCGGACAACGGAAACCCTAGCTACCACAATTCCTTGCGCTCAGGTAGTTTGGCGTGACTGGCCTGGAACGCTACAAAGTCGTGAGTCGTGGTTTGAAGTCATGATTTACGTGCTCAAAAACGTACTCGGTTACTAACGTAACCTCGGTTCTCTCTAGAGAGGGAACGAGTACTGCGTAATAGCTTACGCTAGGGGAAAAACTCTTTTCCGCGAGATATTGAAGCCAAAAATTATCCTTAATTTTTTATTAATGTAAAACGCTTTGCAGCAGCAAGCAGACCTAGGCGAAACAGCTCGCGCGCCTATTGGTTGCTCTGCAGCAAATGCAGCAGCCTATCGAGAGAGACGTAATGACCAATGGGGGCAATTCGCGCCCATATCGTCACGTCCCGCCAGAAGGGGCGTGGTCTCACCCTATAAATATGCTCGTTAGGCTGATACAAGCTGGTTTTTATCACTGAAGCGAACCAGAGCGTATTCCAAGCACGGCAAGATACGCAGTACTCGTTCCCTCTCTAGAGAGAACCGAGGTTACGTTAGTAACCGAGTACGTTCTCTTACGAGAGTATCTCTCGTACTGCGTAATAGCTTACGCTAGGGGAACACAATGCAACACGCCGTGCGTACAGGGATCCAACACCAAAGTCCCGGGGGTCGAAGCCCAGGGCTCATGTAATGCATAATCACCATAAACTCACATAGAGTGGGGGAAGAGAGGCTGGAAGCGTCATTCCCTATAAAAAAGCACCCAGCGGGGCTATTATAAGACAACAAAACGCGCAGCCAGGGTGAAAGCTTTCAGCCTGATCTGGGTGGCCATACGTGTGTCAACACTCATGGGGCTGCAGTAAACTCAGCATCTGGGCCGCACAGCGGGGCAGATAGCACTGAATTTAGACCGCCAAAAGCTTAGCTTGTAAGGCGGGTACCTCCAGGTTATAGTATTTTATAAATGTAGACGGCGAGGCCCAGCCCGCGGCCGTACAGATATCTTGCAGGGAAACCCCGCTTGACCATGCCCACGAAGAGGCCACGCCTCTCGTGGAGTGCGCCCTGACACCCAAGGGGCACTGTAGGCCCTTCGCAGAGTAAGCGAGCGCAATGGCATCCACTATCCATCTGGATAGGCTCTGTTTTGAGGCGGCGAGTCCCTTGGAACGCCCGCCAAACAAAACAAAAAGCTGCTCCGTCTGTCTGAAAACAGACGAGCGTGACACATAAGCTCTCAATGCCCTGACGGGGCAAAGGAGACTCGCATCATCCTCCTCACTGAGAACCGGAAGGGCGGACAGGGAAATTACCTGGGCCCTGAACGGTGTATTGAGGGATTTCGGGACATACCCGTGCTTCGGTTTGAGAATGACCTTCGAGTCATTAGGTCCAAACTCCATACACGACGCGCTTACTGAAAGCGCCTGTAAGTCCCCTATGCGCTTCACTGAAGCGAGAGCCATGAGAAACACTGTTTTGAACGACAGGTGTTTCATGTCCACCAGCTGGATTGGCTCGAACGGGGCGCCTTTCATGGCCTCCAGGACCGTGGAAAGGTCCCACGTCGGGACTGAAGGGGGCCTGGGAGGGTTCAGCCTCCGAGCTCCCCTAAGGAAACGCACGACTAAGTCATTTTTCCCCAGCGACTGGCCAGACACCGGTTTTGCAAACGTTGCTATGGCCGCCACATATACTTTGAGCGTGGATGGGGTCCTGCCCTTATCCAGTAGCTCTTGAAGGAAGGAAAGCACTTCCGAAACCCCGCATTCCACAGGTGAAAAGCTCTGGGCTTGACACCATGCAGAGAAAACAGACCATTTCGAGGAGTAGAGCCGCCTGGTAGACGGAGCTCTAGCCTGCGCGATCGTGTTTAACACTCCTTCTGGGAGGCTAGCGGGTACCCGTTGATGGCCCATGCGTGCAGGGACCACAACTCCGGGCGAGGGTGCCAAATCGAGCCCTCCGCCTGAGAGAGGAGGTCTCTCCTCAATGGTACAGGCCATGGGGCAGTGCTGGTCAGCTGCATCAGGGCAGGGAACCACGTCTGGTTTGTCCAGAGCGGAGCTACGAGCAGCACTGGGCATTTGTTCTTCCTGATTCGTTCCAACACCTGAGGCAGGAGCGAGACAGGAGGAAAAGCATATAGGGGGCAGCGGGGCCAAACATGAGCCAGCGCGTCCTTGCTTTTCGAGAAAAACTCCGGGCAATGAGCGTTTTCGTGGGACGCGAATAGGTCCACCTGTGCTCTGCCGAACGTTTTCCACAGCAGCTGGACCGTCTGCGGGTGCAGCGACCATTCCCCTGCTGGAACATTGTTCCTGGACAGTCTGTCTGGTCCCACATTCAGGTGACCAGGCACGTGCGCCGCTCTCAGTGAGAGCAGGTTGTGCTGAGCCCAGACCAGAAGGCGTTCCGTCAGCCTGTGAAGGTTTCGTGACCTGACGCCGCCCTGGCGATTTATGTATGCCACCACTGACATGTTGTCCGACCGGACCAAGACGTGGTGGCCTGTTACCTGGGGACAAAAACGCCGTAGCGCTTTGTCGACTGCTATCATCTCCAAGCAGTTTATGTGAAGGAGCTTTTCCCGTTCTGACCACAGGCCAGCTAGCGGTCTGCCCTCGAGCAGCGCTCCCCACCCCGAGGTGGAGGCGTCCGTAGACACCACCTTCACACTCGAAGCGGTCCCCAGACTCACACCTGACTGATACCAGTCGGTTATTTTCCAAGGTTCCAGAGCTGAAACACACTGAAGGTCGACCCTGAGGCGAAACAGACCCGCTGTCCATGCCCTGGGTGGAACCCGCGCTTTCAGCCACATCTGCAGTAGGCGCATGCGGAGCAAGCCCAACTGGAGTACAGAGGCTGCTGAGGCCATCAGCCCCAGCATTTTCTGAAACCTTTTTAGCGGAACTATCGCGCCATGGCGGAAGGATTTCACGCCGCGCTGAATATTTAGCGCGCGCTCTGGTGACAGGCGTGCTGTCATGGACAGCGAGTCCAACACGGTTCCCAGAAAGGAAATTTTCTGACTGGGAGACAGTGAGCTCTTCGTCCAATTAACTGTGAGGCCCAGCTCCTCGAGGTGCTCGAGTAATGCGGCCCTGTGTTCTATGAGCTCCGATCGTGATCGAGCTAGAATCAGCCAATCGTCCAAGTAGTTCAGGACTCGCATGCCCTGAAGTCTCAGGGGTGCGAGCGCCGCGTCCATGCACTTCGTAAATGTACGAGGTGCTAGGGACAGGCCGAACGGCAGGACTGTGTATTGATATGCCTGGCCCTCGAAGGCGAATCTCAAAAATCGCCTGTGATGGGACGCTATTTGTATTTGGAAATAGGCGTCTTTCAGATCTATCGACATAAACCAGTCCCCGTGGCGCACTTGCGCGAGGATTTTCCTGGTCGTAAGCATTCTGAACTGGCGTTTGACAAGCACTCTGTTCAGCTGTCGTAGATCTAAAATGGGTCTGAGACCCCCATCCTTTTTCGGTACCAGAAAATATCTGCTGTATAGGCCCCCTTCGCTCTGAGCCTGAGATAAAGGTTCTATAGCCCCTTTGCTCAGTAGTTTCGCTATCTCGGCACGAAGTAGATGAGACACTTCGTTTTTCACCGTAGTTTCGACGCGCGCCGTATAACGGCGCGGGCGTCGAGCAAATTGTAGCGAATAGCCTCTCTTTATAGTGTTCAGCACCCATTCTGATACCACGGGAAGCTTTGACCACGCATCTGCATGAATAGCTAGGGGCAGAATGAAATCCGGGCTCTGATCGCGGCAAAACGGCAGCTCGAGAGCCCGTGCATACTGGGAACACAACACCGTGTTTACAGCGTTCGAGGCGGGGGGCGCGCTGATCACAGCGGGCGGCCTGACCGCGCTCAGCTTTTTTATGGCAGATTGTGCTGAAAAAGCGAGCGGGGGAGATCCCGTAGGAATCGGCGTGTCTGTGACAAAATTTGGGCGCGGGGCTGCGGGCACATTTAATACACTGAAAACACTGTCGTTCATGGCCGACTGAATGTGTGTTGGTTTCGCTTTTACAGAAACCAAGGGACACGCAGCATGTAGTGTGAGCGGGCATGGTGACATGGGCGCGTTTACTACATTGTTTGCACAATCGACCGGAGTCGATTTTATTTGTGCTAGCCCTGCACCGTGGCGGGCTGTGTCTGTGTGTGTGAATGGGCACTGGGTGGGCATTCTTACAACACTTATATCACCATCGGCCGTGGCCGGAACACCAGAAAATGCACTCTTTATTGGATTTATCTGGGTAGCCGTAAAAACGGCTTTTGTGCGCAGGCAAACGGGCTGAGACACCGGCTGGCTCACTGCGAAATACACTGGGACAGTCGCGATGTTTGGAACTGACCGAGCGAGAAGTTTTGGTGGAAATCCGGCCGCAGCGGGATCTGAAGACCGTCGCTTTCCTAGAATGGCTAGGAAGATTTTGAGGCCTCGGGCTTGATCTCAATCCTCGGCCGGGGCCCGCGCTGAGGGGGGCGGCGTCCAGCAGAGCGAGAGCGCGGTTTTTGGTCTCGGGCGTGGCGGCGCTGTGAAGCGGCGGCGGCGGGCGGTGCAGGCTGCGGCTGAGAACTGCGAGCAGACGGCTGTTTTGAGCGACCTGCAGCGGAGCTCGAGCGCTTCGGAAGGAAGTGCTTCATGGCCTGCGAAGTCTTTTGCACCTCCATGAATCTGTCCGCGAAATCTTTGACGGCAGATCCGAAAAGGCCCGCTTGTGAAATGGGCGCGTCGAGGAACACAGAGCGCTCGGCTTCCGTCATCTCGGACAGCGTCAGCCATAAATGTCTCTCAGCCACGGTGAGAGAGGCCATATTCCGTCCTATGGCCTGTGCAGCGGCTTTAGTAGCGCGAAGAGCGAGGTCTGTAGCGCTTCTCAGGTCCGCCACGCAGATCGCTCCGGGTCCTTCCTCGTCCAATTTAAGGAGAAGGTCGGCCTGGTAGATCTGCAGGATAGCCATAGTGTGCAGCGCTGAAACTGCTTGCCCGGCGGCGGTGTAAGCGCGACCGTGCATGGTTGACGTCACTCGGCAGGCTTTAGAGGGTAGCGTCGTGTGAGCGCGCCGTCCAGCGGAGGGCGGGCAGAGATGAGACGCTACAGCTGGTTCCACAGGAGGAACAGAAAGGTATCCTCTGTCCTTCGCGCCATCCACAGAGGAGAAAGCAGCAGAGGCAGAGGTACGCAGCCTGGCGGAGAAGGGGGCGTTCCACGATTTAGTCACTTCCTCGTGGAGTTCCGGGAGGAAGGGCGCGGGCCGCGATTTCGACGGAGCCTCGTCATTTCCGAGAAAGCGTCAGTCCATTCTGTTGCGCGGCGGCTGCGCGGGCGCCTCCCAATCGAGGCCGATGCTTTCCACGGCCTGAGAGAGCAGATGCATCAGCTCAGTCTCAATACCGGTTCTCTTACCAGTGGGCTGGCGGGAAACGCTAGCGGAGGGGAGATCCACGGAGCTCGCCCAATCCTCACTATCGGATGCCAGAAGAGAACACGCCTCGGTGGGTTCGTCAAACTCGTGGATGGACGCGGCGGCAGGCGGCGGCCGTTGTCCGTCAGTGAGCGACTCGAGCGAAACCGGCGAAGCTGGCGGGCGAACCGGCGAGCTTTGGCGGGCTGGAGAAAGCTCGGGAGCACGCTGGGCGCGGCGCTTCTTGCGGCGCGGCACCACGGCGGGCTGCGGTGAAGGCTCGGAGAATGATGCCAGGCGAGTCCTCAGAGTCACCATGGGCAACAGCTCGCAATGAGGGCATCCGCCGTCAGCGAGCGCGAGAGCCGCGTGATCCTCACCCAAGCAGGAAACACAGATGACGTGCCGGTCTCCATCGCTGAGCGGGGCGCGGCACGAGCCACAGGAAGGCATCTTTAAAAAGACGCAGCTCTTTTGTGAGAGAAGTGTGAGTCGCGTCAAGTAAGCGAGCGCACACTCTCAACAGAGTAAATACACACAGAGTATGAAAAGGATATAGAACGCCGGAAAGCGCAGCAGGTACGGCAGTTGAAGGCGGCGAGGCCAGCGACTCCAGAGCTCGTCCCGCTGAAAGGCTTGCTTCGACGGCGCGGCTTCTCACTCCGGATCCAGCGATGCGTGTGCTTCGCTGAAGAGGTAAAAATCAGCTTGTATCAGCCTAACGAGCATATTTATAGGGTGAGACCACGCCCCTTCTGGCGGGACGTGACGATATAGGCGCGAATTGCCCCCATTGGTCATTACGTCACGCAGAGTCTCTCTCGATAGGTTGCTGCATTTGCTGCATAGAGCAACCAATAGGCGCACGAGCTGTTTCGCCTAGGTCTGCTTGCTGCTGCAAAGCGTTTTACATTAATAAAAAATTAAGGATAATTTTGGGCTTCAATATCTTGCGGAAAAGAGTTTTTCCCCTAGCGTAAGCTATTACGCAGTACGAGAGATACTCTCGTAAGAGAACCTGCCTGGAATGCAGCATAAGTATAAGGGAACAATATGTAAAGTATGGGGAATAAAGGGAAAACAACCTTATAGAACTAAGGGGTACATATTCAACTATTATGATACAACAATATTACTTTTTTTTGCATGTTTCAAGGCAAGTAAAGCTAAAACGATTGCAATTTTTTATAAATACTGGGAAATATACTCTTGTTCCATGTAAGTGGTGCTTGTTACCCTCTTGTTTCATGTAGTTACTGTTATAGTTATGTCTGTCCTGTATCTGTTTTCCTGAGTTTGCCCCCGTCATTGTGTATTTGGTTTAGTCCTGTTCCCAGTTTTCCCACTCCTCGTTAGTGTTCATTCATTCACCTGTGTTGAGTTGATTTGCCCCAGCTGTGCCTTGTTTACTTATTCTGTTCTCTGTGTATTTTTACCCTGTGTTCTCCCTCATTCCTGGTTGGTTCTCGTTTATGTATAGCGTGGTTTTTGTGTCTCCTGAGATTTTGTTAATTAAATTCCTGTTTCCTGGTATTCCTCGTCTCCTCGTGCTTCTTACCACCACAAACTGTAACAGAAGAACCGACTGTAAATATGGATTTTGCAGCAGTGGAGATCCTTAGTGATGGCCAAATGAAGCGTTTCGAAGCATTATTGCTTTCTGATACAATTGTGTCGAAAATGGTTAATTACTCGAAGCTTCATTCAGATAGAAATTGCAGCACTATCTCCTGGTGAAGTAAATGTAATGCAACAAAGCTGACAACCATAAAATGCAAGTAGGCGTATATGTTAACGCCCCGTTTATTACGTGTTTACAGAGGCGATCAAAGCTGAAACAGTGTTAGTGCTGTGAAACTCTTTTATGTAGGTGAATTTTACAGATACTGATGAATTTCATGTGTTCACCTTGATAATAAAACATTAAGCATGATGTGTGTGTGTGTGTGTGTGTGTGTGTGTGTGTGTGTGTGTGTGTGTATATTTCTTTAGACAAGGACAGAAGATCAGACCAGCTTAAAAAAAGTTGGATACCATCACATAAATTCTAATGGTTTCTATTAAAATACCAATAGGAACCATTGTCTTTTACCATTTAAACCACTACAGAATTCTTTTTTGTAGTGTGTTTGGGACATATTCCATTAGGATTTAATGCCCCCACCAATAGAACCCAACACATATCAGTAGAGACCCACAGAGACCACTATAATTCCCATTACAACCAATAAAATTCCCATGAAAACCATTAAATCCAATAGAATTTCTGTAATGGTTTCTATAGTTTTTTTTAGCAGGGCAGTATCATGTGTGAAAGCTTTATCTTGTTTAGCTGTGGGAAGCAGAACTCTATAACTTGTTAACTGGTGGGACTGGTATTTTTGTATGTTGAAAAGGATGTGCTTGTGTAACTGGTTGTACTTGTATAATGTAGCAGAGGGTTTTTGAAGTTTCTGTCTTTCTCCATATCATTCACTACATATGTAAAAATATTTGTATGCAGAAATGTCAAAGAACTAACCTTATTTGGTAGCCTGGGAAAACCCAGACAACTTCCGGCAAATTTAGATTTGCTCTGAAAGTTAGTCTGGCAAAGAGCTCATTCAAGCCCATTTCCAATCCGTCGAAATCGCGGCACCAATCAGAAACGTTGGAGCGGGCTTTACACGATGACGACAGCCCTGGGATTTTGAAGCAGATTTTGTAGCCTACATTACAAAGATGGATGCCGCCATCGAACATCACTCGTTCGAATCAGCTATCGCGTCTGTTTTAAGCGATTTGAACGTTTCCTTTTTGTTAAAAACCGAGCAAAGAACAACACTCGGAGATGTTTCTGCCGCTCTGCATACGTCATCTCCTTCATCGCTCTGATTGGGTTTAGGTCTATCCGCGACGTCCGTTGGAAATGATTTGTCTATGACGCTTTGCCAGACCATACCTCAGTTACAACTGAGAATGGTCTGGTTTTAACCAGGCTACTTATTTGGGGAAATAAGTTTAAAGTGTTCCCAAACTTGGGAACGACTTCTCTTTCTCGCTGGCTCCATCACAACACTGAAATAAACTCAATCCACTCTCAACAACGCCAATCCAAACACCGACTACTACAACCCACGGTGTTGCCATGGTTTGGCTTAAGCGTCGGTGTCAGACGTAACATCACTAGAGATCCTCCTTCTCTCCCAGGAGGACCAGTCCCTCGAGGCCCACACACAGAGGTATTTGGACTTAGTACCCCATGTTCATTATGATGACACCAGCCTCTGGGTGTTCTTCCGGGCAGGTCTCAACGAGTGGGTGCTATGGCTTAATGGGTCTCCATTTACCGTTGGGCACTGCGACAGCCCTGCCGAGCCTGCGCTCCACGTCACGCCTGCCGAGCCAGTGTTTCTTTACGTCATCCCTATTCAGCCTGAGCTTCACTTCAGCCCTGACGAGCCTGAGCTTCACTTCAGCCCTGACGAGCCTGATCTTAAAGTCAGCCCCGCAGAGCCATCTCCGCTGGGCCCGTCCAGTCCCGAGCCTTCTCCTCTGGTCCCGTCCAGCTTCGAGCCTTCCCCGCTGGTCCCGTCCAGCCCCGAGCCTGTCCCGGTCCCTGAGCACGTTCCTGAGCCTGTCACTCTCCCCAAGAAATTTTTGGTGGTGGGGGTGGGGGGTGGGGGGGGGGGGTAGGGGTGTAGGTCACCTAAAGGGGCGTCTCCACCCTGGCCACCTAAAGGGGCGTCTCCACCCTGGCCACCGGAAGGGGCGTCTCCACCCTGGCCACCTGCACAACCTGCTCCGCCCTGGAGGCTTCCTGTTCCGGGAAAGCCACGCCCTCTCCAGCCTCCAGGGCGCCCACCCTCCCACCCCTATTTGATGTTTATACGGCGTGGGGACACGCCTTTTCGAGGAGGGGCATAATGTTATGTCTGTCCTTTATCTGTTTTCCTGAGTTTCCCCCCGTCATTGTGTATTTGGTTTAGTCCTGTTCCCAGTTTTCCCGCTCCTCGTTAGTGTTCATTCATTCACCTGTGTTGAGTTGATTTGCCCCAGCTGTGCCTTGTTTCCCTATTCTGTTCTCTGTGTATTTTTACCCTGTGTTCTCCCTCATTCCTGGTCGGTTCTCGTTTATGTATAGCGTGGTTTTTGTGTCTCCTGAGATTTTGTTAATTAAATTCGTTTCCTGGTATTCCTCATCTCCTCGTGCTTCTTACCACCATGAACTGTAACAGATACAGGGTAAGTGTGACATTACGGGCCGTAAATTAAAGTGGTGCTGGTTACCCTCTTCTTCCATGTATGAGTAAGTACAATAAAAATACACACACACACAATCTAATATCACTGACTCGAAAACCTTTATTTGAAAAACAATTTATTACAGTTGGTCTGAAGCAATAGTCTACATTTTAAAATATTGTAATTTTTCTTACAAACACTTATCGTTTCACTTCAAAAGACATCGATCCATCCATTGGGGTCATATGGATTACTACAGTTATTGCAGTATGTACTGTTTGCATTATATGTATTCCCAGAGATGTATTTTTTATTTTTCTAAAAACCTTAATTTGTGTTAATCTGAAGAAGGAAAGTCGAATACATCTTGGATGGCATGAGGGTAGAAGATGAGTAAATGGTGAGAACGTATTTCTGGGTGTACTGCATTTTCTTTTAATAAATAATACAGAATAGCAAGAGACATGATATCTTCTTCAGATTCATCAGTGGAAAGAAAAAGAAGAGAAACAAAAGGAAGAAGCCAAGCAAGAGAAAAAATGGGGGGCAAAACGTGCTACTTTCTGTCAAGACTTAAGCATTTGAAATGAATTGTTGATTTAAAAAAAGCAGTTTTAAACAAAAGTGTTGTAAATCTGTTTTGAAGTTGTTTTTCCAAATAAAGGTTACCGAGTCAGTGATGTAAGATTGTGTATTTTTATTGTACTTACCCTGTAACTACATGGAACAAGAGGGTAACAAGCACCACTACATGAAACAAGAATATCTTTCCCCAATATTTAAGCAAAAGTTGCAATAGTTTTAGTTTTCAGTGCGCTTTTGTTAAAAAGATTACTGTATAAATGCATAGATACAGTATGCCCTGTAATTTTTAAAAGCCTATTATTACAAAAAGGTATGTTCTTGATAAATTGCTCTCAAATGTATGATTGTTGTATCATAATAGTAGAATAAGTAATATCATAGTAGAACCTTAGTTCTATAATACTTACAGTATAAATAATTTATTTTTATTCTCCTGTCTGTTACCCCTTTATTCCCCAAACTTTACATATTGTTCCCTTATACTTAGGCTACATGTAAGTACTTTATAGGTACACTATAATTACCAAGTTACACTGTAAAATCGCTTTAATTATGCAGTACTTTCCAGGCTGTAATCTGAAGCGTTACCAAATAATAATATAAATGTGGATTCATGACACAAGTTATTTATCGGTTTCACTGATGTAATTGCTGTGATAATGTGAAAGTTATTTTAATTTATTTCAAATGAATCCAGTCAAGTCATTTAATTAATTGTATCGCGTGCATAATTGATGTAATGGGGGAAATGCTGGTATTTTTTTTTAGTGTACTGTGATAGCCTACGTTAAATCTCGACTACAAAAAAAGTTACTGAACATTTCTACCTTTATTGAAATTAAAATATGTTAATTTAACATACATAACTTATATTATAGTTAGCCCCAACAAATATAAAAAAATATATATAGGCCTAATCGGACTTTTGACTAAGACTTTATTGTTGCTGAAAAATTGTCCTTGTGTGACAACTTCCCTGCGTAACAACAATAATATAGGCTAACCGTAGCGTATATTTTAAATTATTTTCATAGAATTTTATAGATTTTAAAACGACAATAGACCACGCATTTATAACGACTAGACTTCCCAAATATAGAGCACATGCTCACAGAATGACGTTTACTACTCTCTCTCTCTCTCTCTCTCTCTCTCTCTCTCTCTCTCTCTCTCTCTCTCTCTCTCTCTCTCTCTCTCTCTCTCTCTCTCAGTGTGAATTCCTCACATACCGCTTTGTGTGGAAGTGAATGAGAGGGAAGGAAGGGTGAAGACGCAACTTCTGCCAATAGAAGGAAACGCTGTCTTTTTTATGTCTCAAACTCTCGGCCATTTCGGCGTTTGTTATTCACTCTGCTCAGCTGATTGAGTCTGGATTTTTCTGTGATTATAACATCTAACGGTAATGGGACTAAAGAGGCTCAATTGCCGATGCGTAGACGGCAACTGTCGCAATCCGTAATATTAAGTTGCATCAGACATTTAGGAGAACGCGTAAACTTTTTTATGGATAGATGAGCGTAATTTAGGATAAAACGCGCGACGTTTTGGCACCTACCCACCACGCGAAGAAAAACGTAAGGACTACATAAATGTTTAGGATAATATTTTAACTATAGGCTACTTATTTGCGCTATTCTTGCATATCCGTCTGCCACGTTTGAAGACGTAAACGAATCGAAACCGTCAAGTTCCTTAAAAGGCTTTTTTTTAATGCGAACTCATATTTATTAACCTGTAGCTACATTTGTGGTCGCACATTAGTCAATTTGAGCGATTTAAATGCTGTTGAAGTTGAGCAGAACATCCACAGAATGCTGGAGTGAAGGCACTGAAGATGGCATCGGCGATTTTTGAGGGCACATCCCTGGTGAACATGTTCGTGAAGGATTGTTGGGTTAACGGGATCCGCAGGCTCATCATTAGAGGAGAGGAAGAGGAGTTCTTTGAAATAAGGACTGAATGGTCAGACAGAAACATTCTTTACCTGCACAGAAGCTCCTCGGATTTGGGAAGACTTTTAAAAAGACTCCTGGAGTGTTTCCCCGAAGACAGGCGAGATTTATCAAAGTGTCCTCTGATAGTAGGTGGGTGTGAAGTGTTATTATGAATAAAGTGCAATCAGTTCTACTTGACCAACTTTCTATTCTATTCTATTCTATTCTATTCTATTCTATTCTATTCTATTCTATTCTTAAACTCTACTTATAGGATACTGTAGGGTATTTGAGGTATAGTAACGAAGTAAGCTACAAATACGTTACAATACGTCTTAACATTGTATCATTTGTGTAGACTTCTACTATTAGGCTATGTCACTACATTTTAAAAGAGCAAATTGATACTTTTACTCAGATGTATTTCTCTTCAAACCGCTTCCTTACATCTGAGATTGCAAAGCTAAAAAAAAATCTAGCTGAATAAACTATGCGGATCAGTGATATCCATTTCGCGAATAAATGTTGCTCAAATTGTTGCTCGATTCCGTTTATTTGAAACTGTCATTGAACTGAATGATTCATTCTAATCGATTTCTATTTATTCAACTCTACCATGCTGTCCTGTTCCTATCAACTCAACTATTCATATTTTCTCTACATACATATACTCTGTATCACTCCATAATCTAGACTGTTCTACTCTATTGTACTTTACAGTGCTCTGTTTTTCTCTTTTCTGCTCTATATCCTATACTCTAGATGAAAGTAGAATTGGATATTCTACACTATTGCACTATTGTATTCTACACTATACTCTATTTTACTACAGTTCCCTACTCTATTCTGCACTATTCTACTTTTCCCTAAAATTAGAAAAATGCAGTTGTCATCTTAGGAAGCTATTTCTACCTGTTTAAAATGACTTCTGTTGGTTTAACAATGGAGTAAGGTTTATTCAGCCATATTAAATAATATATTTGTCTAGAATAAAACCAGTTAATTTAGCACATATTAAGGTAACTACCTGACAATGGATATTGTGTTCTAATTTCAAAATTAAGATTTTTTCCACCAGAAAAGACCCACCCGGAAGCAAATACTTTTATTTTTTTTGTTTGTTTGGGGACAAGGTTCAATTCTGCTTAATAATTCACTCTGGACTAGATAGTGACACACAAACCAGACCTATCATGTGACTCCTTGCTGTCTGAAACAGATGAGTCAGTGACTAGCTTTCTGAATATAGAGCAGCCTTTTTTTTTTTTTTTTGATTTCACATTCCAAGACAGGCTATACACACTACTATTGGGATTAAATAGTTAAATCAGGCTAAAATTACAATGGAAACCTACATAACTGCATTATTGCAGCATAACTGCAGTGCTAAAAATTCAAATGGGCCCAAACTGTAACTGTCCCATGAGGCACTTAAAAATGAGTCCTGCAGGTATAGTTCAGTTATAGATCAACTATGATGCAATTGGGTCAGCTTTCTTTCCTCAGTAGTGTCCTCTCATACAGTTTCTTCTACACTGTTAGGACTTTGTGATCGGTTTTTGCAGATATCTTCATTGTGCAAGATGAGATGACTGTTAGGTTTGTCTCATTGTGAAACAGCAGAAAATAGTATGTTTTTGTGTGAGTTAAAGATATACCACCAGTTTGCAGTGTTAAACTAGTCAAGTCAAGTCAAGTCACATTTATTTATATAGCGCTTTTCACAATACAGATTGCATCAAAGCAGCTTCACAGAGATAACATGAAAGTAGTACAACACTTAATATAGATAATAACACTGCGTTTAACACAGTCAAATGACATGCAGAACTATTTTAACCAGACATTTCAGACTAGTGTGATTGTGTGACATGGCATCTGGACACGTCACCCGCTCTGGGGATTTGTGGCTGGCATGCCATGCAATGTTGGCATGATGCCTAGCACATGTCATCTTGTTTTTGGGTTGGTGATTTTGTCTTTGTCTGTAGCCTCTGAACCAGAGTCGGTCTTGGAAACCATGTGCCAAAGGGCTTTTATATTGTGGCTGAAATGCCTGACCTCAGAAAGAAATAAGCATTCACAACCTTTGAAAACAAAATCACCGGCACCCTGGAAACAAGACAAGAAGGAAATTACTCACTTCCTGAATATTTACCCTTTTCACACCTCTTTCACTTCTTTTTTTTGTACCTTTTTCTTTGTGGTGATGTGGTCAATATATTATTGGATCCAGAGTTTGAGTCTGACAGTGCTGCTTATGCTTTATGTTTGTGTTAGTGTTGTACAAAAGTCTGTTCATTATACACCCTCTCTTCACGTCCATTCCATTACAATCCCTTTATGCTTAAGGTTCAATTTGCATAACGATTTAGAAGTTTAAAAATTTCCTAGCAATTTGGATACTTAACCTCTTTGGCTCTTTCTTGGCTCAATCTTTGATTCCACTGACCCACTGCTTGTAGTGAGACATATAGCTTTCTCTGTCATGTCATTATGAGGCTGATGCTGTAAGGGGCACCTCCTAAATTTAGCCCCCCTGTGGCATTCGTGACCACACACACACATGCACACATAACATACACCACTGATACTTCAAATCCAGCTTATTAAGTTCAGGTGTTTGTTTGCTAACTGATTTTTGCCTTGTGGATGATAAAAAAAATCCCATTGACTTACATTGATTGATGGATCCAAGCCATATCTAGGGTACAGAATGTTAGTCTTGGAGGTGGGAAACCACCCACTTTAGCAACTGTATAATGCAACCATCATTAACAACCATCCAGAACTCCTTAGCAACCAGCTAATTTAGCAACTGCAAAACATATATGATCCAGTTCGCGAATGAATGTTGCTCAAATTGTTGCTCGATTCCGTTTATTTGAAACTGTCATTGAACTGAATGATTGATTCTAATCGATTTCTATTTATTCATATACGTACTTACAGCTCTGTGAAAAATGTATTATCTCCACGAGTAATTGCGATACCACTTGAGTACGTTTTGTGTATTCTTATAGAAATTTATGGGGCAGAATACATATAATGTGTTTGGAGAAAATTACATCTTTGATGAGATAATAATTTGCTGCAGTTGCGCTACTCACTGTAAAATACAAAAAATAACACTGTCAGCAGGTTTGAAGCCGCAATAAAAACATTCTAATAACATGCCATTTGCAATGGACTCTGATGTAATGTATTACTGTTTTGTTTTTTACTTTTGTGAAAATGTAAAATTATTCCAGTGAGCTAGTCTTTACTATCTAGTGTAATAATCAACGTTTTAACGCTTTAAAACTAGTTTAGAACACATGATTACATTTATGCAAAGTTGATAGACTCCACTTATATATGTTTTCCCTTTGAAAACATTAGAGCTTGTCAATTTATTTTAAGTGGGTAGCACTGTCGCCTCACAGCAAGAAGGTCCCAGGTTCGAGCCCGGCTGAGCCAAGTGTCCTTTCTGTGTGGAGTTTGCATGTTCTCCCTGTGTCAGCATGGGTTTCCTCCGGGTGCTCCGATGTCCCCCACAATCCAAAGACATGCATGTTAGGAGGATTAGATATGCCAAATTGTCCTGAGTGTGAATGTGCACTTTGTCAGGAAGGGCATCCGGCATAAAAAAACCTGTGCCAAATGAAAATGTGTGTTAATAGAATAAAATAGCGTCACAGTCCAGCTTAAGTAAGTTCAGTGATGTTTCATTTTTGTTTTAAAAGAGTTATTAATTTAGTTCATTTATATATATATATATAGCCGCTCTAGAGTAAACCGTGATGTCATCGTCTAGCTCAGTTCAGTTCTTGTATAATAGTGTCAATGCAGGCAGATCAATATTATTGTTGAATATTAAATTAAATGTTAAATTTAATGTCCCCAACTAAGCAAGCCAAGGGCAACAAAGGCAACAGTGGCAAGGAACCAAAACTCCATCAGGTGGCAGAATGGAGAAAAAAAAACCTTGGGAGAGCCCAGGCTCAGTCGGGGGGCCAGTTCTCCTCTGGCCAATGAACGAACAGTGTATGATTATGATTCAGGCAGCATTATAGGTCAGAAGTCAGATTGGTTTGGAACAATCAGAATATTATCCAGTTCCATCTGGTTGAAGATCGGAGTCACGCCGTTATGGAGACGGGTTTGTTAAGGATCAGTGTCGATGGCTGTCGTGTCGATGAGGCCTTCATAGGGGAGAGTCTAGTTGACACCACCTCTGCTGACACTTCAGGAATGCGTTCTGGTCGTGTCTAGGTGCAGGTCCTCCATCTGGTCTGGATACGGCCCTGATCCGGCTGACTACATCATACGTTGTGGTCGTGTCTAGGCGCAGGTCCTCCATCTGATCTGGATACGGCCCGGATCCGGCTGACTACATCATGCGTTGTGGTCGTGTCTAGGCGCAGGTGCACCATATGATCTGGATACGGCCTGGATCCAGCTGATTACAGTAAACCTCGGAATAAGTAGAAAGACTAACATTAGCGTAGATGCCATTCTTCTTATGATGTAACGAGTACATCGGGTGTTTTAGGAAGAGTTCCCGGTTCCGGCTGACCTAATTTATGCAGCCTAATAATGTTAAAATCATTTAACTGATTTGAATAATAGGAATGTATAATTTTCTATGTGTATGCCAGGTTAAAGAGATGTGTTTTTAGTCTAGATTTAAACTGACAGAGTGTGTCTGCTTCCCGGACAATGTTAGGAAGACTGTTCCAGAGTTTAGGTGCTAAATATGAAAAGGATTTACCGCCAGCAGTCGATTTTGGTATTCTAAGGTATAATCAACTGGCCAGAGTTTTGAGATCGCAATAGACATGAAGGACTATAATGTGTTAAGAGCTCGCTCAAGTACTGGGGAGCTAAACCATTTAGTCCTTTGCAAGTAATCAGCCACATTAACAAAATATAAGACTATGTTTAATAGGGAGCCAATGCTTACAGAACCGGGCTAATATGGTCATACTTCCTGCTTCTAGTAAGAACTCTAGCTGCTGCGTTTTGGACCAGCTAGAGTTTGTTTATTATGCGTCACCCATAAGAGCATTAAAATAATCTAGCCTTGAGGTCATGAATGCATGAACTGACTGTTCCGCATTTTTCATTGAAAACATATGTCATAATTTAGATATATTTTTAAGATGGAAGGATGCAGTTTTACAGATGCTAGAAACGTGGCTTTCAAATGAAAGATTGGTATCAAAGAGCACAGCCAGGTTCCTAACCAACGACGAAGACTTGACAGAGCAGCCATCAATTGTTAGACAGTATTCTAGGTTAGTACATGCAGAGGTTTTTGGTCCAATCATTAGAAACTCTTTTTTTTCCCAGAATTAAGTAATAGGAAATTACTAGTCTTCCAAATTTTTATATCAGCTATGCATTCCGTTAATATCTTGAATCGGCAAGTTTTGTTAGGGCGCGAAGAGATATAGAGCTGAGTATCATCAGCATAACAGTGAAAACTAATCCCATGCTTCCTAATGATATCTCCCAAGGGTAGCATGTACAGAGTGAACAGCAACGGTCCTAGTACTGAGCCTTGTGGTACTCCATACTGAACTTGTGAACGATAAGACATTTCTTAATTTCTTCATTTACTGCTACAAACTGATAACGGTCAGATAAGTATGATTTAAACCATGCTAATGCAATTCCACTAATGTCAACATAATTCTCGAGTCTATTTAAAAGAATGTTGTGGTCAATGGTATCAAATGCAGCACTAAGATCAAGTAACACTAATAGATCGGATGATAAGGATACAACCACGATCGGATGATAAGAGCAAATCATTTGTAACTCTAATGAGAGCAGTCTTAGTACTATGGTACAATCTAAATTCTGACTGGAAATCCTTTCAGATACCATTTCTTTCTAAAAAGGAACATTGTTGTGAGGATACTGCTTTTTCTAGTATCTTTGATAAAAAGGGTAGATTTGAGATCGGCCTGTAATTGACTAATTATGTAGGATCAAGTTGCGTTTTTTAAGGTGGACAATGATGCAATTTTCTTCTAGAAACAAACTTTGTTGTATTATTTTCATGTTATCACTGTGAAGCTGCTTTGATACAATCTGTATTGTAAAAAGCTCTATATAAGCTCAATAGAGGTTTAATAGTAGCCAGCTTAAAAGTTTTCGGTACATATCCTAGTGACAAAGATGAATTAATGATATTAAGAAGAGGATCTATGACGTCTGGAAGCATTTCTTTCAGTAGCTTAGTCTAGTCTAACTTAGTCTAACATGCATGTTGTTGATTTAGATGATTTAACAAGTTTAGACAATTCTTCCTCTCCTATTGCAACGAATGAATGGAATTTTTCCTCAGGGAGACTACAACGCACTGTCTGATCCGATACTGTAGTATGTGGTTGCATAGTTATAATTTTCTCTGTAATATTATCAATCTTGTAAGTAAAGATTGTAAGTAAAGTAAAGATCCTCCCTATGGAGGATCCCTTTCCCACTCTACAGATAAAGCGTTGTTGAAAATCCGGTTCGCGTACCCCGAAGTGATAAAATAAAACAACATTCTTTATCTAATGTATAGGCAAGACAAGTAGTTTGTTTAGGCATGGTTTGTAGGGAAATTACAAACCTGCGCACATACTCAAACGAATATAACTATAGAATCAATTCTTAATGCGCATGTGAACGCCATCCGGTCACAGGTTCGCGTTTAAAGTCTGTTTAGAGAGAACGCCGTCATCTTAGTGGCCCCTAATTTGATAACAAATGATAATTTTGCTGGAAGAGAATCAATCAAAACTAACTTTAGCTGGAAATAGCATTATTCAAAAATCGCTATAAAGCCAAAACAATCTCTGTTACCGTAAATTGTATGTTTATCTCTGTAAAGCTGCTTTGAAACAATCTACATTGTTAAAAGCGCTATATAAATGAAGATGACTTGACTTAAAGAAGTCCATTAAGTCATTACTGCTATGCTTTTTGGAAACTTCAGAAGTAGAAGCTTTTTTTTCTTGTTAATTTAGCCACTGTGTCAAATAAATACCTAGGGTTGTGTTTGTTTTCTTCTAAGAGAGACTAAAAATAAGCAGATCTAGCAGTTTTTAAGGCTTTTCTGTACGCAATCTTGCTCTCTCGCCACAAAATTCGAATGTTTAGTTTTGTTTTCTTCCAGTTGCGCTCCATTTTTCTGTCTGCTCTCTTAAGGGCCTGAGTGTGCTCGTTGTACCATGGTGTTGGACTATTTTCTTTAATCTTCTTTAAGCGCAAAGAAGCAACTGTGTCTAAAGTGCTGGAAAAGTGAGAGTCCAAAGTTGCTGTCGCAATATCGAGTTCTTCTAAGCTATCTGGGATGCTGAGGAGATGAAACTGATCAGGAATATTATTCAGGAATATCAGGAATACAAACAAAGCAATCTAATGTTTTATTAACAAAGCAATCTTTAGCGGCAGAAGTGATCGTTCTTCTAACATATTTGTAACACGCAGTCGGCTTTGCAACCTTGGCTAAATGGAGTATACACGAGACTAGATAATGATCTGAGATGTCATCGCTCTGCTACAGAATTTCAACGGCATTAACATTGATTCCATGTGACGATATTAGATCTAAAGTGTGATTATGAGTGGGTCCTGACACGTGTTGTCTAACTCCAATAGACTTCAGAATGTCTCTAAATCCCAATCCCAATGCCCCTTTTTCGTTATCTACATGTATATTAAAATCACCAACAATTAGGACTTTATCTGCAGCCAGTACTAACTCTGATAAAAAATCAGCAAATTATTTGATAAAGTCTGTATGGTGCCCTGGTGGCCTGTATACAATAGTTAGCACAAATGTCAAGCGCGATTTATCATTTACACTAGATAGTGTTATATTAAGCACTTCGGAACACTTCAAAAGAATTATATTTGAAACTAGACTTCTCAGTAATTCTGAAGATATTACTATAGATTGTATTTTATAACTGTAATCTTGGGGGGTGGACTCATTTAAAGTAATGTAATTGTCTGGTTTTAGCCAGGTTTCTGTCAAACACAACGTCTAGGTTATAATCTGTAATCATATCATTAAAAATAAGTGCTTTTGAAGTAAGCAACCCGAGATTTATCATTTGTTCATCTGTACTATATCTATTTTTTATTTGTTGAACATCGATTCAATTTTTACCCTTAAATGGGTTTGGAAGTTTTTTGTATTTCCTAATTCGGGGAACAGACACAGTCTCTATATTATGATATCTAGGTAAAAGAGTCTGTATGTGATGGGATTTTTTTTTACCTCAGTGACGTGAGACAGCTGGCAGACGGTCGGTTTAGCCAGTCTGTCTGCTTCCTGACCTGAGCCCCAATTCATGTTTGAGCTCTAAGACTATGTGCCATATTACTAGAGAGAAGAGCGGCACCATCCCAGGAGGGATGAATACCATCTCTTTTCAGCAGGTCAAGTCTGCCCCAAAAACTTTTCCAATTGTCTATGAACCCTATATTATTCTGCGGACACCACTTAGACAGCCAGCCATTGAGTGAGGACAGTCTACTAAGTATCTCATCACTTCAGCTAACAGGAAGGGGGCCAGAGCAAATTACAGTGCCTGACATCGTACTTGCGAGTTCACACATCTCTTTAACGTCAATTTTAGTGATCTCCGACTGACGAAGTCGAACATCATTAGTGACGATGTGAATAATAATCTTAGAGAATTTACGATAAGCATTAGCCAGCACTTTTAAATTTGCTTTGATGTCAGGCGCTCTGGCTCCCGTCAAGCATGTGACTACGGTGGCTGGTGTCTCTATTTTCATGTTCCATGTAATAGAATAACCAATAACTTAGGCACATTCAGCAGGATTCTCAGTGGGTGTTTCACTGAGTGGGGAGAACCTGTTTATTGTTGTAATCGGAACAGAAGAGCGGTGTTTTGTCCCACGACTACAGCATCTCACAGTCACCCAGTTGCCCTGCTGCACGGGCTCTACAGCCGGAACCAAACAATGTACAGAGTTCACTAAGCTAGTCACATCCAAAGCAGTATCTAAAGCCCTTGCATTCTTACTATCCTCAATTAAAGTTTGGATGTGTGTCTCTAGTTCTGAAATCTTCTCCGTCAGCCTGACTATCTCCCTGCATTTATCACATGTGTAGTCCTCACCGCTGACAGAGAAGGCTATATTATACATGTGACACGAAGTGTAAGTGACAATAACAGGAGAATTGAATTGAATTGAATTGAATTCAACTTTATTGTCATTGCATGTCACAAGCAACGAAATGCAATTGCATCCATCCAGAAGTGCTTTAGCAAGGATATAATATATTACAAGCTATGTACATGCTATGAACAGTTTATCAAATGATTTATAAATATAAATATAAAGGATATGACAGACTATAAATATACAATATGCAAGTATTAAAATTAATAAACAGCTGTAGAACGATAATTATTGTATTGTATAGTGTCAAGTCACATTTATTTATATAGCGCTTTTCACAATACAGATTGCATCAAAGCAGCTTCACAGTGATAACATGAAAGTAGTACAACACAGTTCAATAATATTGTTGAATATTAAATATCCCCAACTAAGCAAGCCAAAAGCAAGGCGACAGTGGCAAGGAACCAAAACTCCATCAGATTGGATGGAGAAAAAAACCTTGGGAGAACCCAGGCTAGTCAGGGGCCAGTTCTCCTCTGGCTAACAATCATAGGGTTTCAAATAAGCTTTACAGTAAGTGCATATCAGAAAGTACCTGAAAAAATACATTTAGTTAATCATGTAATATTAAGGGGATAACATATCGCCGGCGTTGAGTCGTCTCTTCGCAGGCGTTGAGTCGTCTCTTCACAGGCGTTGGTCTTCTCATCACAGGCGTTGGGGCATCCGAAATCCCCGTGAGAGGCAGGATACAAAACTGGAGCCTACGAACGCCATTTTTCTCGGGACAAGCGTCCCGAGATAACAGCAGAAATTAGTGTGATTGTCTACACAGTATTTACAGTAGTGCAATTAAAAATCGATGAGATATATATGAGTACAGTAGTGATATATGTTCAATCCATGAGTTTTAGTGGGGGTGAGATGTCAGGAGGCAGAATTCAGGAGTCTGACAGCTGTAGGAAAGAAGCTGTTCTGGTACCTGGTGGTCTTAGTCCGGAGGCTCCTGTAGCGCCTCCCAGAGGGCAGGAGGGTGAAGAGTTTGTGTGCTGGGTGACTGGGGTCTTTGATGATTTTCCCAGCCTTTTTCAGACACCGTTTCCTGTAGAGGTCCTCTATGGATGGAAGTGGTGCTCCGGTGATCCGCTGAGCGGCTTTCACCACCCTCTGCAACGCCTTCCGGTCCGAAGCAGAGCAGCTCCCGTACCAAACTGTTATACAGTTGGTCAGGATGCTCTCGATGGTACAGCGGTAGAAGTTCACCAGGATGTCTGAGGACAGATTCCTCAGAGTCCTCAGAAAGAAGAGGCGCTGGTGAGCCTTCTTGACCAGGTTGGAACAGCTGGTCGTCCAGGTGAGATCCTCGGAGATGTGGACTCCCAGGAACTTGAAGCTGTTCACACGCTCCACGGCCGTCCCCTTGATGTAAACGGGTGGATGTGGGTTAGCATTCCTCCTGAAGTCCACAATGAGCTCCTTGGTCTTCTGAGTGTTGAGCAGCAGGTTGTTGGTGTCGCACCACTCAGCCAGACGAACCACCTCCTCCCTGTAGGCGGCCTCATTGCTGTCTTTAATGAGGCCGATCACCGTGGTGTCATCTGCAAACTTAATGATGTAATTAGAACAATTGACAGGTCTGCAGTCATAGGTGAGGAGGGAGTAGAGGAAGGGACTCATCACACAACCTTGTGGTACTCCGGTGTTCATTGTGATGATGGATGAGCAGTGGTTATCCAGCCGGACATGTTGGGGCCGGCTGGTCAGGAAGTCCAGTAACCAGTTGCACATAAGGGGATTGATGCCTAGGTCTGTGAGTTTCCTGATAAGTTGTGAGGGGATGATTGTATTGAATGCTGAACTGAAGTCTATAAACAGCATTCTGGCGTAGGTGTTTTTATTGTTAAGGTGTGAGAGGACAGAGTGCAGCGCTATGGAGACTGCATCCTCTGTGCTTCTGTTCTGACGGTATGCAAATTGGTGGGGGTCCAGGGTGGAGGGGAGACAGGATTTGAGGTGTGCTAGGACCAGCTGCTCTAAGCACTTAGTGATGATTGGGGTGAGGGCTACCGGGCGGTAGTCGTTAAGGCTTGATGGGTTGGAGTTTTTGGGTATCGGAACGATGGAGGTGGATTTGAAGCAGGCCGGTACCACAGCATGGGCCAAGGACAGATTAAATATGTCCGTCAGCACCCCTGCCAGCTCCCCAGAACACACTCTGAGAACACGCCCAGGGATGCCGTCAGGACCTGCACGGTGTGTAATGAAGACATTACACACCGTGTTTGTTGACTGATCCTACTCACCACAGTTGTTTGATATACTCATAAAAGGCGCAAGCGCGCACAAGACGGCAAGCATGGGTGGCAGTTTAACAGGCTAGCGAGATAATAGCGTGTTGTGCTAGCGATAACGATTTAGATAAAAGCTAGCGATATCAAACTAATGTGACAATATCTAATATATGTTGATGAGTAAGTTTTTTATTTAGCAATATAAACAACAAGGAATGATACTAAATAGAGATTCAAAGCAGAAAGCTATACGTAGCATACAGATGTAAATCAGCAGCAAGGCAGACAGGAGCAATCTGTCTGAAATTCTAATACTAATAATGTATTATAAAAAAAGTATCGGTCAATACATTTAATGTGCTAACAGCTAACCAGAACACCCTGGAAACCATAGAGTTTTGTATTTGACTTGGTTGATTTTTTTACTTGACAACAGATTGATTTCTTAAAATAGTTTTGTACTTGTTATCAGTATTTAGAAAAAACCTTTAGAAATGTAGCTTTACTTCTCTTACTCAATCTTTGTGATTTTATCAAAGTCTGCTTTTGCTGTTTGGACCACTGATGCAAACATGCATCTAGATAACTCACTGCAAAAAATGTGCAACAGTCCCAACACGGCTATGTAGATAACGTGTTAATGGTTTACAGATTAATCAACATGAACAGACATGACTAGATATTTTTGCTCTTATTTATCTTTTTCTGCATCAGACAGGTTTCTTATGAAACTTTTTTGTTGTTATCATTTCACGAGTTCACACTTACAAATAAGTCAGATAGAATAAATGCATATTTGGCGTGCTGTCCGAGGAGAGGGCTCCGGGCTCGGTATGCGGCCCGAACCCATAGTACTCCCCCATTCCTGACTGTGGAAGAATGAGCCAGGAGTGAGGAGTCGGGGTGGTGGAGGGATGCTGAAACTGTCAAGGAATGTTAGGTGAGTTGACGGTGGATATTTATATATGCTTCCTCTCGTGCTGATAGGGTAGACATGTAATAGTTTGGTGACGAGTTGATTGGAATGATTTATTTGAACGTGCTCCTCCCGAACCTTGTTTATAAAACATCATTTCTTGAGTTTAGTACATCTGCTTGAGTGACCTGCTTGCTTAGCCACATGATGCTGAGTGTTTACAACAGCATCATGCACTGAATAATGTATATATCTTAATTATGTTATATTATAGTGTTATATTGTGTCTGAGAATGTGAATGCTGGTTTGGGGAGAATATCAATGAACTCAGTGAAAGACCAGGTGTCAAAATGGTGTCCCCCCATCTGTTTGGTGTGTATTAATGCATGGCTCCTCTTTTGTTATTCATATGGAAACAGTTCAAACCAAAAGGCTGCAAAATGGAAATGGATCAGATATGTGCTCTTTCCCCATGGAGAGAATGTTGACGGTAGAGAGCTTGAGAGTGTCTTTTTAAACACACAAACACAGCAATCTTTACATAGTTAAATCTTTATCCCACAGGAAGCGGAAACTTCCACAGCAAATCCTGACAGGAAGAACACCGGAAGAGCATGGATATCTGTTCCGACAAACAGTACAGCTGGATTAAGTCAAATTTTAGCTGGTGTCTTCTTGTTTGAGAAAGAGCAATGTCTTCCTTAAGCATCTCATATTTTCCTAAATATAGATGATTTACTGCAACATGAATGTTGTTATGCATCTGTCTTGACTCATGGTGCTGAAGTGTTATTATCACTTCTGTAAGTCTATAAAACTCAGTTTTCTGTCCACTGTAACATTTAAAGGTCAGTTATATATGATCGGTAGTGCTGTACAGTACAGTATCTTATGCTTTTTGTTTTTTAATTCCTTACAGTAATTTTTTTTTTTATTTTTTTTTTCTGATGTGCATAAATGTGTCAAGTTAAAATAAACACAGGGGAAATTATTCCATATAGGTTTTATCTGTCAGCAAGCCAAATCCTCTGATTTGTTGCCTCTAAAATATTTTCTTTCAGATGTTTGATAATGGTAAACATGGGAGATTTTAAAAGACACAGCATAACTCATCTAGGGCTGGTAGAGTCATTATGATCCAAAGATGATTTAATGACCTAAAACCTCTATACTTCCCTTATGGGTGATGTCATCAGCATGAGACATGAATAGTCATTACATCAGTGTGGAGTTTTGTGGAGTCTTTCACTGCTTGAATAAGAAGAGGCTGTTGTGTAAAATCTTTGTTTGTGACTAGAGATTGTGGGTGTTGTTGTCATCACCATCATCATAATTACAGATCTGGGATGGTCTGGATGATTAGACGTGCATTCGTCATTGTTTTCAGAATGACTTTCAGTATGAATCCATTAAATCTATTAGATGATATTCTGATTCATTATTGTCAATACTATAGTATTGTTAATACAAAGGTCAGGACCTTTATCAGACTTGCTCACATTTAAGTCAACCTGTTTTGTAAACCAGACAGGATTTTCTCTGTGGTCTCTCACATTTTATGGGGTCAGATAAAGTTGTTTTAGGTGTTGCCTGAAAGTTATATCACCACAGCTTTGTCTAGACAGCACAATAATCGGAATGCTTGTAAATGCAGAGGTAAAGTAGTTCTTGGCCTGTTAGTGAATTAGTCAAAGAGCCACATAAACTGCACGGACTGCAAATAAAAAATCTTGAGCTGAGAGGCAGAATACTGATCTGATGTAAAAGATTATTAGAAAGATTGGATAGCCTGATATGTTTGTGCTCTCACAGGGCTTGTGAAGATTAAAGAAGCAAGAGACATTGAGACAAAGCTAAATGAAGTGGAGCGACTGTTGAAAAACACCATTAACATGCCCTGGAAGGTAAGAGATCTAACTGATGACACCAGTATAAGGAAATAAAGGCTTGTATATTATTAAAGTGTGACTGCAACAAACAAGAAGCATGTATTGTTATTTTACTTTATTACCTGAACATCTTCCTAAATGACTTACTAAGGACTTATCATAAGCTCATTCTAAAAGGATGTTTTTCTCAGTTTTCTAGGTCAGAGGTTGTCTTAACATTCTTTGAACGCTCGCCGCTAGATCAGGTCCTGAGGAATGACAATGTCCACAAAATTCAGCCATGCTTTCAAAGTCCAGTTATTTCAGGTAGGTTTTTAATGTTAAAATGCTTGTTAATATTGATGAATATTACAATATTACATTATGGGCCCTATCTTGCACTCGGCGCAAATGACTTTGTACACTGACGCATGTATCATTCCTATTTTGCACCCACGCAAAGCGGGCTTTTCCCTCCACAGACACACGTCGGTTAACTAAGAAATACACTTGCGCTCCCCGGGGCGGTTCAGCGCAAAAAGGAGGCGTGTTCCGGCGCAAACTTTCCCTCATGCTATTTTGCTGTTCTATGTAACAAATGCGCCACTGACCAGAAAAAAATAGTCGAAAGTCAGTGGCGCGTTGCGCGTTGTTCATTATGCTATTTTAAGGGCGCATGCTTGGCCATAATCAATGTAGCGTGTGCACAACGCGCATACACTTTGATTCTCTCATCTAAGCAGCAGTTTTCATTTTTGCAAATCATACATTATTACGATAGATAGATAGATAGATAGATAGATAGATAGATAGATAGATAGATAGATAGATAGATAGATAGATAGGCAATTTATTATAAAAGCATACATGTAGCTTACACATTTACCCAAATTATCATACGCCTGTTTAACAGAAGTTAATTTGGGTGGGTTTCTACATCCCCAATGTCACTTCTCTGTGTTTTACGGCCCTGACGAGAACGTTGCTCTCCTCGGCTGTGAACCGCTCCTGGCGCGCGCCTGGCAAATCCGCCGTTATAATAGGAATCCGCTTTAGAACAAGCGCGCCTGCTCTTAAAGGGAATGTGAGATGACGCTCTGATTGGTTTATTTCACGTTACGCCCAAACCACACCTATGAATAATGAAGCTACTTCAGACCAACCCCTTTTAGATTTGCGCCAGGCGCAAGAGGCATTTATCCCGCCGGGAAAATAGCAACAGCGCCGGGATCCGCCCACAAAGTCACTTGCGTTTCAGATCGTTAAAATAGGGCCGATGAATCGATGAATCGTTTCAGCCCTACACCCTATACCCAGGAATGGAGCCTGCCGCATCACAAGTCCTGTCGCAAACCAATTCCTTTATTAGCGTTATGCGATGACAAGGAGCCAAACTTTTTTCCCACATAACCAAGGCACGTAGGCATCGCCGCGTGACCTTAATCATGCGAAGCGGGTTTCTCCTCGGGGTTGAGACACCACTGCAGGGGCCTCATGTACAGCAGGCCAAAAGGTATCACGTTGGACGCAGCTGCCATGAGACCCAACAGTTTTTGGGTCATTTACGGCTGAGAGATTCTAATCCATACTAGCAGGAGACAGACGTGCCTACATCGTCGTCGAATCCCAAACCACGCCTATAAACGTGGTTCTTTGAGCTAGAAGAAGCAAACTCTTCATGCCGTTGAGCCCAAACCCCAACTTCCTCATATGGACGAGAACGACATTTCGATGCTGAACAATCGTCAATGTTGTCGATGTAATTCAACAGGCAAATGCCCTGGAGTCGCAGTGGAGCCACAGTTGCATCCACGCATTTCGTGAAAGTGCGGGGTGATAAAGCTAGACCAAAAAGAAGAACCTGATATTAGTACAGTTTGCCCCCGAAAGCGAACCTCAGGAACTTTCTGTGTTGTGGTAGGATGGAGACATGGAAGTATGCGTCCTTGAGATCTATCATGACAAACCAGTCATCGGAACTGATTTGTGAAACGATTTGCTTTTAAGTGAGCATCTTGAATTTGAGCTTCTTTACAGATCGATTTAGATGCCGCAGATCTAAGATCGGACGTAACCTCCCATCCTTTTTTGGAACTATAAAGTACCGGCTGTAAAAGCCGGATTCCCTGCTGGCAGGAGGAACATGTTCTATGGCCCCCTTGTCCAGCAGAGCCTTTACCTCTTGCTCCATAACCAGAGCCTGCTCTGGGTCTACTACAGTGGATAGAACCTCGTTGAACCTGGGCGGGCGAGACCCGAACTGAATTCTGTAACCCTTTTCTACTGTCAGCAGGACCCATTGAGATATATTCTGCAGTAGTTTCCACGCTGCCAGAAAATTTACTAAGGGTACCAGTCTCTCGAGACTGGACTCTGGTGTTACTTGAACAGCCAATTTGGTGCCCTGAGGTGGCAAACCAGCATGGAACGGCCGAACTTACTGCCCTGAGAGCCTCCTCAGAGGGGGCAAGCATCATAGCGCCGCTAGGTTTCCGGGCGGTCACTGGGATATGCACTGGCCGGAGGGGGTTGGCAGAACGGCCCCCTGAGGGCACCGAGGGGAAATTGGCAACGCATAATGAGGTGTTCACCACTTCCCACTGGAGGGGACTGCCCTCAGAAGCCTGACACTGGTGGTGTCAGGACTTCTTCGCTGAAGCCTCCTTAGAGATAATAACGGTCCTCAGATCCACTTTATCCTTCGAAGGCTTCTGCTCCTCTGTTTTTGCTGCGCTCCATGAAAGGAGCTCGTAGACGGCCGAGGCTTTTTCCGCCCAGCAGCCTCAGATACCCGAGGGCGGTGAGGAAGATACTTCTGGAATGCCGCCACCTGTTTCTTTGCCTCCTGAAACCTCTCGACGACTGAGGTGACAGAGTCGCTGAAGAGGCCAGGAGGAGAGAAGATAGCTATCTTTTATTCCTGACAGATTTAACCACAGGTACCTCTCCGTGGCCACCAGGGCTGCCATAGAGCGGCTGACTGACTTGTCTGTCTCCTTGGTGGCCCGTAGAGATAAATCTGTAGCTTGACGCAGTTCTCTGATCACGTCAACGCTTACTTCCTCGGCTTCATCAATATCTCTGAGCAGGTCGTCCTGGTATGCCTCTGACAACTGACATCGTATGCAGACATGTCGCGGCCTGACCTGCGGCTGAATACGCCTTACCCACCAGCGCTGAAGTGTCTCTTAATGGCTTAGTGGGTAGTGCCAGGGATTTCAGGGACTATGTTGGCTCAGGGGAGAGATAGCTCGCAAGCGTCTCTTCAGCCCTGGGCATCGCCCCATAACCATAGTGTTTCAGCCCCTTGATGTTAGAATAATTGGAGGTCTGAGGGCTGGAAACACAATACGATACGAGTTTCTACAAGGTGTGGAGGTCGGAAAAAAGTACAATCCCAGACAAGGAGGTTGTGACCTAGATGGTAAAAATCTTTCATCTAACTTGCTTTTATGATGAACCTCCTGTTTTTCTGCTGGCCAGTCAATAATAAGTTTGGCCACAGCATGGGTCAAGACCTCTATGAGCTCCTCATATGCAGGAGTATGAGGTGGCGAGTCCTCAGTATCTCCTGTTTCGATACTAACAACATCCAACTCCTCAGAGCTGGATAACTGCAGTACTGGTGCCTCACCCAGGGCGGAAGAAACCACAAAGTGTGCTTTCAGACCCTGAGATAAAGCACTGGACCTGGCAGGTAAGGGCAGAGAAAGGGCTGGGCCTGTCTCTAACCCCTCTACCAGGTCCATTTGTGAACCCCATGACCTGTTTCCAACATTGATAATAAATCAGCATATTAGAATGATTTCTGAAGGAAGGATCATGTGACACTGAAGACTGGAGTAATGGCTGATGAAAATTCAGCTTTGCACCACAGAAATAAATTAAATTATTATATATTAAAATAGAAAACCATTATTTTAAATTGTAATAATATTTCACAATATTACTGTTTTTTTCTGAATTTTGATCAAATAAATGCAGGCTTGATGAGCATAAGAGATTTCTTTCAAAAACATTAAAAAATAGTAATGTTTCCAATTTTTTGACCGGTATATATATAATTATTAATAAATCTGTATATGAACTGAGAGCCTTGCTTATTATGTTCTTTATAAATAACAAAAAACTAAATTGGACACTTTTTTGGGAGATCATTTTATTTCTGACCATTCATTGACTTCTCTACAGAGATCATGAGGTCTAATGGATTTTGCCTGGCGAACACTGAGACCATTGTCTTTGATGAGAGCGTTCCACTGGACAAAGAGAGACCCTCCTCCACTGACTCAGCCCAGCACTCGTAAGTGCCTGACATTCCCTCTGTGTCATCCCAGTCCAATTCTCTGAGTACATAAATATAACGGAAATGTATAGTGATAATCTTTGATGTATTAGACACTTGATTACATTCACACAACAGATTTTTACATCAGCCAATGACAGAAGGCTTGATGTAATGTTTTCCTTGAGTGCATAGTGGTGTCACACACAGGAAGTGGTACTTCCTTCCCTGGGTGTGAGTAGGAAGCTCGGAATGAAACTCAAGACCCTCCCAATTAGATGTCTGATGACATTATTCCCACAATTATACATGATATACACAGTTCCTCATTACATCCTGAACCTTGCTGATTAAAGGGATAGTTCACCCAAAAATGAAATTTCTGTCATCATTTACTCACCCTCAAGTTGTTCCAAACCTGTTTGAATTTCTTTCTTCTGCTGAACACAAAATAAGATATTTTGAGGAATGTTGGTAATCAAACAGTTGATAGACCCCATGGACTTCCATAGTATGGAAAAAATACAATGGAAATCGATGGGGTCCCATCAACTGTTCGGTTACCAACATTCTTCAATTATCTTCTTTTGTTTTTTGTAACTTGATGGTGAGTAAATGATGACATAATTTTCATTTTTGGGTGAACTATCCCTTTAATACAGCAGGTGAAGTCTTGTTAGAGTTAAAAATAAAAACAGCCTTTATTATAGAGTTATGGCTATGATGTCTTAAAAATCTGGGCAGACAGCTGGCTGGGTTTTAGTTATATTGTTTCTTAAGATGTTGTTTTCCCATCATTTCATAAATAATTATTGTTTACAAATCTCTGAAAATGCAGGTATGATGAGGACGGGAGAGAATCTCTGGATCCTGTGGATCAAGACCTAAGTGACGATGATCCTGAAGCTTATGTCACTAACCTGTCCTACTACCACCTGGTTCCTTTCGAAACGGACATCTTGGAGTGATGCAGACTGTTCCGCATGGGTGGACATTTACAGAGGGGCACTGAAACCCCACCTCTACGATGCAGATAGCCTGCATGTAATTTTTGCCAAGCGATGGGATGTGCTGCAGTTTAGAGGCTAATTCTGATTGTGTTTATGCTGCAGGAAGTCTGAATGAAGAGATCACCACTAGACGCAGAATCTGTCCATCAGATTTGGTGGCCTGAGCCCAAAATGATACTGTATTCACCAACGTGCCTCATTATTCAACCTAGAGTCATGTTGTAAACAAGAAAATATAATAGGAACCAAAAAAAAAAAAAAGTTGCTATTCCTGGTGCACAGATTGATGGTGGCCTGAAAGATTTTATTTGTCATTTTTATTTAAAGTCCACAGTGTACCAGTGATTCATCTTTTTTCAAGGCCCAATGCCCAGAACCTGCCTGGAAAATTATTTTTCTTATTCAGAAATAGTCTGCGCTATGAGAATCAATCATTTGGCTTTAGTGGACGATCTAAAGATGCTCCTGAAGAAGAAGATTTGCAAGGATTTGTCAAAATGGAAGGTTGGGATAGTAAAAGAACTTGAACATAAAATGCTGATTCAAACAACCAAATCCTGAAAAAAAGGACATATGTAAAATGAAAACCCATTTCAACAACTGAAACCTTTGATTTTGTACAAAAATCACTGCTTTATTAATCTTAACAGCCATTTTTGCCTTAGTACTAAAGACTTTGGGGTTAGTTAAATTAAATTTGCCAATGTATAAAGACATTTCTGAAGTGAATTTTATTAGCTTGTGACCTCTCTTCTACTCACCGAATATGGACAGTAGCTGAACTTTCTTCTTTCCTCTTGAACACAAAAGACTTGCATACATACTTGGCTCACGGCTCCCACTTACACAAATATATACACACGCACACACATGCACAAACACACGCCTACTTTGTAATACAGTCATGTTTCCCTGCTACCCATGAGAAAGTTCTACTCTTTTTTTAGTTCACATCAAAATTTTTGGTGCTTTAATAATCTTTTCCAAATTTTAAAGCATACAAATAGGAAGAATAAAAGTGATCGCAAGTGTGAGAAATTTGGTTAAGTAATTGTGTTTGAGATTATATTTATATATTTTTGCAAAATGCAAGTAATGATGCTTGGTTTAATTGTTTTATTCTTCAGGATGCATATAATATATATTATCACAGCCTCCGACAGTCATGTCCATCATGCCATAAAATTGTGACTCCCTTTTTCAAATCTAAACCTGGATGCATGTGAACAAAATGCCAGAGATATCACGGACACAAACAAACACGAGCAGAAGAATAGACTGTGTTTGCATGAAGTGATTAAAGTAGGCCTACATGGACATGGCCAAATGCATAGCACATTACATATCCAATACAAAGGATTTTACAGAGGTTATTTTTTTGTTCATTGGAATTTTAATGATTATTTTATTTTTGTAAGCATTGAAAATAACTATTCCACATTGTTTCACTTTGTACATCATTTTATATGCTAGCATTTTTGACTGGGGTCAAGGACTGATGTGGACCATATCATCATGTATTGCTATTGATATTTCATACAGTATATTTGAAATGATTTACAAAACTTGTGAATAATTTATTAACAACCTGTTACTAAAGCTTTTGTGTAAATAATGATGAGTTTGCGTTATGTTTTAGATTGTTTTCTTCTTCAGAATCCAATATCAAACTTGCTAATTTAAATCAACTTTATTCACAGAAAGGTATTCATTGCAAGTTCATATGCAACACCTGATTCCACAAATCACATCTAGAAGGACGTGTTTTGGATATTGATAAGGCTGTTTAATTTTCCCTTTTTTCCTGAAGACCATCATAGCCTGTTTTTTATTTAAAGTTTACTGACACCTGCTGTTCATTCATAATATTATTGTATTAACTGTCAGATCATTTTAAAAATAGATAGCTAAAGGTTTGAATACGCTTAAATATACATTACCCTTGAAAAGTTTGGGGTCAATAATTTTAAATGAATGAATAATTTTTAATCAACAAGGATGCATATAATGTTACAAAATATTTCTGTTTCAAATAAATGCTGTTTCTTTACACTTTATTCATCAGAATCCTGAAAAACAGGATCATGATCACCAAATCAGTATGATCAGTATGAGTATGATCACCAAATCAGCATATTAGAATATTTCTGAAGGAGTAATTCTTGAAAATCCAGCTTTGCCATCATATAAATGAATTACATGTTAAAAGATATTAAAATGTAAAATGGCTATTTTAAACTGTAATAATATTTCACACTTTGATCGACTAAATGCAGCCTTGATGAGCATAAAAGACTTCTTTTCAAAAACACCACAACCCCATACTTTTTGAATGGAAGTACATGTGTAATTTATATTTGTAAGAAATTTCACATTTTTTCTGAAGAAAACAAAACAAAACAAACACAACTAAATGCTTAATTAAAATAATGCACAAGTTGTATATGGGCTACATTCTCATTCTGGTAGCTTAGGGGATATCAGAAATGAGAAATATATAATTATTAAAAATATTACATTTATTGAAATATAACCAAGGCAATGGTCAGATCTGTATTCCATGTTATAGGGTAAATAATTGAATATGAAAATTAAAACATGAAAAAGTTATTTATTTATTTAGTTAGTTAGTTCATTCGTTAATTAAATTTGCCCATGTACACCCTGCAGCTAAACTTGGTTGTCAATTCTCATTTTTTTGCTTACAAGGTCAAATTGTAAACCGTTATTAAGCACATGCTATCAATTTATCTGACCATCTTTATTATCTTATCAGAGCTTTGAATCAATAACAGTTTATTGAAACATGCAGAATGACAGTCCCATAGGGGTCTATGCATTTATTGTGTCTTTGGATGGACAGTCCCACCAGACCGGAACAGATAACGAGGGCTTTAAAACTGCGCCGCCTAGCGTATAAATAAAGGATTCCAAACACGCGAAACGCCAGAACTTTGCTATGGTTAATACTATGGTTTCAGTCAATTCTCAGAATGTTGTTGATTCCATTGAAGTCTGTAAGAGAAAATGGTCATTTCATTTCACAGCAATACGATTGTACATTTTGGCCCTTGGTCTTTATTCCATAAAATATCAGGAAAAGTGCTTCCTGTACCATTTTTCAGAAGTGGGACTTTTATGATAATTGTTTCCTCCATTAGTTGATGACTTTTATTTTGAAATATCCTGCAACTGTTTGAATCGTGAACTTTATTTCTCAATTTCATTTAAAGTCGTCATGGATCGCCAAACCACCGCTGTCCGTCCAGAACATCGATTTGACACCAATAACTTGAAAATATATTTGTCAGGGAAACTTGACAGCTTTTCAGGCAACAAAACTTTAACTGTGCAGCAGTACATGTAAGAAATCTCCCAACACATCTCCTTTAGATGCACCTCATGCAATCAAAACCCATGCTCTGTTTGTTTGTTTGTTTGTTTGTTTGTTATTGTATTGTATCTTATTTTATTTATTTGTTTTGAATAGAGCTGGTCAGTCCAACCCAACGTTTTACATTGAGACTGCAGACAAGCGTTTTGTGCTCAGAAAGAAACCTCCTGGAGAACTGCTGCCTGGAGCTCATAAGGTATCCTACTATTGTTAAATATCGCATTAATGTAAAAAAGTAGGATAACATGCATATTTATAGAATATTGTGAGTTTAATACAGCTTAGTTGGGTCAATCAAACGCTGTTGTGAACATGCAGAAAGGACTTTGACACCAGTGACTGTACTTGACTACGCAACACATAATTGCATGTAGTAGCCTAAGGTAATCAGCAGAGGGAGACAGAACCAAAGAATACTGAATGAAATGTGCAAGATTGTACACTTGTTTTTTTCTCAGTAAACGCTTTACACTTTTTCTATGCCAGGTAACTTAACAGTTATTGTCACGTTTTTCAACTTGAACAGCATTTATATTTAAAAGGCAAAACAGTACAGATTTCTAATATCTGCTGCCATAAAATATTATTTGCTATCTATTCCTATTAACATTTCTAAATTGGTGCATTTTGGATGAGACAGGTGGATATTTAAACATTTTTTTATTTTTATTAAAAATAATTTTCATAAATTGAAATAAGGCTGAAATTAAAAAAATATTAGAGGAAAAAGTAAAACTTAAAAAACTAAAATGAGAAATGTGGCCTTGGCAAATAACTAAAATAATATAAAGTACTAAAATTACAAAAGCTGAAATAAATTAAAGTTAAATCACAAGACTAATAAAAATGACTAAAGCACAAATCAAAATTACAATTACTGAAACAAACTAATATTAAATTATAAAATATATAATGACAATGAATGAGGCATTTATATAGCACTTTTATCTACTACTGTACACCCATATAAAAAAATAAAAAAATAAATAAAAATGAATTCAAAATATTAATAAATAATATACTAATATATAAATAGTACTAAAATAACACTGAAACCAACAGGACTTAGTTTTTTCTGACTTATTATAATCAGTGTCCTTTTCTACTGAACATTAAAGTACATTTTTTTGTTTAAAGACAGATTAAACAGTAATTATGTGTAATATTAAATATCATCATACTGGTGTCAGTCAAACAAAACATGTTCATGCATTGTTTGAATTTGTGTACAGGTAGATAGAGAGTATGCTGTTCAAAAGGCTCTGTCTTCTGTTGGCTTTCCCGTTCCTCACCCTGTGATGTACTGCACAGATGCTAGTGTCATCGGCACAGAGTTCTACATCATGGAGCATGTACAGGTACTCGTACCCTGTGGAAGTTACCTTGATTGTTAATTTAATTTATGTTGTTACAATGTTGGACCATATCTGAGTTAAATATAGCCACATTGAGCCAACATTTCTCAGTTTTTGAATTCTCTTTTAGATTCAATCTAACAGCTCTAGCACTTCAAGTTATGCACTCTGCCAGAAGGGGGCAGTCATGATTGATTTTTCGCCTCACCTTTTTAGTCCGTGTAGTTTTCAATGGTTTAAGAATGGAGGAACATCAGGGGTGATGTTATTCTGTATATGTATGTCTTCACATCAGGGACGTATATTCAGGGACTTGAGGCTCCCAGGGGTCAGTGCGGCTGAGCGAACAGCTTTGTATGTGGCTGCAGTGGAGACTCTAGCCAAACTTCACTCTCTGGACGTTGATACACTCAGCCTCCTGGGATACGGAAAGGGGTCAGGTTATTGTAAAAGACAGGTGAGCTAAAGACATTATCAGTCATTATGTATTGAGCTGAAATCATTTGTTTAAATTCAGACTATTATTATACTCTACATCTATTGTCATCTTTTAACCTGGCAAGAAACTTATTTTTGAAATTGTCTTGTTTTCAGGTGTCCACATGGACAAAGCAGTACAAAGCCTCTGCCCACAAAGAGAATCCAGCCATGGATAAACTTTGTGATTGGCTAAGCCACAACCTGCCAACCAGTGACAATGAAGTGTCCCTTGTTCATGGAGATTTCCGAATTGACAACCTGATATTTCACCCTACAGAGGTACTAATACCTACGATAAGTCAAGTATCAACCTTTATTTATATAGGTATTAGCGCTTTATACAATACAGGTTATTTCAAAGCAGCTTTACAGTGATAAACGGGTTCAATAATGATCAATGATGCAAATAGAGATCAATTCTGCTGTAAAGCAGCTCTAGAAATACAATAGTGTCATTGTTCAGTTCAGTGTTGATTCAGTTCCTTTCAATAATTGTGTAAAGTTCCTTAATTATGGAAAGAGTTCAATTCATCTTTACAGCAGCTCTTATATGAATTATGGGCTCCCTCCATTCTGATGATTTTTTTTGTCTTAAATAATTAAACAAAATAAATAATTGATTAACGCCATAATGGTGCCTCACTGCTCTTGACTGAATAACTTTTGTAACTTTAATAAGGATAATTTTATTTAGTCAAGATTATATTCCGTGTTATTTTACATTTGATTATTCAATTTCTATACCCGAAAACTACTGTTAGACCACCTTGAAAAGCACTGTTTATTTTATTTGCACATTTGCTCTTGCTATTGTATTTATTTGTGCTATTGCTTGTAGCTTGATTATTTGTTCTTATTTTCTTTTTTTATTTGACAGTAGTCCTTATTTTTCCTGGACATAGCACTAAAACCGTAATACAATCTGTACCGTGAGTAATTTGAACCGTTACACCCGTTTAAAAGTTTGAAAATCAAGCATCAAATAATATATATAATCTTTTGTACAATTATAAATGACTTTACTGACACTTTTGATCAATATATGTGTCTTTGTTGAATAAAAGTATTCATTTTTAAAAATGCTATGTCTATTTGTTGGACTTAATATGAAGTAATGGAAATTCCTCCATCGAATCTTGGCAATCAAGTTTAATGCAAAGTGAAAATGTTTCATTATTACAGTGGCATTACCTTTTTAGAGCCTTAAGACTTTTTAAGCTTAAATACCGTTATCAGCGGATGATTTATTACAGAGAGAATTGTAAAGATCAAGTAAATCAAAACCAACTGGCAGAGCAAGTCTGAAATTAACTACCCATTATAATGTCACATGTCTTTTAGCAGAACATTCTTAATAAGCTTATTGAAACTCTATTTTCCCACATAATATTTTGTAATGATGGGTAATAGATATAACAATGTGTTTCTGTCAATCAAACCAAAAAAAAAAAAACCTCCTATGAAAGAGTTCAGACTTTTACATGTGGAAACATATGGGTCTCCTGAAAGGTTTATTATCTCTCTTCAGGCTCGTGTGCTGGCTGTGCTGGATTGGGAACTGTCCACTACTGGACAGCCAATAGCAGATTTGGCCTATTTCCTCATGCCACACTATTGGCCCAGCCACTACAAAGTCATCAGCACAATGGGCGGAGTTACAGGAGTCGAGGGTGGAGAATCTCTTTTTTTTTATTTTCATTTTTTATTTAAAAAATATTTTTGTAGAGTTAAAGGGATAATTCATTATTTACTCACACTCATGTTGTTCCAAACCCATAAGGCTTTGATTAATTGGTTTTACGATGCCTTTGTAACCCTTTTAGATCTTTTAAGTTTTGGTTACCTGGACTTTCTGTGGAGGGGCAGAAACCTCTCAGGTTTCATTAAAATATCTTAATTTGGGTTTTAAAGATGAACCAAAGTCTTATGGGTTTAGACCACCATGATGGTGAATAAATGATGTCAGAATTTCCATTTTTGGGTTAACTAACCTTTTAAGGAAACAGTGTCCTTTTATGTTATTTTATTATTGCTCTCTAAATTTTAGGTTTTAATCCATCTGTTGCTTTTGAACAGGAATTCCCTCTTCAGATGACCTGATCTCCATTTACTGCTGTTGTCGAGGGATCCCAAACTCTCTCCCCCAGCTAAACTTCTTTATTTCCATGGCCATTTTCAAAATGGCTGCAATTGCACAGGTATTAAGTTCATGCAGGCCACGTCAAGCCATTGTTGTTAAAACAAAGTTAAACCGTTTGTGCCAATCAGGACGAGGCCGAGGGCTGTGAGAGAGCGGCGCGAGGCCGGTGGCGTGATTGATAATGAGCGACACCTGCTCGACGCACCGGTCTCTCTCGATCTTCACTGTTGTCGCTCCTACTTTATGCTTCTGCTCCTCCATGAGAGATACGAGACCGATGCGTTGCGCAGGTGTCGCTCATTATCAATCACGCCACCGGCCTCGCGCCGCTCTCTCATGGCCCTCGGCCTCATCCTGCTCGCCACAGTCATAGGCTGCGTTTACACTTGGCATTAACATGCGACCTGTATCCAGATGTTGTCCACATACACATTGAAAAGACAAGGAATAATCGGAATCGGAATTTTTTAATGTTTTAAATGTTGAATGTTTTTATTGTTTCAGCATGTTTATCAATCTCCCATTTCTGTCAATATAGTCATTGCAAGCTATAACGCCAAGATGATCGATGATGTGACTTGTTTAACATTAACAAGTTATTTTTGTATGATCAACTCTGGAAGTATTCCTTCATTCAAAAAACTTAATTTGATCTAAGACTGGAGATTGCACAGGAAAGTAAAGCGAGTCAGTGAAAGCAATTGGTACATTGTTTAATTGGTATCATCTTTACTCTTAATCTGGTGTCGTGCCACAGACCTAATTTAAATATTATGCAGGAAACAGAAATCCGATCGGTTATCCAGATACAGAGGCTACTTAATTTGAACAAATGTAAACGTGCCATGTCCTGATTGGCTAATGATCCGATCTGCTTGATCGGATCACGGTGATCGCATGTTAATGCCAAGTGTAAACGCAGCCATATTTCTCTAAGATTATTACATGATTAATGGACATTTAATATCATTCTGATTTTAAATATTCATTATCTGAGGGAAAAAGGAGAGTGTAGTACAATGAGAGACATGAAACGAGCACAGCTACCCTACGGTGCAAAATTTTGGGATCAGGAAGATCTTTTTTATTTAATAAAATTAATACTTTATTCAGCAATAATGCATTAAATTGATAAGAAAAATTACAGTAAAAACATTTATAATTTTACAAAAAAATCCGTTTCCAATAAATGCTGTTCTATTAATTTCTATTCATCAGAATCCTGACAAAATGTATCGTGACATCCACAAGAATGTTAAGCAGCATAATTGTTTTCAATATTGATAATTATAGGAAATATTTCTTGAGCATAAAATCAGCATATTAGAATGACTTCTGAAGAATCACTTGACTCTAAAGACTGGAGTAATGGCTGCTTAAAATCTCTGTTTTACCAGCAGGAATAAATTACATTTAAAAATATATTCAATATTTTATATTTTAAATTATAATACTATTTCCCAATATAAAAGATAAAAAGAGTTATTCAAAAACATTAAAAATATCTTACCGACCCCAAACTTTTAAATGGTAGTACATGAAGGAAATCAGGTTCTTGGAAAAACGGTCTACTGGTCTACATACTACAGTATGTTTGACTACAACTGACCAATCAGAATCAAGTTGTGGCAAGTCGGCCTTGTCCTGCTTGTCACAAAGTATTCCAGAGCCATGTATTAAAATGAGAAAAACATATTTAATAAACATATTCTATGAAGGTAGATGATTTTACTCTCAGTATGTCAGTTGTATGCAGTAGTTCATGGTTGTGAATGACTGGTGAACCTTCTGTTTATTTTGTCTTATGAAACACAACTATACACAGGGAAAATCACACAGGTGCTAAACTTATTCAGCAATCAGGACCAATAATTCTCTTTCTCTCCCCATTTTATGCAAGGGGATTTATGCAAGACATTTGTTGGGCAATGCCAGTTCAATGAACGCAGCTGAGTTTGGAGAGAGCGTGGAGCCGTTAGCCGAGCTGGGTTTACAGATTGCCTTCAGGTACAATCTCAACTCTTCATGCACATTAGAGGAATTACTTGCATGACAGATCATCTCTTAATGGTTATTTTCAGTTTTCCAATGTCCAAAAAGACTTTCTAAGGATATCTTTCATTATTTCCATTCGACAACCAGTTTTGTACTGTCACCCCCCTTTTTGAGCGTTGACGTGAAAATGCACTACCCAAACTTAAACGGTTGTAATTCATGAACCCTTTGGACTAAAGACTTACGGTTGATCTCTTTTAAAAGAAGACACTTGGCAGATTATTGCTGAACTGGAATAAATTAATAGAATTAAATTATATAAAAGTTGTTTAAGTTTATTGTTATGAAAATATAATAAAATCTATTTTTTTCTTTTATTAAAAATATATATAAATTAATATAGGTTTCAGCCTAAAAATGACAGAAAGTCAAAGCCATATATCTAACCAAGTTGTGTTCCAAATTTGAAGTTCCCATGAGATTTTGTTTAGGCGTAATACCAAAAATACCCACCGGGTGACATTGAATTCCATTGAATTTAATTGTGTGCATTCTGCCATAACATATTAATAAATTTCTGTCCAAATATCACTTCTGTCACAAAATATGGAACCTTGAGACTGGACCTTTCTGACAATATGTGTTTTGTCATGATTAGAAAAGGTTTTGATCATTAATTATGAAATATGATGATGCCCAAAAGGGGCGGGGCCTGATAAAATAATTTAGAGTACCGTTTCTATGGTAACGCAACATTAAATTTCAAAATGGTTTTCACAGGATGAATTCTGAGTTCGTAAGCTTTCAAATGATACCTAATTTATGATAACTACTAAAATATGTGATGTAATAAAAAAGGTGATAAAAATAATAATATATTTTAGAGGATAATATATATAATATACTTTTTAGAGGATAATATTATTTTATATTTTTTTATTGACAAATACAAGATTATATATGTTTTGTGAACTTTTAGCATGCAAATCAAAGTTTGAATGATTACATTTACATTTACATTTACATTTAGTCATTTAGCTGACGCTTTTATCCAAAGCGACTTACAATTGCTATATATGTCAGAGGTCGCACGCCTCTGGAGCAACTAGGGGTTAAGTGTCTTGCTCAGGGACACATTGGTGTCTCACAGTGGATTCGAACCCGGGTCTCTCACACCAAAGGCATGTGTCTTATCCACTGCGCCATCACATGATTAAAAGTGTGGTTGTTGACTTTTTGTTACAAAGGTGAAAACTCCTGTAATGATACAGATTTTTTGATGCACACTCTTGTCATATATTAATCCATTGCTCTTCCAAAATATATTTTTTTCTGCAAAATCATCAACAAATATGTATTCTTGAGTCTTAGACCTTTCCAACGATATATAGTTTGTCATGACTAGATTAGGATTTAATAGTAATATATTGAAGTAAATTTAGGTTGCCTGTATACGGGCAGGTGACAGTGTGTTTTGGTTTTATTTTGTGGCTTATCTTTGAAGTTGTTTCGGAAACAGCAGAATATGTAATTAAAGGTGTTTCCATGTAAGCAGGGTGTATAATTATCGGTTTTATTTTTATTCTCAGGGTATGTTGTTTGAAATTTTGCTTGGATGCAATTATAAATAATTCTGGTATTTTATAAAGGATGTGTTTTTTGATTGCAGCCCCACATTATCCCTGCCGGTCTCTGATCAGCTGTTCATGCAGTCACCCAAAGGTCAGGTTGTCCTTCAGCATGTGAAAGAGTTCATGAGAAAGCACATACTTCCTGCGCAAAAGGTCAGCACTGCCGTCAGCTGTGTGGAAAAATCCTCACGAGAGTACAGAAAGATATGATGTCAAAACAGCTTTCATATTATCAGGAGATGATCTGGTTATTTGAATTTATGCAAATATAAAATGCAAAAAAAAGTCAATTTTTTACAATTTTTTAATTCTAGTTAAAATTATTATTTTATTAATTAAAAAATTATATAAATACAATAAAATTATAATGTATTTGATTAATAATAATAATAATAATAATGATCATTTATTTGTTTGTTTGTGTACAATTATATTGTTTGTGTGTTTAATTACTATAAGGAGAATCTTATTTCCCCCTTTTATTTTCTCTTGTATAGAAAGTAAAGGAGTACTATGCCAAACACAAGGACACACCAGAGAGATGGCACACACCTCCTGTGTTAGAGGAGTTGAAGGTGATGATACATAGAATCATTGGAATATTATATAGTACCGTCATATCAAAACTTATACTGCTGTTTGGGGTCAGTAAGATTTACATTAAATTGATCAGAAGTGGCAACAAAAAGACTTGTACAAGAATCCATCATGGTTTCCACAAAAATATTAAGCAGCACAACTGTTCTTGAACATCAAATCAGCATATTAGAAGGATTTCTGAAGGATCATGTGACAGTGAAGACTGGAGTAAATTATACCAACCCCAAACTTCATCAGTAGTGTAGCTGCAAAGAATAATGTATCTAATTGAACTGGAGTGAGTAATATTTTCACATATTTTCACGATGTATCCATGTGAGCAGGCAAAGGCTCGAGCCGCAGGCTTGTGGAATTTGTTTCTTCCTGCAGAGAGTGGCCTCTCTCAGCTGGATTATGCTCATATCGCAGAAGAGACCGGACACTGCTTATACGCCCCCGAAGTCTTCAACTGCCAAGCCCCAGGTGGGTGTGTGCCTCTGCATGGGTCAGAAATGTGTTTGTTTGTATGAGGCTTTTTGATTTTGGCTTAAATCTACTTAAGGTACACTTCTTACTTATAATATATTTAGTGTATTATTATATATTATAGTAGAGAATAATAAAAGTAACATGAAATGTAACAAGTTTTACAACCGTAATTAGTGAAAATCAGATTTATCAGAGAAATGTCATATTTTGAGTATATCTACATGTTTTTTTTTGTCGATACTGATATTTGTTTTTATATTTAGTGTATATTTCATGTCATAGCATTACATTTGGTGTGATTTGTAGACGTATTTTCTATTTAAAACAGAAAATCTCGCTCAATAATACATGTGTCAGCAATCGACATAATTGTATTTACACTACTGTTCAAAAATGTGGGGTTAGTAAGATTTTAAATGTTTTTGAAAGACATTAGCCTATTATGCTCATGAAGGCTGCTTTTATTTGATCAAAATAAGTAAAAACAGTAATATTGTAAAATATTATTACAATTTAAAGATTTCTATTTTAATATATTTTAAAATGTATTTTTTTGTGTGTCTGCCCTATAGTCTGACCTTAAATTTGGAACAGCAGTGTACATTCTGAGTGACTTATGGTACTATTGATACAGTAAATGTAAATTTTAACAGACACTGGGAATATGGAAGTGCTGCACCTGTTTGGCACTGAGGAACAGAAGAGACTCTGGCTGGAGCCCTTGCTGAGAGGAGAAATACGGTCCTGCTTCTGTATGACAGGTGATGCTTATAAAACAACTTATTTTCAAAATGTACTGACTAACTGATCAGTTTTAACGAAGCTTATTATAATTAAGCTGGTTTCTGGTTCATCTGACTGACTGGACATTTTTTAAAACTGTTAATAATTGTTTTGGTTACACTTTATAATAACTTTATAATAACTGCATGCTATGGATATTAGTTAAGCATTAGTAAATAGTTAATTCATCATTTATAAAACATTAATATACATTAATAAGCAGTTTATAAATACAGCTATAAATGCTTTATTCTTGATTTATAATCATATCTATAATGTGTTTAATAATTTTATTTTCATACATTATTAATGATCAGTTTATAATTTCTAAATTATGTATAACATTATTTACAAACCAGTTATTTAGGAGTTGTCAGTGGTTCATAAGATCATTTAGTGTAAGTAAATAATAATTGTGGCCAACGTGTTTTGGAGAAAAACATTTATTTTATAATGTGATTTCCCCCACTTTCAATTCTTTTACTTCAATGAAAGGGTAGATTTTTGGCAATTTTTTGAATGAAAGATCAAAAGGATAAACGATGCAGATTTATTTTTTACAGCCAGTTTTGATCATATTTACCAGGGGTGCCAATTAATTCTGAGCACGACTGTAGCTGTCATACAGACGATAGCTGTAATTCTTACTTGTCTGTGTGTGTAACAAATGCCAGATTTCAAATGAAATATCTACGCCAGGTTATCATTTCCGCCTTTACAGCCAGTCTCTCTCTTTTTTTTTACTAGCAAAGAACCAGGAGATTATCCTCTACCACCTTTTTGACTTTTGACAAGGTTCTCTATTGTCCGCAACAATATTCAAAGCCACCCCCACCCTTTTAATTTACAAACACTAGAATTGTCCATAGATTAAATTATGTAACTAAAATAATAATAATTCATGTTAAAATAATTAAGTGTCATGGAGTTTTAAGATATTATTCATTTACATGACTTTTTCAGGTCTAGAAATCATACTTTTAAAAATTAGGCTCTCTCATATATTCAGGGTTTCCAAGACTATGTTGAGGGGGTGAATTAAAATAATACATACCTTGTTAAATGTTTTCAGCTCTGTGAAGCAAGATAGTGTGGCCGACCGAGGATGGTCCACATTAAGACCTTTCCTATGATCAGCCAATCATTCATTCAAGCAAAAAAAACAAAAACAACTCAATTCGGTACTGGGCCTGGCTCACTGTCTAGACTGTGAAGCGGCTCTCTGTTTGCACACAATGTGTGCACAGTACACCACTTTTCAGACTGTGCGCAGTGTGCGGCAATACTGATTTTAGTTATCTTTTGTGTCTTTATTGCGCTTAAACAAACAAAAACACACACAATTATGTCAAAATGCCAGTTTTTGTATCCTCGTAAGCAGCCTCAAATGACTTGAGTTTTAAATTAGCGTAAAGAGATGACAGAAAATTGGATGGGTGTCAAATCAGCATCATATGCTTCAGGTCTTAAGTGACAACATCATAATTTACCTGCTGAAATCTGTGTTATTAATGTTATTCAAAGAACAAATAAAAAAAAGAAAAGAAAAAGAGAAAAAATAAGTTGCTGATCTCGTCTGAATAGCTTTTGTAGCTTTAATAAGGATTCATACCTATTTAATTAATATAGTGAAAGCTTTGAAGTGTTTTTACATTGGATCATGTTATTCAATTTCTGTAGTATTTCTTGCCTGAATACTGCTGTTAGACCTACCCTTGCATTGTTTATTTCATTTTCTATTTGTCTTCTATTGTATTTGTTTGTGCTATCGCTTGTAATTTGTTTATTTGTCCTAATTTTATTACTTACTGTTTACTTGTCTTCATAAATATTTTGAAATGTATATGAGTTTTTAATATGCTATAAAAATTGGAATTGCTATAATTACTAATCTCATACCCAGAATAATAATAATAATAATAATAATAATTTAATAGACATCAGTAGCAGTATTGGTATCGGTACTGGCCTTCAGCCATTGTACTTAGTAAAAGATGCCATTTAACACATATTTAAAATATACCATCTTTGTTGTTTGTTTCTACATTAATTTGAAGATTCAATGTGAAATGATGTATTATAATATAAACATATATACAAACTTTATAAATATGTACAAACTTACATGTTAATGTTAGGTGCATTTAATTATGGAAATTACAGAAAATAATTTGATTTAATTAGTTATTTAAAAAAATATATTTACACCACTACTATTTTTAATAATTTTAAGTAAATCCTCTTGAGGCCCCTTTGAAGTTTGCTAAACGCCCCTTGCTCTGTTTGAGAACCACTGCCCTATTGGCTACCAGCCAAACCCTTATCATTTGGTTCTCAAAAATATAACCAAATAAATAACTATTTTGTGAATGTGCATCTTTAAAAACACATTGTCCCTAAAACCAGACTTTTACATAATATTAAAACATTTTTCAATAACATTTCTTTACTGCTTATTTTTTCTAAAACAATTTTTATGACTGAACCTGATACTCTGTCTTGTTTTTTTTTTTTTTGTCTTAGAGCCAGATGTTGCTTCAAGTGATGCCTCAAACATGGAGTGCACCCTTCACAGGGACAAAGACCATTTTATCATCAACGGCAAAAAGTGGTGGAGCAGCGGTAAGTGTGTGAATGTCACAGAATGAGATCGAAAAGTAGAAGGCTAGAAGAAATATTTTGTTTGTCAGTTGTCAAGAAAAAAAATGTAGATTTTTTTTAGGGTTTCTCCCCTGTGGAGACTAAACACGTTAAAAGGAACACTGAAACAGCAGGAGTTCCGATTTCTTAGCCTTAGTATTTTAACCAATCTTTCACCACAAAGACATAAAGAAATATATCACCAGAATGATTCATCCCACAAAACGACCATGTTCGTCCAAATCTTCACGATGACTGGCATGACATTTAAAAACCATTTAAGATGTTTACACAAACCAGCTATGCAGAATCTGTGAACGATAAACACAGACTTGGGGACCTCAAAGCGCTCGCAACGGGTGGCAAAGCAGAAACAGACCCATTAGTCGAAGTTCCCGCCTCACAGCTTCAGAGCTAGATCTGAGCCACGAGCATAAGCCTGCCATGATCTCTTCCTGCCTTTGACAAGATTCAGGAAAAGTCACATTTTGAAGGATTTTCCCACTGTAAATGACAGGCTAACATTATTTTTGTAAAACTTCCAGTTTGTGGCTTGTCTTTTAACTCATGAAGATTCAGCTTTTAAGTGGAAAATGAGTCATTTTACACCGAATCCGTTTGAATGAACAGTCAGCCCTCTGAGCTGTAGACTCATACTCTCTTGCTTTCATTTTTATCCGTATTTTTAGGATAGCTGACCGCAGGCATGCATAATTGCATTTTGTTGATGTGTTGACTGAATTTAAATTTATGTGATGAAAAGCAGTTTTACCGTTTACTGTGGTGAGATAACATCAATGATCAGGGTTTAAAATGGCATTTTATCCTGTTTGCAGTGCTGAAGGTTGTTTTTTAATCTGTATGGGATGTTGCTTTGGTATTTTCCTCTTAGACATTGTCCCCTGTAGAACATTCCAGATGGTTCTAGCCATGGGTCTTTGAGGATGTTTAATTCAGGAGGGCCCCGAAACCACAAAGCAAAGGACCAAAGGCCTGTTGTTCTCTATCATCCCACCAAATTAACTTCATAAAGTCTGAACTGACTTTAAACTGCCCCATGAAATCTTATTTTATTATTTCTTTTAAACTTTTAACTTCTTTTCTATCTATCGTTCTATCTATCTATTATTCTATCTATTGTTCTATCTATCTATTATTCTATCTATCGTTCTATCTATCTATTATTCTATCTATCTATCTATTATTCTCTATCGTTCTATCTATAATGGTTAAAATAATTTTTTATTGAATCTTATTTCACTCTAAAACATCACGTTTCGGTAAATGGGTTGCAAATTTTTCTTGTTGAATATTGGTCTAAAAAGATTACCTTGTTAAAGTTAAATCTACTGATTTTTTTTATTTTGTTGCATGTCTTTGCATCAAGACTACCATTGCATGTAGTAGTTTCCCCTCTAAAAACCCCTTTCACATGAAACAACATTTTGTTACCTCATAAATCCTGTTATACGTCCTGTCAATCCTGTCATAAATCAGAAATACGTCTTATAACAGACGTTGTGTATTGTGAAGTTTACGGGTGGTCGGTTGACAGTTATGGGAGAAATATCTTCAGATAGGAATAGTGACAAGTTGTGAGATCTTTTTGTCTGATCTGACTTGTCACCAAAGTTGTTTTGTGTCTCTCTGAGGAGTTTTAAAAACCTCTCATCAGCTTATGTGGAAACAGTGATCTTTGTGTCTTTGAGAAATGGAAATTCAAGCTTTTCAGTGCTATCTCTTGCCCTGTTAAACTCGTGCAGATGTACAGATTCATCAGTACAAAGGGTACATTTGAAGTATGGCAAATCCAAATCATTTGGTTACAAGATGAGTCTGTTGTGTGTAAGTGCTTCATATCTCCTGTTTTTGAAGATGTACAGATGTTGTTTTCCACTACTATCATAAACCACAATCAGTTCTGGGGATTGCTAAACATATCTTTATTGTTGACACATGTGGAGTGAATTTCAAACAGTTAATCATAGACAGTTTGGTGTAATAACATTCAATGGCCAAACACTTTTCACCTGGGAGCCTTCGGCAAGTATGGCTAATTCTGTTTAACTACTTTTAGTGGAAAAACACTTTTTAGTAAAAAAAAAAAACATTGAAATATGTGATAAGATTGGATTAAAAGTATTGTTTTATTGATAAGAACTCTTGTTTTTCATGTCGTTGTCTTGCTGGATATGGGTAGTTGTTGTTTAAGTTTCATTGGTTTTCCTAGGCACGCTTGCAGTATGCAGATAGAAATGACATGATTTTAATTCAACATGATTTCTATTACACGAGAGTAGATGTTGAACCTCATGCTGATTTGTACTCGGCTTTCGCCAAGATAAGCACAAACTAAGATGTAGCTTTACAGTAACCTATGCTTCTCTCTCTCCATCTCTCCATACATTACACTTCTTTCCATATGGTGATGTGAATCTCCTTCTGTCCGGCGTTAACGGCTGCAGTATACTTGGCGCGTCAGTACACACAAAGGCTGCAACTACAGTATGGTCCCCCCAGTGGACCAGCACGACAACCGTCTGGATTGAGCCGAGTAGGGGACATCTCTAGGGTCTTCAAGTGGGCACCTTCCGTCCTCAGTGTTTCGTCGACTAGCCCACGACACCTCTAGAGGGCTCGACAGTGACTCTGGCGTCCCAGAGTCACCCCCCTCCGTCCCCCACTCAACTCAGCCCAGCTTACTGACCTTTACATCCCTCCTGCTGCTGAGGTTGCTCCTTCCTCGTAGTTCACGTGTGACCTAACCGCAATCTCACAATCTCTCCGCAACCCAACCATACGCGCCAACCCGTTTGACTAAGGCTGTCGAGCCCCACTGTCTTCGTTAAAGTAGTTTCAGTGGCAACGGTTCCGTATGGCATACTACCTACCGCAAAAACACAATATCTGCCCAAACAACCCTCCTTCACGCGATATACTCAGGAACGTAATAACTGTAATTACTATGCAAACCATACAAATAAACCAACATACTCTTCGAGTTTTTCAAGGATTCTACGAAACTGTAGCGTGGCGGCCTGTACACAGCCAGCCAGAATCTTTCCGTCTCAACCACAGCCAGTTGCTGTTCCTCTCTGCTGCTTCAGATAAGTTCTTTACTGTGCGACGCAAGTCTTGGCCACTGAATCCGACGTCTCTGAGGAACCGGGTTGTAGAGTGTGCCACAAATCCTCGACAACCCACTTCCGCTGGATAAACCTGGACTCTTCATCCTCGCTGTTCTGCTTCAGTGGCCAGATGAGCATACCGCAGTTTCTTCCTCTCATATGCCTCATCTACAGCATCCTCCCATGGCACTGTTAACTCTATCAGTTGAACAATGTGTGCTGATCCAGACCACAAAACAATATCTGGTCGGAGGTTAGTGGTGGCAATCTCAGGTGGAAAAATTAGCCGTTGATCAAGATCAGCCAGCATCTTCCAGTCCCCAGCAGCTTCCAGTTGTCCTGGGCGAGAATTGGTTTTAACACCTTTTCTTGGTGGTTGCTCGCCTGGGCGGAGGAATATTGTCTTCTGTGTGTAATGTTTTGCTAGAACAGGTGGCAACTTATTGGTCATGTTGCGCTTGCCTTCCAATGCTAAAGCCAAACATCGCAGTACTTGGTCATGGCGCCAAGTAAACCGACCCTGGCTAAGAGCCACCTTACATCCTGTCAAAATGTGCCTTAACCCTCTGGGGACCAAGGGGTTTTTGGGGCCCTTGGGATGTTTTGACATGCACTGACATTTGTGCTTTTTTCAGTTATTTATAAACATGTTAATGGCAAAGGTGTAAATTCACTCTATATAGCACAAACGGGGCTACCATAATCTGTGAGCAACATGTATGTACATGTTTGTATTTTTGAGAGAATATTATTTATGCATGGTTATTGAAAAACTTAAAAATATAAGTTTCTGAAATAAGGCCACAAAACACATATTGATTATTTCTTCACAAGACCTTTGAAAATTGTATCACATAGTCTAGAATATTTGCTCCAAAACTATGTGAGAATCATCCTGACTACTCATTCAGATAAGTCAATAAAGTCTTTTAGAATGTGTATGACGTGTTTTGTTTGAGAAAGCTTTATGCGAGGAGGCGTGATCTCTCATTAATATGTATGGCATTTCACACCTGAGAAAGACAAAGACCCTCCCATAATGGCCCTATTAGGTGCTATCAGGCCATATCATTACGAGGAGCCTTGCACAAAGAATGAGGAGATTTAAAAAAGAATGGCTTTTAGATTGTTTGGATTTATTTACAAGACAACATAATCCAAAGATACACAACAAAGGACAAAAAAGCACATTAGTAAACACACTGATCTAAAGACAGAAGCTTGCACAGTCACACAGCATGGTCCCATTCCTGAAACATAGTACATACCTGTCATTTCCAAGGTGTTTGATTTTTCATTACAGTCTCCTGTGAATGGCATTTTGTCCCTGTAAAAAAATAAACAAACACCTGTGAACATGCTGATATCAAGAGAAACTATATGGCTGCACGACTTTGGGCATGCATTGTAGATCTTTCTGGTTAAAATTGCTTTTTAATTATATATATATATATATATATATATATATATATATATATATATATATATATATATATATATATATCACACACACACACACACACACACTGCTTAGAATTAGAAGTGAACACACCCATTCTAAAGTTGACTAAAAATAGGAATAAAAAATCTTAATGCCTTAATTAAAAAAATGAGGAAAACTCCAACCTTTAGGGACATGAATAATGTCCCTGAATTCTTTGTGAATGAATAATATATCGCAAATTAAATTAAATGTTCTTGTTTATTCAGCTACTGCGGGACATATTTGGAGTCATGTTTATTTGTTACTTATGTAAAGCTATTTTAATTTATATATATATATATATATAATATATAAAATATTTTTTGTCTGTATTTTTAAAATGAACAGTTTAATCAGTTTATTTATTGAGCAAAAAATGTTTTTATTTATTTATCAAAATAAACCAAAAACAGTACAAACTTTGCTAAAATGATTGTTTTGAACAAGTATTAACTTAATCAATTATTAAAAACATATTATGTTAGCTTAAGTATTTGTATAAATAATTTGTACCTTTTGCCTCATTCTGGTGAGCTTTTTACCCTGTGTGTGGGGTAAAGGAGCCCCCTCTCCACCTCATACAATTATAAGATTTTCAAACAAACCACTTTTATGATTTATTTTCACACAAAATCTGTTGCTTCATTAATGTTCAATAAAAACATATCTATTTTTTTTCTGCAACCGTACACTATGGGAGTAGTGAAAAGCATATTTTGGAATACACGACACAACATTTGTCCAGATTTTTGCCCTGATTTACAGTTTGGAAGACTCAGCACTAGTTGCCGTAAGAGAATTGACTCAGAATTTAGTTGACAATTTTCACAGAATATAGCATAGTGTATGATTTTTTTTAAAGCTCCGGATTCCATTTAGTTGGAGGAAATCAAGCATGCATGATATTTTGAGCCGATTTTAGAACACACATTGTTTTAATTTGTGATGCGTCTCCTAGCAACGAGGCACATGTATCTGCATGGGTTTCCTCGCCTAATGCCATGTATTCCATTGGTCAGTACAGTCTTTTGTCATTGCTAGTTGTGTGAAAATAATATCTCATAGCACTCTTCCTGTCATTGTTTTCTGAATGAACCTTCTGAACGTTTTAGACATTAACTCATCGCTATGAGCAAAAACAGAACCAGACAGCTGTCGTCTTTACCCTTTGGCCTTCTCCTCTCTTTCCTTTCAACCATTCTCATATCCTTTTCTTTTGCAACTTCCGCTACATCCACAAAGCCACAAAAATGCAAAGGCTGAACTAGCTGCCCTCTCAATGTCCCCCCCCCCCCCCCCCCACCCCCCCACATGTTTTCCTCTTTTCCTTCTTTTCACTTTTCTTTCTTGGGATAGACAATTTCCTTAGCTCCCAGCCCTATGGTGAGTTTTGTGCATGTCTGGTGCTTGACTTGAACTTCAACTTTTCACAGCTCCTTTACTCCTTCGTGCGTGTGTGCAATGGCTTCCAGACCACCCTTATCGTCACTAGAAAAAACTGGCCAGAGGAGCTGTGCAGCTTAGTGTGTTTCCATGTGCATGCTGACGCCTCTAGCATGACTTAATTGGTGAAGGCAGTGCGGTTCTTTTGAGAGTGGTAGTTACTGATTAGTGGAAAGGGGGAAAAAACTGGAGAAAAGGGATAGGGGGGTGTTGAAGGACATCATAGTGCGGAACAGAAGACAAGTGTATTTACTGTATGGAATATCAGTTTATATTACATCTAAATTAGGGCTGTTAAAAATTTAATCCAATTAATTTCTTATAAAATGACATGGTGATTGATCAAATTATTAACAAATCATTAACAAAAATAAATGTTCATGAATAAATTATATTAACACTATATATATTTTATATTATATTTATATTGTGTATACACAATAATGAATACATTATATTAACACTACATATATTTTATATTATATTTATACTGTATATTTAATATATATATAATATATATTAAATATAAATATAATATACATATATATATATATATATATATATATATATATATATTTATACTGTATATTTAATATATATATATATAATATATATATACAAAATAAAAATATTATTTCTCAAATGTTTTCAAAATTTTAATAAAATGTTTATTATTTTATAAAAAGAATAAATTAATTCGAAATTTTAATAACAACTATTATTATTATTAGGGGCCAAGCCCCGAAGGGGATAGCCCCTATTGTATCTGTTAGTTTTATTATTATTATTATTATTCTTCCCTGGTGGAAGTCTATGGCAGCCCGGTAACGCTTCCTTTTACAGTCCTGTTACCCATGTACATACTATGTACTTATTATAGTAATTACAATTACTGGGTAATAACTAGGTACTAACCCTGAACCTACCCCTAAACCTACCTGTAACCCATGTACTTACCTTATATTAGCCAGTACTTTCTAGGTAAGTACACTGTGTACACGTAAGTACGGTAACACTTTATAATAACTACACGCTAATAATCATTAGTTAAGCATGAGTAAACAGTTAATTCATCATTCATTAAGCATTAATAGACATTAATAAGCAGTTTATAAATACAGCTATAAATGCTTTCTTCTTGATTTACAAGCATATCTATAATTTATTTAATAATTGTATTTTCATCCTTTATTAATGATCAATTTATTATTTCTAAATGAATAATTGCATTTTTTATAAACAAGTTATTTAAGAGTTTGCAGTGGTTCATAAGATTACTTAGAATGTGTAAGTAAATGATTAATAAACTATTTAAATGTACATTCAGGGGGGAGGAGGGGGAGGGGGAAGGAGGGCGAGGGGGGAGGGGGGAGGAGGGCAAGGGAGGAGGGCAAGGGAGGGAGGGAAGAGGAGGGAAGAGGAGGGCAAGGGAGGGAAGAGGAGGGAAGAGGAGGGCAAGGGACGGAAGGGGAGGGCAAGGGACGGAAGAGGAGGGCAAGGGAGAGTTGCTGCTGCTTCAGGGCTTGGCCCCTGTATTGCTGCTTGCAGCTATATTTATTATTATTATTACTATTAATAACTATATCTAATAATTTATATATCTCATAAGTTATAGAATTTTAAATTATATACATTATATAATTAATGTATTATTATTATTATTGTATTTTTGGAAATTGGAAAATTAAGTGTTTGCGCATTTAATTGGAGGTGAGCGAATACATTAGAGACGCAAATGCAGAATTACTCAAGCAATAAAAAGATAGCGATGCCTCAGAGGATTACAAGACGTTATGCAATGCTAAGTTGTGAGAAACAGTCTTTGCATTGCCTTCCGTGTGGTCCCAAACATTAGGAAAGCGTGTATGAACTGTTTTACAGACACAATCTGGAACTTCATTGAAAATACTGTTTGTTTGTTCGCTTCATTTTTAATAAGTTAACAATGTTTATAATGTTTGTAAATGTTTCATTTTATTTACTGGTATTTAATATACATATAAATTAATGTAATTGTGTGCAATTATGAGGTTAACTTGTGTTTTTGGAGTAAGATTAATTTCTCTCTCATGAGATTACTTCCTCTTCTTGGTCGGGTTACGTTTCTCCATGTCATAAATCCTAGGGGCAATATTTCTAAACCATTAACTTTTAGGGCCGTGATATTTAAATGACAAATATTTAAATGACACACGCATCACACACATGACCAGCGTCGGCCAATAGTGAGCCTACGTGTAACGTGCAACACAGAAGCTTTGCGCAATATCACTACGTGAACTCACTCGAGGCCCACAGGGAAGGAAATGAATAGCTGAATAAAGTAGTTATTTTTGTTTGTTTTTTTTGCGCACAAAAAGTATTCTCGTCGCTTGATAAACTTATGGTTGAGCCACTGTAGTCACTCGGACTATTTTAACGATGTCTTTCATAACTTTTGGGCCGGCCAGTTTCGATCCCTTAAGAAGTTTATGGAGGAGTGATCCAGCTCTCAGATTTAATCAAAAATATCTTTATTTGTGTTCCGAAGATGAACGAAAGTCTTACGGGGTTGGAACAACATGAGGGTGAGTAATTACTGACAGAATTTTCATTTTTGGGTGAACTAACCCTTTAAGATGATTTCTGGGCTATTTTTTTTTTTCTACGTTAGATTGATAAATTAGGTCCAATGTTTTTACCATGTGTCATTGTCTGTTACAGATCGTTTGACATGTACTTTCACTTTACTGAAAATGAACAAAAGTTTGACAAACGATAGTACATTCATTCATAATTAATTTACACAAAACACTTTGTCAACTTTAACTCTGGTAACTTCAAGTACTTAAACTTCACTTTACACAAATAAGAAAAATTATTTTATATATCATTAATATTTTATTCAAAAAAATCAAAACATTAATTATGCATTTGAGTTGTAACTGTAGTTTAATGCATTTGTCACCTCTGAGCTGCATTAAACAGTCTAATGGCGCTTTTCCATTACCAGTAAAAGCTCAACTCGCCTCGCTTTTCGCTCCGTTTTCCATTACAGATTGTACCTCCACAATAGTACCTGGTCATCTTAGCGACGCCACAGGAAACTGCCGTGGATCCTCTCTTCGGCAACCAAACAAAGGAAAGTCTGCACCTCCTCGTTTGACCATGGAGTATTCTTACGAGTTGCCATAATAGTTGCCATAATAGTAGTAATGGGTATATCACGCAATCTCTGGCCAAACTATTTAAAAATGGCAGGGTTATTCAGGATACTTCGTCTGGTGCGTGCAATGTTGACGCAGTGAATAGTGACGATTCTCTCTGACCAATCAGCAGTCTGCAGTGTTTTCACGTCACATTTTAGTATCGCCTCAGCTCGCTCAGAACCTCGCCGAAAAAAAGTAGCCGAAAGCAGGTACAGGTACAACTTTTACACTGTGGAAAATCAAACAAAGACGAGTCGAGTCGAGCTGGTACTGTGTAGTGGAAAAGCACCATAAATGCCACTTCAGATTCTCTGTTTCCTCTGCATTGGAAAGATCAGCCCTATTGTGTCTTATTATTCTAATTGAATGTATTGATTACATGTAAGAATTTGACACAAATTATGATGTATACATTTATTTAGGTTTAAAATGGCTTAATAAAGGTAAATTTTAACTTATTGGAAATGATGATTTTTTCACAAGAATATCAAAAACTCTGGCTGGGTGGTCTCGGCGGAGCGAGACCCAACGTGGGCGGTCTCGGCGGATCTTCATGGCCATCCGCGCTGACGAGCGATAGGTCCATCATGCTGGACATATCTGCACAATCTTGATCGCCCATTGACCGATACGGTACTGGGCCTGATGGCTGGCATGACTCGAAGATACTCTGGCAGGGCGATCTAGGCGGAATGAGACTCTGGCAGGGCGGTCTCCTCTTCATGGCTGTCGCAGAGCCCAACGGTGAATGAAGACCCATTATGCCAAAGCACCCACTCCACATAATCCTGGAAGTTCCCCCGAGGCCCATCTCCGGGCAGGCGTGCTTTGGTCCCTGCCCAGAAGAACCCACAGAGGCTGGTGTCATCATAATGAACAAACGGTACTAAGTCCAAATACCTCTGTGTGTGGGCCTAGAGGGACTGATCCTTCTGGGAGAGTAGGAGAATCTGAACTGCTGCAAGATCCATATTTTGGTCTGTTGTTCTGTCACGGGCTGGTTGAAGCAGGCACGGATGCAGGATCGGAATTGACCCTTCGCAGGGAGCTTGATTGACAGGTGATCTGACCAATCATACTTCGCCATCCGCCATTTTGTCCGACAAAGCAGTCAGGAGAGTTAGTAGATTAACATGGGAGGATTTGAACTAGAAAAACGGAATGTACTTATGCCTTTTTGCGGTTAAAACAACATTCCTTCTTATGTTCATTCATGTTTATTTGATGCTATAAATGAACTAGAAGGAAGAGATGATCGGATCACGAGCAGCTTTAACTGATGCTCTACAGCGATCTGTCACGACACATTAAAGAGCCACTAAACGGTATTTATTGTTTAAATTTCTTTTAAAAAAATGACCAAATTTGAAAGGTGAGACTTTGTTTAATATGTTTAATATCAAAAGTAACCGAAAAGTAACCTGGTCTGTCCTGTCTGTCAGCGTGTTGTCAGTCCGCGATGTATTTTTCACTGCGTGAGAACATGGTGTGTGTGTGTGAGAGCAGCGTAGCTTGTCGGACATAGCGACAGTAACTAAGGGGGGCGGGTCTTTGCGAACGGTCAATTGCAGCTGTGTTTATTAAACAAACTAGATAATAACTGACAGGATACAAAGAGAACACGAACGGAACAACCAGGCATGTAGCGACAACGACAGACAAGGAACAGACTGAAACACGGGGCTTAAATACACAGAACAGACAAGGAAAACGAGACACAGCTGGGACAAATGAACTCATAATGACTTGATTAACAAGACAACAGGTCATAGGGATTAAATCAAAGAAACATAGGTACAAACTGGGTGACACAGGCAAAAGAAACAGACATTAAACGTGACAATATCGCACACCCAAGTTTCAACTACTGTATGTAATGAGTAAAACAACTTTCGTACCGTCTTCTTTTAAGCACCAATATAATGTAATAACTAATTCACAAACATTTTTGCATTAAGTAATGTAATTATTTATCACAGAATAAGGCAGAACATCTATTTAATAGTTTCTATACGGTAATAAAGGCTATGTTAATTAGCACTGCATTATTCATATACTTTAATGTTATGAAAATACCTCCATCTGCTCCAGAGATGGCTTGGAAAAGACATAAACCATAAATTGTATTAATTGTGTGTTTATTGTCTTCAGGTTTCATCAGTCAAAACTTGTATGCTTTTTATTCAGCTACAGCCATATCTATATAAGGGTTCCCATATAACTGATTTTAGAATGTAGCCTTCAAATGTTTTTAAATTAAGCAATCATTGCTTTAAAAATATCAAGTGAAAAGTCAGTAATAAAATGAACAACAATATCTTTTTTTTTTTATTCCCTCCATTGCTATTATTATTACTGTCAATCATTTCAGTTTCAGGAGAGACTAATGGAACGATAATTTAGTGGATTCACTCTCTTATTCATACGTGGTTGTCACTCCTGAAACCGTGCACTGTGTAATGTGTTAGCAGCATGAAAAACATCTTTTATTGAAATAGTGAATGGGATATAATACAGAAAGCTCGTAAAGTGTGCTCCCTTTAATCACTGAAGCTGTCAAAAACTTCAGTTTCGGTTCTGCACTCTTGTGAAAACTCAAACTTATAATCAAAGAAGCACAATGAATCTCTTATTTACATTGTGTCTACACTTTGTTGGTTATAATGTAAGAATTCTTTATTAGAGCTCAGTGAGCTCGGCCTGAAAGAAAGCTCCAACGTTTTGAGCGGAGGGGATTCTGACTAACTATCTGATTGGCCACTGCATTCATGCACTCAACAGAGTTTTCTGTGATTGGCTTCAATGCTGCAAAAACAACAACAATGGACAACAGTGCCTGGCGGCTTGAGAATGCAAATAGGTTCACCTTGAAATAGGTTCCAAGGTGCAGGTGTTAAATAATAAAAAATAAAAAAAAAGTTATCTCCGTGGAAACTTCAAAAACGTGAATATGTGAAAATGCCGACGGCGTGCACATGCGTATTACGTGTTTAGTCTATAGGTAGCAAGGGGTTCATATGCTGGCACAGGTCCCGGCGCAGGCCCCCTGCTCTGTGAACGTGCCACCGCTTTGCTTTCATCAACCCATGGTGTTCAACTAGGTGCGGTAGCTCAGCGCTGCTATGACGAAAGCAATAGCCCTGCTACTACCACCGCTTTGCTCTCGTCCACTCATGACGACGACAGCAACACTGTCTGTTCTCTTGTCTCTATCTCTCACTTCTCCCCCTGCTCGTGGTGGTCGACATGAACAATAGTGGCCTTTGTGTTGTGACTGTTCCGCTGTGCGGAAGTCAGTATTTGTGTATATATTCACACACAAAGTGCATCAATATCAGAACTCTTTTCGAACAGAAATCGCTAACACAGGAGGGCACACGCAAGGCATGTAAAGAACATTTCTAATATTTACAGAGTAAAAACTGACTCTTGAAATGTGTTATTCTTACTGATAGTATGTTATTATAACTATGTAATTTTGTAATAATAATTTTATGGATTATATTATCAATATATCTTTGTGGGCCCCCCTCCCTGAGGGCCCCTGTTACTTAGTTCTTAGTTCTTAGTTCCCTGCCCAACGCCCCTGCTTCCAAGTCTTGAATCTGGCACACCTAAAAGAGAGGGTCAAAAACAGGATAGAAAATAGCCTATTACTTCTAAATTATGATGTTTTAGAGCTGCACAATTAATCGTTAAAAGATCACAATCTCATTTCAAACATTCACGCGATCTTATTCCTAAATGACAATGATTTGGCTATGTCTATTAAACTTTTGACAAGAACGATCACAGCAGAACATTTAAATCTGCATTCGTGCTGCCGCTGAGCCAGAGAGAGCAGTTGTCTAGGTATAAAATAGCTTCACAAACAGTCTTTTCAACCACACAGTGTCATAATTTCTGTTATAATAATTCAAATGATCACAGAAGTACTGGGATAAACGTTTCTAGTTCTGATATTAACAGAATTGTCTATGCTAGTGATACAATTTTTAAAGTTGCTTGATGCTTTAAAGCTGCAGTCTGTAGTTTTTCCTCTCTGTCGCCATCTCTGTTCGAAATCTGCAATTGCAGTTATTCGCAGAATTATCAACTTTAGGTGGGTGGTGCCCGGGCACGGCACAGCGCGGATGAATCCAATGTTTTGAGGAGAATGTGCGGCTGTCAATCACCGCGCCGGTGTTGATACTGTCATTCGGAATCACAGATTCTACTTTTTGGAAGTATGACCAACAAAAGAATTTTCACCAGAAAATGCAATCTGAACAAGTAACATCCACTTTTGTTCTGACCAACCAAGGGAAAAAAAACATGCAGTAAATCACGCTGATTAAATCTAACGATCGCTTATCATATCACGTCAAACTATGCAAATTATACTTTAACAATTTGAGAACAATGTTAACAACACCAGCATTGCGTGACTACATTTAATGTCCTTCCGATATGTATCCTTGTTTTCGCATGGGATTGGATGCAGTCTTTTTTTTTTCTGTAGCCACTCCAAAGTCCGAACGAAGTCTTTTGCATTTTACAACAGGTGAATCTCCAGTTGTCACTGGTGATTGTCGTTTGAACCTTTCTGGATCCGCCATCAAATTGATAAGTTTAATTATATCAAGTGTTGTGAGAAAAGACTATAAATCTCCACCTCCAACATCCTCACACGCAATATAGGCTTCTAGCCGAGACACCTTCTTTATGTGTACAGATGTGACATAATGACGCAAAGACATGCTCGAATTTCGCACGGAAATCCACCAGTACCCTTGGAATTAAAAACATTATTACAAGCTTACCGTTTTGAATCGAGCTAAGGCAAGCAGATAGTTTTGAACACTGGCTGGTTATGTACTTGCTCAAATTTATTTTGGATAATTTTTAACCCTCTGGGGGTCGGTGGTATCGCCGGCGATACCAGCTCACTTTTTTTCTTATAAGTGCAAAGAGACTCAAAATACTCTGCTGATTTTGATCTTACATATAAGTGTTAAACATCATTCGATCCTGTTAAGTGTCTATTTGTTTGTGTATACTCACAATAAAAACAAAATGTTGTGCTTTTTGTCAAATAAAGAAAAATAAACATGATGCGCGTTTTGCCTTCTCTCTGTGAGTGAAGTCCATTCTGAAACGCGTCCGAAAAATGAACTGTAACTCAGTCAATACTTGTCACAGAGTCGCGAAAGATTTCTCTTGAAATTCTGAAATTCTCTTCTTTTAAATGAAGTAATTTATATAAAAAACAACTATTCTCAGTGTATGTAATCTGTATGAAAAGAGAGATGTAAGTATTTTTCCTTTCAGCTAATTATAGCGTATGACGTGTTAATGTGACCACGCCCACTGAGAGCGCCGCTATTCAAACGCAAATGTTGAGGCAAGCCATGCCAACGCCCACATCAGCTGGATAAAACATCCAGTTTAACCCTCTGGGGACGGCAAACGCGTTTTGCTGTTTTTTTTTTTTTCACATAGCAGCAACATAGACTTAAAATACTCCGTCATTTATGGTCATATAAATAAAATCAATACATGATTATAAACTATAGAGGGTCTTCTTTTTTGTGTACACTCACATTAACATCAAAACCTTGTGTTTTAAAATAAATAAAATAAACGGGGTGCGCTTTCAGCTCACTCTGTCTCCGCAAAAATCTCTCTGAAACACGTCTGGAAAATGAACTGAAACTCTGCTAATACTTATCACACAAACATGAAACATACGTCTAAAGAACGCTTTAAATTTCTACTTTTAAATAAAACAATTTACATTTAAAACAAATATTCTCCTGCAATGTAATCTGTATGAAACTAAAGAGAAGTACAGTTTCTCCTGTCTCAGCTCATTATCGTTAATTTGTTCACACCCACTCGCAGAGCGCGCTATTCATAATATAATGTGTTGAGGCCATTTGTAAAATAGATAAACGCCCCCAGGCAAATGTTGTAAACTCTGTAAACACACTATATTTTTTAGTCAGATTAAGATTCGTCTTGCGCGGCTATGAGGAATAATCCTGGGACATTTACCACAGAACAAGTGCTGGTTTCACTTCGAGGAGGAGCAACAGATTCAGCTGAGAAGTGTAAGTGTTTTATGCTTGTGCTTTGTTCTAATCGCGATATAGAATAACGTCTGTAAACGAAAAAAATAGCATACTGTTTAAATGTGAATCATGTTTCTCTCTCTGTGTGTGTGTGTGTGTGAATGAATGAATGAATGAATGAACGCACAGATACGCACTGTTACAGACCAAATAAAAGAACATTTCGTTGACTAGTTTTGGATAAAGTTTTTCAAATCAAATAAGCATCAAATAAGCTTCAAAATAAAGACATCAAATAAGCTTTTGTTAGGAGTTTCTGCTCATATGTTAAATGTATAGTATGTTTTGTCAATAAACTAATCAACTAATCAAAATAATGAATCCTCAACTTTGAAATATGTATGATCAAACTAAGACATTTATGGAAAAAGACAATTTTCTTTTCAAGATGTTTCCATCTCTAACTTTGAAATGATAACTTTGCGTGGGATTTCCCCCTTTCTGGTCAAAGTATCCCTGCCTCTGCTTAATTATTTTTATCCCCCCCTCAAAGTGATCAGTGCTACTACACTAGTGGCGAGACGGATCACAAAACTTATCACGGGTCCGTGGTTTGATTAAAGTCAATTTTATTTTAAAATGCACTACTTTGGCTGGCTCTATAGCTGCCGCAGCCTCTCTGTAATCACCATTCAACTCAATGTCCCGTCCACGGCGCTATCTGATTGGTTACACCTCACGAGTAATAGCCTATCAACACTTGCGAGACGGTTACAGGTCCGCTGGGCAGTGGAGCTGTGTGTCGAAAGGACGGCAGCATATTCAGAATATTACTGAAGCTGGAATAAACATCACAATTTGATTATCTGTTTCTTCACAAGCAGAGTTAGTGTCCCAGTCACACCACTGAGAATGGCCGAAGTTACTCATACGGTGACTCAATTGAGGCTAAAGCAAATATTTTTGATTACTCGCTCACTCTTGAGCATCTAGCGCGAGTGATTTCAATGTAAATGTAAAGACGCGTTTACGTGCGTCTAGATGTCCTGCGGCGCTTAGCGCGGTAGACGCGCGAATGAGGCGAATTGACTACCACAGGTAATTCTACTGTGATGGTTTAACTTTGCAATCAATCCGTGTTCAGCAGAGGCTGATATATTTCCTTCATTAATTAATAGCATGTTTTTTTCGTTGTGCATGATCACAGTTCATATGTGTGGGGAAAGATAAGCTAGTATGGTGTGTTCACACCGAACGCGAATAGAGCGTCAAATACGCGTCTATCGCGTCTAGTTAGACGCTTGAACATTCGCTCGAGTTCAAATTTTTCAACTTGCGCGGAAGACATTCACGGCAAACGCGTTGCCCAATTCGCGTCTTTCGCAACGCCCGGCGCGAATGATGCGTCTATTCGCGTCTTTGCATTGACTTTGTATGTAACCTACTCGCGCAAATAATTAAATTCGCGTTCGGTGTGAACACAACAAAAAATATTAAAAAATAAACAGTAATACAGTAAAAATATTGCGTTAGGCTACTTCATGAGTTAATAAGAAAAAATATTTTACAATTCCTGCAAATGCAGTGATGAAGTGCATGTTCTCGTGATTTATTTTTATGAATAAAAATGTTTCAAAACATCCCCCCCTCTGTTTTTTTTCACAAATCGCACCCTGTATATAATTAAAAAGCAATTTTAACCAGAAACCAGTCCTTTGTTGTGTATCTTTGGATTATGTTGTGCTGTAAATAAATCCAAACAATCTGAAAGCCATTCTTTTGTAAATCTCCTCATTCTTTGTGCAAGGCTCCTCGTAATGATAGGGCCTGATAGCACCTAATAGGGCCATTATGGGAGGGTCTTTGTCTTTCTCAGGTGTGAAATGCCATACATATTAATGAGAGATCACGCCTCCTCGCATAAAGCTTTCTCAAACAAAACACGTCATACACATTCTAAAAGACTTTATTGACTTATCTGAATGAGTAGTCAGGATGATTCTCACATAGTTTTGGAGCAAATATTCTAGACTATGTGATACAATTTTCAAAAGTCTTGTGAAGAAATAATCAATATGTGTTTTGTGGCCTTATTTCAGAAACTTTTATTTTTAAGTTTTTCAATAACCATGCATAAATAATATTCTCTCAAAAATACAAACATGTACATACATGTTGCTCACATATTATGGTAGCCCCGTTTGTGCTATATAGAGTGAATTTACACCTTTGCCATTAACATGTTTATAAATAACTGAAAAAAGCACAAATGTCAGTGCATGTCAAAACACCCCAAGGACCCCAAAAACACCTTAGACCCAGAATGCAGGTGGCGACTAGTGACTGTTAAAAACATGTATTTGTCATTGAATAATTCAAGAGATTTGTTAAATGCGGATTTACCTAATAATGAAACAAGTTCAAACTGATTTAAAAAAATTCTTTAGAATAATTACATGTTTTTAAAATAGACTGTAGCAATTGACACTTTGTCAGAACCTCAGTAAATTACATGTTATTTTGTTTAGTTGTCTTTTCAGAACCATAAGAGTATCGTAATCTTAATTTTAAACCAAAAAAATCGCAATTTTCTCTTTTCATCCAGAGTTGTGCAGCTCTTATGGTTTTTGGGGTTTTTTTTATGTAAAATTGCTAATATTACAAGTGGACCTCAGAGAACATTATAAAATAATAATAAAAAATAGTTCTACTCCTTTAATGTTTCAAGTTGAAATGCTGGATTTTCTTAAAATTGTCAAATTAAAAGTTGGAAAGGGTTTCTGAACAAAACAATGACACTTTTTGCAACCGCTTCATATGTCATTACATCCCGTACAGGGTGTCACATTCAGGTCATGCTTGGATCTGAACACCCCCTCACAAACAGAGAAATCTAGTCATTTGTAGTAAACACTGTCATTATAGTGAGTAACAGCTTCTGAGCATGCTATGAATGTCCTGACAACATTCCCCTGCAAACATAGACACCCACACATGTAAATATTTATCATGATGAATACTACAATATCTAGAGCTGTGAGGCTGAATATGTGTTTGTATATGTGGTCTGCATGACAAATCCTTCTCTCTCTCTCCTAGCGTTTGTCCCGTCGTAATGCGGGGTCCGCTTTTCGGCAGGTTGCTCTCCATTTCTTCTGATCAAGGGCATCTTCGGGGGCGGCATTTTCATGTTTTATGTCTTCCTTTATCCGATCCATCCATCGCTTCTTTGGTCTTTCTCTGGGTTGCTTTCTTTCAGGGTTGAGACGCAGGGCCCTCTTCGCTATTGACTCTTCCTCGCTCCTGATTACGTGGCCATACCATCGGAGTCGCGCTTCCCTCATCTTCTCAATAATCGATGCTTCTCCCGTAGTCTTTCTGACGTCCTCATTCATCACTTGGTCCCATCGGGTCAGCCCTAGCGTCCACCTGAGCATCCGCTTCTCCATTACATGAAGGGCATGTTCGTGCCTGTTGGTCGCGGGCCAACACTTCGCTCCATATAGGGCGACTGGATGGACGACTGTCTTATAGATCTTTGCCTTGAGGTGTTTGGGCATGCGTTTATCGCAGAGGATGCCGGAGATGTGGCGCCATTTCAACCAGGCAGTGTTGACTCGGGACCTGACATCTGGGAGGCTGTCATAAGGTCTGCATGACAAAGCCTTAATTATTGTTATTGGCACCTGATTTGGGTCTGAATCATTTTATTTGGCTTTAGATTTTCCATCTATCAGGCCTACATGATATTCTTTGTTTTTTTGTCTCTTGTCTTTTTCCAATTCCTCACCATCTGTGCCTTAGATAAGCTGTTAAATCATTCTTCTTGTGCTCAGCATGACCTCTGCTAGTGTCTGAGTATATTTCCATTTTAAAGTCAACATGAAATCAAAATTGACTTTCCTAATATGTTACTTTACTTTCTTAATTCATCGTCATGTTTTTTGTCCATGTTGTAAAGTTTTTGTCTTTGTAATCTTTCACCAAAATGTAATAACTTTCATTTAACTGTCTCCTAAATTCCTTTACTTTTTTGGCTTATGTCATTATTCCTTCCTTTTCAGACCTTTCAACCACTTGTCCTACTTTTGGCATGAAACTGCACTTGTCATGATCTAGTCAATTCCCGATGGATAAAATGACCTGCTGTAATTTATTATTATTTTTTTTTTAATTTGTTTGGGCGGCTGTTGCAGCAGAAGTATACCTATTTTCAATAAAGTGTAGCTTTAACTGTATTATCTATGTGCCCTCATTTAAATCAACAGTTTATTTAAATAACGACAACTTTCAAGTTAAGAAGAGGAACTTAAAGGCTGGACTCTTCAGAGCACCAGACATTAATAACTCATAAAAGTAAAACATATGGCTGTTTATGTCTAAAATCTTGCTCATTAAGCCCACAAACTCTGTGTAGTTTCTCTCTCCATGCCTCTCTCTGGGCTTTTACTTTTTTTTTTTAATAGTTTTTTTTTTTTTAATTATGGTTGACCACTTTTATTAGAACAATAGAACGGACCTCTTTTTCCAGTCTGCCTCCCCATTAATTCCCATACTCTCCATCAAAGCCACACACTTACAACCAGAATCAGATGCTGTGGCTTCTATCTTGTGCATAAAGCATAATCTTCTGTACATGCGACTTTTGTATGTCTGTGTATTGTGTTTTTGTACAAACTTATGAAATCACATACGTAATTCAAAATCAGCATATAACGGCAAAACTCCAAGTGTATAAAGTATGCTTTAATTTAAAAATATATTTACATTGGAGATATATATTATTGCTTTACAAATACGTAACGTCTTGGAAACAGGGTATCGTTTCTACACAAGATCCCTGAGTTCACTATACACTTTCTATAAGTAGTCAATATAATAACTGATAAATGTTCCCACATGGAATCTGTGCACTGCTTTTTCCATTTTCTGCACTGATGTGGGAATATTGTGTAATATAATTAACTCAAACTGAATCAAGAACACTATTTTTGTTACCAGAGACCATTAGTAACCAAAATATTTAATAAACACACAAGGCTTGTTAACGACAGGTTCTGTGAAATTCTTTAGGCACAGATTCCATGCAAGTTTACTGATGAACAACATGATTTGATCTGAAAGAACCAGACAAGTCCTCTGCACAGACATATGACCAGCCTCGTCTCCATACTGCCGTGATGAATCTGATCTTCAAGCAAAAGGAACTGAATTAAATATTTGAATGCTGCTGATCCACAATCTGATTTCTGATTAGCTTGAATCATAATCACAATGTGTTCGTTCGTTGGCCAGAGGAGAACTGACTCTGGTTTCTCTTAAGGTTTTTTTCTCCATTCTGTCACTTGATGGAGTTTGGGTTCCTTGCCACTGTCGCCTCTAGCTTGTTTAGTTGGGGACACAATGTTATTGATTTGACTGCACTGACACTATTGGATGAGAACTGAACTGAGCTGGGTGACGTTATTTCTGTTTTTCTATAGGACTGCTTTATAGATTAAATGAACTAATTTATTAATTGATGATCTTTACAATGGAACTGAATCAACACTTAAATGACTTCAGCTGAACATTCAGAACATTTTCTTTTAGAGTTGCTACATGTACAGCCAAAATTAACTCTTTGTGTCATTGAATAATTTTCCTGTTATCACTGCAAAAACTTATTTGAAACAATCTGTATTGTATAAAGCGCTATATACTTAAAGGTGACTTGACTTAGATTTTTACTTGTATGTTAGGGTATATGTACAGTGCACATGTTTCATCATCAGAATAGTATGTGCATACTGTACACACCCAGCTGGATTTTTCTAACTGCACATACTCTGTATGCTCAAGCTTGCACATGTGACTTGAATTCCTTTGCACTGATTATTTTGTCTACAATGTGGCAACACAGCCTGGACTTTTGTTTTACCGTCAAAAAAAGTAACGGACATGGCAGCAACAATAACAATAGATGAGCGCTTGTATGAGGGGGTTAAGAGATACCTGCAATTCTGGTTAAAAAACTAATACAACAACATTTGTCATAACTTCTGGAGAGAAATATTACAGACACTGGACATAGATGAAACTTTAGTGTGCATGTTTCGAGGCCCTGTGTTCGCTATTAAATGAGTATAAAACTGTACTTGGACATAACTGAACTATACTTTTGACTCAATGAACATTGTACATGACTGTTATTCTCAAAGTTACTTAAACACCTTTACATTTAGATATAAAGTCCTGGTATATAGTTGTCAGTCCTCATAGTTATTGCTATGTCATATGGTGAATGTACTCGTGTCTTCATTTTCCGACAAAGAGTGAGTGTGGACTTGTGTGCCTGACTTAAGGGAGATCTCGACAGTGGGCTGCTCGTTGCCATGCCGATACCCTCTGCCTGTCTGGCTACAGCGTTTGACGAGCTTCAGAACATGCATTTTAAAGGACGATCCGATAAAGACGTAGAGTACGGGATTCAGGCAGCAATGCGTGAGGGCCAGACTCTCAGTAATTTGAGTGGCCCTGTCCAGGTTTTTGCTCAGCTCACATTCCGTCACTAAAATGTAGATCACATCCAGGGCTCTGACCAGTTTTACTAGATTATACGGGAGCTGAGTCATTAGAAACACCCCTACTACCGCTATTAACACCCGAAACGCTCGCCATCTTCTCCCGCCGCGTACCCCCGCTGTAGCGGCCTTACTTAACGCTACTCCCACCCTGCAATAGCAGAACAACATCACCAGGAAAGGCAGAAGAAAGCTCAGAGACACTTCCAGAATTTCCATAGTTGCCTTAGCTGCCCGTGCCATGTTTTGCGGGTAAACCGCCCGGCAGGCATTACGGCCGCTGGAGTTCGTCACTGTGTAGAACACCATATCTGGCAATCCCAGGACAATGGCGAGCCCCCAAACCAGTAGGCACATGATCATCCTCTGCCTTCGGCCGTTGTTCCTGGTTGGGGCATGGGTTGCGGTGGAGCCTCTGGCTAGAGCACGATAGCGGTCTATGCTAATGCAGGCTAGCAGCAGCATGCTACAGCTGAAGTTGGTGGAATAGAGGGCGGAGGTGATCTTACAGGCGGCTATACCAATCTCCCAGCCGTTCACTGCATCTGCTGCCCAGAAGGGCAGCGTGAGGAGCAGGAGGAGGTCTGCGAAGGCCAGGTTGAGGATGAACACGTCTGTCAGGGTCCGTAAGCGCTTGTGGGAAAGGTAAACGAAAACAACCAGGGAATTTCCGGCCAGGCCCAGAATCAATGCTAGTGTGTAGACAACTGGCAAAAAAACCCCAGCAAAAGACCGGACTTCTTGTTTGTCGCAAACTGTGTGCATTTCATAATCCGTGTCATAGTCACTGTGGTTAGAACTGTTGTTATGGTCATGGTAATTGTAGTCATGTTCGTTATCAGAAAAGTCTTCCATCTTGATCTAGAGAGAGAGAGAGAGAGAGAGGACGAATGTAAACATTACTGATGGTGCTGATTTCATTTAGTTCTTTATACACTCTCAGAGAAAATGTGAAAAAATTTAACACTGAAAAAACAGTAGAATGTCTGAAATAATCTTTATTTACAACTTAAAATAATTTTTACAGTGTACCTTCACGATACAATATGATATGATAAACACTTTACTGTCTGACTGAGTCTGAAAATTTTCTTCCTCCTTACAATATATATAAAAAAATATATAAATACATAAAGGACACACAAAATATACATTTAAAATTACAATCTTAAAACAATACTCAAGTACTTTAATGTATGTTCAGTCTGGGAGTATCAGTAAATATTCATTCACAAAATGGTGACACAAGAATAATAAAATGCCACCCAAAGAATCAATTGCACTCCTAATGTGCATCTTTTGCTCTTTATTTTGCTGTGTTAGTGCTACAACAAAATAAAAATAAATAAATAGTAGAGATAGAAGTATGAAATTGCTCACGTCTTTTTGTTTCCAGACATAATTGCTTTAAACATCCTTTAAATCTCAATTAAGACCTCCAAACATGAAATAATAGCTTTCCTCCTTCCTTACTTTGAATGTTTTGGACATTGATTTTAGAGTTCAAACAGGTTTTTACTACTAATTGTGTTTTCTAACCTTAGAAAATATATTTATATATTCATTCTTTTTATTGAATATATTATCTAATATAAAATATTTTATCTGCTTTCAGTGCAGATATTTTTACTTAATGAAAAAAGTTGTAACGTGTTTTTCTGCATTACAAACTGGTCTTCATGGCAATGAGCTTTCATTTAGCGAATTTTCTTGACAATATTCTGAATTATGGGGTTTGTACGTTATCTTAAGATTCAGCGCCTTAACTCACATCTGTCTATAATAAAGTCTGCATAATGCCGTTAGACTCTGCACAGCCTAACAAATCTGATAACATTTTAGATGTCTGTGCATGCTTTATCTTTTTTTTATTTCTTCTTTTCTTTAATTGTCAATTTAGTGTGTCATCTGTGCTTCGTTCTAACTTGAGTGTTATTTTGTGCACATTTTAAATGAGCAAAGTGTGCAAGACAAATATTTTTTTGCAACAAAAACCAATCTGCTAATTTCTTCCATGTTTGTCATTTTCATTCAGTTTTCCAGAGAGTCTTGATTGAGATCATACGCAACTCAACACAGAGACATCTACTTTTGACAGAAAACTCCCTGTACGTGGGTGCAACTTTTTTAGCTGGCCAACAGTATCCAAGCAGCTTGCAGTTCTGTTATATATTTCAACATATACAGTAGCACATGTAAAGAAAAGGGCATGGGCAGCTTTGTAGCACTTGAGCTTTGGACGTATTATAAGCTTAGTATATTTGCTATAGTTTGAATGGAGCGAGGGAGAGTTTATTTAACCCTGAACACTTTCAGGTGAAGGTTCTAGAAAAAAAACATACTGCTGGTCGTTTGCATTTCAAAACCGCAAATCCTTGACTTTTGCCATCTGCTCATCTGGAGTTGCACATAGCACTGAGTGTACCTGCCAATCTGTTAAACACATGCTCTTAAAATGGGGGTGCCGAGCAGATCGGATTTTGTGTGTCTGGGTGATAAGCAAACCTGCTGTAAAATGAAGATCTTTACCTAGTGCAGCTGGGGTTTTTTTTTGTCTTAAATTTTAGTAAATTAATTTTTCTAAAAAATGCTTTGGTTACTTTGGTAGACAAAGTTGATATACCACACTGTGCTTTCCAAATGTTGTACATCAATCAAAAGCTTTTCAAAAAACATCCTAGTGATTAATTATGATCCGCATGCCTCTTCCAGAAAAGCCGTGGTTTGGGATGATACTTTTTCCGTCTTGTGGAAATGGTTTGGCTCCTGTGCTTGAAATTCTGATGAATAACAACATAGTAAGCCCCATTTTTTTTGGCCATACAACATTTCCGAACATGTTAAATTTCATAATGTCATACCTAAAACCTATATACTTTATTTTTCAAATGACAAAATAAAACTTTTTGTTGAATATTTTGCTATAAAATTTCCCTTGTGCTATTTGTCTTTCATTTTGACGGGTGGCAAAATTGTCCAGATACTTTTTCAGGCCATTTTGTAGAAATATGAAATGTTTGTATATAGTACCTTGTATCTTTTAATTGCAAAAGTTGCAGTTTAACCGTTAATGCAGGAAGATTTTCCTAGGCTTTCTGTATAATAAGTGTGTCTGTGATTGAGTGTCTGAAAGGTGATCCAATTTTCTTATTCATTAATCCATGGCTGAATTTGTAGTCTTATTGAATTACCTCTGTCTATTATGCAGCTCAGGGGTTGTTACACCCTTATATCCTGTCAGTTTAACACTGTACAGGTAAACCCTCATTCCATTCTTCTTTCTCACTGGCATACAGAAACAATAGCTTTCTTTGCAAACACATCTTTCATTGAGTCAAATTTATAATGTATTCCTGAAACCTAAATTCTTCTGTGTCATTGTTTATTTTGAACTTTACCTTCCCTGTCATAAACCCTTTTGAGGATCGGTAAGCAGGACTTTGCTTTGACTTAATACATGACAGCAAATAAATGAAATGCAAAAGTAATACATCAAACTTACATAAAACCAACTAAAGAAATCTAAATACTGACATTTGAAAGCATAGTAAATGTAATTATCATAATTCAGCAACTGTTGTCACTTTGTCGTGCATTTGTTTGCTGTATTCTTAAACCAGTGTTTACTTTGAATGGCGATTCTCTACAGTTACTCTCACGATTGTCCCCTGTTTAGCTGTGACACTAAGTGATCATCTCAGAACCCTTAGACTTTGAGCTTCCCGCAGCTTTGATTGGAATTCGACTGTTGCATGTGAATTGCAGCGATGTGTCTTACCTCTGTTTGTAGCGTCTGAGTCACACTCTGTCCAGGAAAGAACCGCCTTTAGTCCAGAGAAGTGAAACACTCAGTTTATAATTGCAGCTGGGGCAAGAGGACGGCCACGGGTGTGTGCTTGTGTTTGCGTCAGAGGGAGGAGAGAGAGACTTAGAGAAAATAAGGATCACCCTTTTCCAGCTCGCCTCGCTCAACACCTCGCTATGTTTTCCTGATCATCTTCAAGCTGAATTCTTGAAATTCCAGTATATTGTGTTTATAGTATAATAACTGTTTATAATACCTTTCGGAAGGTATTATAACTGTTTATAATACCTTTCGGAAGGGTTATATCACTCAAACAAATACAAGTTAATTATAAAATGTATTATATTTATTTACAGGTGAACCAAAAATGACTAAGCACAAAATTACACAAAATTAAGCACAATGATAACTATAAAAGCATTATCAAAACAGAAACTCTTTTAAATGTCAACATAACTGAACATTAAACACTGACTGTGGTCTCCTTTTACTCAACTTGAATTTACACAAGAGATGTTAAAGCAATAAAAAGTTTCTGTTAATGCAACAAAATTGATTCATGTAGTCCTAACACAAATGGATTAAGTAAACTCTAATAGTTATAAATTTAAGTGGAGTAAATTTAATGGAATTGATTTGTAATAAATTCTTCAGCAATTGTTGGTTTAGCTCATATTAAATAAATAAATTGAGCAAAAGTCTTATCTCATCTTATCTACTCAGATTGCTCTTGCAGATGTAGTTTTTATTTCATGATTATTATGTTATCCCTGCATTGACTGATCAATATCTGAGTGCAACACCCATGCAGACTTGGGTTATATCGGTAAGCTGCACATTTTTGTGCTCTCATAATAAAATATATCTTCCGAAGTTACCAGGTCAATCACAGAAGCATTTGTTATTCATGTACAGTGCATACACTTTTGGAAAGGAAAAAAAAAATCATTGTGCTGCCCTAATCTAAATAGGGCTATAAGAACAGTGGAACATAATTTAGGGGTATTTTTCCCAACTGGCATATTTCCCCGAGCTAGTTATAGGCATTGGTTCAGGAAATCAGTGTGCGTAATTAACTTTACAGTCTTGTAACTGCTCTTTTCTGAGTGTAATCATTTACTTTGTTTGCATAGGAAAGTAGCTGCTGTGATTATTTTTCTAAAGAACGGCCATGTTAATTGAGAATATTAGCTATGAAGTGTGAAACAAACTATTTAATAGAGGGTCTTGTCTGACTGGTGTAATTCCTTGCAGTAGCTCATCTGTGCGTAATCCTTTTATTTAAGAGAGCATGGCATTCCGAAGGCCCTGCGTGATTTGTTTGTTTGATGGAGTCAGTTCTTTATGGAATGCACCATGGAGTTAACGGTCGCGTGTTTGGCTGCTTGTACGGGGACAACCTGCAGACATGAAAGGACAAGTCTGTCATATCACACCCTGAGAAACAACCTGTGTTTTCATCAAACAAATTACTAAAGTAAGAGCCGTTGCTTGCCAGCACATATACATACACACCCACACACAAAAACGCATGCAGGCTTGTGACTAACTCTTCCTTTGGAAAAACACTTGTCTTTCCAGAAATTGTGAACCTTGAGTGTTTGTTTCAAGGTGTGTGTGTGTGTGTGTGTGTGTGTGTGTGGGTGGGTGTGTGTGTGTGTATCAGAATCTAAGGTGTGCCTCTGTTATGTGTGGAATTGTGGATTCAGCGTCTTGTCCAATGCTCGCTCCCATAAAAGCACACGAGTCAGTGTGTCCAAATTTTACCTTGTGGGAGTTTGTGGGTTCTTGTGTGTTAATTTCCCATGCTTATATCATAACAGGTATTTCTTTTCCATTGTAACTGTATTTAATTTAGGTTAACGTGAATAGGCAAAAAAATAAATAAAACTAACACATATCACCATACTTCCTTAGTTGATTGATAACATTAAGAATTGCAAACAGTTTTGTATTACAAGTTTTCAGAAAGCTTAGTTTAAATTAGCAAAATCTAATTAACCATCCACCAATTTTCATACATTTCCAGAACAGAAATCTGATTTTGTTGACATATTAAATTAAATTTACAGAGGGGATTTTTTGATTTTTTTTATCACTCCATAAATCAGAAAATACCATCAACATCCAGAAAAACAACAACAATAAAAACATTTCACCATTTTTTAGGAATAAAATTAATAAAACAGGCAAATTATATATGACCCCTCTGTAAAATCCTTCAGAATAGAAATAAAACTTAAGTTTGGTGTATGCATGTGCTACTGAAGTGGAGATTTCTGGCTCAGTACAAACAATAAGAAAACTCATTTTGAGAAAACGGTCTTTACAGGTATGTATTGTATTTGAAATTTACAGATAAAAATAGATTAAAAAAAATAAACACTTAAGTATTTTGATGTTTTCTTTCCACTAGTCTGAAACAAAATATTATGAAAAGACAAATAGTCTGAAATCTCAAAATTGTCTTGCCTTAGGTGTTTGAGCATGAAATGTCTCCAAAAACCACCCTTTGGGGACCTCTAGAAACATCCACAGTTGAATGAATGGTTCATGAATAAAATAGTATTTGGGCTAGTTTACAGTAAGTGTAGTTCAACATTACGTCAGACGTTAACTGACGAATTGGGATCTCGCCTAAGAGCCCAATCACCTTCGAGTGTAAACTAAATGAGTCAATGGACATTGGCGTGCAAAATTTGCATCGTAAACTCCACCCCGCGAATGCGGGTATATAAGGAAGATCATGTGCAACATATATTCAGCTTTTCGGTTCGGAGCTGAGCACTTGTGTTGTTCTGCTGCAATCATCTGTTCGAGTGATCTACGAGTCAGGAAGAAGCGCTGCTTACCAGTGTTGGTGTGACGGCGCTGCAGCGGTGGTAGCGATCTTCAAAGAGCATTTCCTGCTGTTTCAATAACAGCATAAAAGAGCTTTCCTTGCACACTGCAGGCTGCACTAATTCCTGCAAGCGGTCATTTCCCCTGTGCGCTAATTTCCCTAAAAGAGCAAACACGGGTGTGACACTGCGTCTTTTAAAAGATGTTATTCCACCCATGTATTTCTGGATGCGATCGTAACTTGGCTCCGTCACAATCGCTGCCTTGCGTGTCTGGGCTTAAAGCACGCTGTGGTGGCATTTGTGGATGAGTCATGTACCCACTGCGGGAAGATGACCATTTCAATGCCTCGGTCGAGGCTCGGCTGGAGTCCCCTCGCCTATGCCCCTATCTAGTTCCTCTTTTGGTAATCAGAAGGGGTTACTTCGGTGAATAGCCAGGGTGACCTAAGGATTACAGTGGGGGCTTACCTGCTGAGCCAATCTCCGTGGGAGAAATGTTAACCCAGAAATGCATTTTCGAATGTTTTCGGGTGTTGCAAAGTGCTATTCGTAAAATCTCCATCACCCGATATTGAGTTTGCATTGATCAACCCATGGGCATGTGAAGGATGTGTACTTTCATGTCTCGATTCTCCCTCGACACAAACCGTTCCTGCGACTTGCGTTCGAGGGTCGGGCATACCAGTGCAAAATTCCCCTTTCGGGCTGTCCCTGTCGCCTCGCGTCTTCACGAAAGTCATGGAGGCGGACTTTGTTCCCATGAGAGAATGCGGCGTTCGCATTCTCAACTACCTCGACGATTGGCTCATACCGGCCCAGTCACAAGAGCAGTTGTGCAAACACAGGGATTTGGTGCTCCAACACCTCAGCCAGCTGGGGTTTCGGGTCAACCGGGAAAAGAGCAAACTATCCCCCATGCAGATGATCTCTTTTCTCAGAATAGAGATGACCCCGACTGTATTGGAACATCAACTGCCTCGAGTTTAGCTGGGCCGCTTCAAACAGCTGCTACTAGTAAAGCACGTATTGGTCCGTACAGACAGCACTGCACATGCACACTGCACACAGCTGCGTACATTAATCATCATTTTGATTAATGGGGTGATATGGCTGCTGATATTGCCAGCAGCCATATCACCCTGTAGCCCAAGACTGGATGCCCACTGAAGCTAAGCAGGGCTGAGCCTGGTTAGTACCTGGATGGGAGACCTTCTGAGAAAACGAATCGGTTACCTAACGTAACCTCGGTTCTCTCTAGAAGAGGGAACGAGTATTGCGTAAGCTAGCTTACGCTGCGGGAAAGATTCATCTTTGCTGAGATATTGAAGCCAAAAAATTATTTCATAATTTGTATCCATTGAACAACGCAGTTCCTCTGCGGCAGACCTAGAGCAGGCTAGCTAGCAGCTCATTGGTTCGCTCAGAGAGAACTGCTTAAGCCTATGGGAGAGCGGGGCTGAACCCGCTTCCAATGAGTGGCGCCCGCGCGCTCATTGCGTCATGGCCCGCCAGAATGGGCGTGGCTATGGTGTATATAACAGTCTCTCCCAGGCTTATATGTTGATTTATTTCAGCGTGAAGCGAAACGCTAGTAGCGCAAGCACGGCCGGGAACGCAATACTCGTTCCCTCTTCTAGAGAGAACCGAGGTTACGTTAGGTAACTGATTCGTTCTCTTACGAGAGGTTCTCTCGTATTGCGTAAGCTAGCTTACGCTGCGGGAACACCTGGTCAACGCCGTGCGCGCTATGAATCCACTCATGAATCCCAGGGTGATACCGGGGGATTTTAACGTGGAGTGAATGTATTATAAGGCCGGCAGAGCGGGCACATGAAATGTATACATAAGCATGTATGAGGCCGGCAGAGCGGGCACATGAAGTGTATAAGCATTTAAGGAGAGCACAAGGGGCGAACCGGTTGTGAGAGGGACTCCAGTAATGCAGCTTCTTAGAGAGCTGGTCGTTTAGACAGCTAGTAATTTTTCCTGCAAGGCGGGAACTTCCAAGTTGTACAATCTGACAAAAGTGGACGGGGAGGCCCATCCCGCGGCCACACAAATGTCATGAATGGAAATTCCACAGGACCATGCCCACGATGAGGCCATGCCTCTAGTGGAGTGCGCCCTGATGCCCAGAGGGCAGGGCAGGCATTTAGATGCGTAAGCAGAGGCGATAGCGTCTACTATCCATCTAGACAGTGTCTGTTTAGAGGCGGCCAGACCTTTGGTGCGCCCCCCAAACGACACGAAAAGCTGCTCAGCGCGTCTGAACGCGGCAGCGCGCGTAATGTACAATCTCAGAGCCCGCACCGGGCAGAGGAGATTGGCGTCGCGCTCACTATCGGATGAAGGCAGAGCCGATAGGGAAATAATCTGAGCCCTGAACGGGGTACCAATCGCCTTCGGGACATAGCCATGTCTAGGTTTGAGAATGACAACAGAATCATTCGGTCCAAACCAGAGACACGCGGCGCTGGATGAGAGCACGGGAAGATCCCCCACGCGTTTTACTGAGGACAGAGCCGTCAGAAAAACGGTTTTGAGCGAGAGGTATTTTAGGTCCACAGACTCGAGCGGTTCGAACGGGGGTGCTTTCATAGCTTCGAGAACTATAGAAAGATCCCAGATAGGAACCGAAGGGGGGCGCGGAGGGTTCATCCTCTTAGCTCCCCTGAGGAAGCGGATGACTAACTCGTCTTTGCCCAGGGACTGAGCGCGGCGGGGTTCAGAGAACGCCGCGATGGCTGCCACGTAAACCTTGAGAGTGGAGGGGGACCTGCCCTTGTCCAGCATCTCTTGAAGGAAAACAAGCAAAGACGGCACCTCGCATGACCGTGGGTCCAGATGTTTGTCGGTGCACCATTTTGAGAACACAGACCATTTAGACGCATAGAGCCTTCTCGTGGAAGGTGCTCTAGCCTGTATGATAGTGTTTCTTACTCCTTCTGGCAAATCGACGAATAGTCGTTGATCACCCATGCATGTAGCGCCCAGCGCCGTGGATGGGGGTGCCAGATCGTGCCGCGAGCCTGAGAGAGGAGATCTGCTCTGACTGGGATGGGCCACGGGGCTGTCTGTGACAGCTGAGTGAGCTCCGGAACCCAATTCTGACTCTCCCAACGCGGGGCTATGAGGAGCACCGAGTGGCGTGTGTCCCTGATCCTCTGAATTACCTGTGGTAGCAGAGCGATCGGAGGGAATGCATAGAGCGGGCGGCGAGGCCATTCCTGGGCTAGCGCGTCCTCGCTCCTTGAGAAAAATATTGGGCAGTGAGCGTTCTCTTCTGACGCGAAGAGGTCCACCTCTGCTCTGCCGAATAGCCGCCACAGTATTTGGACCGTTTGTGTGTTCAGGGACCATTCTCCTGAGGAGATGAGGTTCCTGGACAGTATGTCTGGACCGTCGTTCAGATGGCCCGGCACATGCGTCGCTCTGAGCGAGAGCAGGCGGCTCTGAGACCAAACTAAAATGCGGTGTGTCAGTAGGAAGAGATTCCTGGACCTGACACCGCCCTGACGGTTGAGATAGGAGACCACAGCCATGTTGTCCGAACGGATCAGGATGTGGTGTCCCCGAATGAGCGGGAGGAAGCGCGAAAGCGCGTTCTCGACCGCAAGCATTTCCAGACAGTTTATGTGTAAGGGGCTTTCCTGTGTCGACCAATGGCCGAAGGCCGGTGAGCCCTCGCAGACTGCACCCCAACCCGTGTTGGATGCATTTGTCGAGATGACTTTTCGGCGAGAAAAGGTCCCCATCGTGACGCCCTGTCGAAACCATTCTGCTACTGTCCATGGCTGCAGCGCCGTGAGACATGTCTGCGTAACTCTGATCAGCTGGCGGCCCGTGTTCCACGCGCGGTGGGGTACACGGCTGTTTAACCAAAGCTGAAGCAGACGCATGTGCAGAAGGCCCAGCTGAAGCACAGCGGAGGCTGAGGCCATGTAACCCAGCATCCTCTGAAAATTTTTCAGAGGTGAGCGGGTGCCCATCTGAAACGAGGCGGTCAGTCGCTGTACACTGCGCGCGCGCTGTGTAGACAGGCGAGCCGTCATCGTGACCGAGTTCAAATCTATTCCTAGAAAGGAAATCGATTTACTGGGTTGAAGGGAGCTCTTTGTCCAGTTGACAGAGAGGCCCAGCGTTTTCAGATGGTCGAGGAGAACTGCGCGGTGCGACAGAAACTCCGTCCGTGATTGGGCCAAAATCAGCCAGTCGTCCAGATAATTCAATATGCGCAGCCCCTGGCTCTGCAGGGGGGCGAGCGCCGTATCCCTGTACTTCGTAAATGTGCGGGGCGCCAGAGATAAGCCGAACGGGAGAACGGCGTATTGATAACATGACCCTCGAAGGCGAACGTAAGAATGGCCTGTGACGGGGATTTATCTGGATCTGAAAATAGGCGTCTTTCAGGTCTAGAGAGATGAACCAGTCCCCCTGGCGCACCTGCGCGAGGAGTTTCCTGGTAGTGAGCATCTTGAACGGTCTCTTCATGAGCACTTTGTTCAAAGACCTGAGATCTAAAATCGGTCTGAGGCCGCCGTCTTTCTTGGGAGCCAGAAAATAACGACCGTAAAACCCCGACTCGCTCATAGATAGAGGAACTCTCTCTATAGCCCTTTTGCACAATAGTTTTGCTATCTCTGAACGGAGCAGAGTCACTGCTTCTGGGTTCACAATAGTTTCTAGCCGCGCTCGGAAACCTGGAGGGCGGCGGTGGAACTGTAAGCGATAGCCTAGCCTTATTGTGTTTAGCACCCACTGGGAAATTCCCGGAATAGCTTCCCACGCTTGAAGCGTAACGCTAAGGGGTGAATGGCTACATGGTCCCCGTTGCTGCACACAGCGGGCCGCGCGGGCGCGCTCATAGTGTTTATGACAGCGGGACTTACACTCAGAGAGGAGTTTAAGGGCCGTGTAACAGTGTAACAGAGAGAGCAGAGGTGGGACGCGCACACGGGCTCGTGGGCGCGCTTATGCACTCTGAAACTCGAGCGGGTTGGAAGCGCTTTATGAGAGTGGGCTCTGTGAGACACACGGGAACTGAAAAGCTTTTGTGTATGAGTGAACACAGTGTTGTGGGCACATTTTCTACACGTGAGGCTTTTATGCTCTTTTTGAGCTATCTCTGGGACGCCGTGAAAACGGTGTTTGTGCACATGCAGTGCTTTGTGTATGAGTGAACACAGTGTTGTGGGCACATTTTCTACACAACAGGTTTTTATGCTCTTTTTGAGATATCTCTGGGTCGCCGTGAAAACGGTGTTTGTGCACCTGCAGTGTTTTGTGTATGAGTGAACACAGTGTTGTGGGCACATTTTCTACACAAGAGGCTTTTATGCACTTTTTTTTTTTTTTTTTTTTTTTTGGATTTCTCTGGGACGCGGTGAAAACGGCGTTTGTGCACATGCAAGCGGGAAAAGAGACCGGCTTGTTGATGGCGGTGTACACTGCTGCAGTAGCCGTGTGAACGGGGACTGACAGAGGGCGAAACCTTGATGGCGGTTCAGCCATGGTGAAAAAATAGCCGTCCTTTTCTCAGCTGAGGCTGGTCACGTGAGCGGCCTGCAGCGGGATATATATATAGCCTGAAATCGGCTGCACTTGTGACGCGCGTCGCGTGCAAGTGCGTGTTAGAAACGTGAGCGCTGCAAGCGGGCACGAGACTATTTTTAGCCTGCAGAGGCTGGACTTGTGACGGCATAAAAATTATCTGCGAGAGCCGGAATCGAACGCGGGTCTCTGGCGCGAAAAGCTTTGTGATACACCACTGAGCCACAGGGGTAATGACACAAGCATAGTACCGCGAGCAGATAAGAGGGCGTGATAGCAGTAACAGGTTCGGCCTCAGCGGAACTAACACACTATAACCCATTTGTCCATCTTTATGCTCGCAAATGAGAACGTTTCTCATGAGTGCGGGAGAGCGCGGCCGCTTTCTGTCACGTAAGAGAGCTGGGCGCGAGCTCAGAGCTGCATAAAGATTATCTGATTAAACCCACTTGCCGGTGACGCGTATGCATGGGGCCGGGCTAGCTCTCTTGTAAAGTAAAGAAAGCTAGCCGCGGTTGGCACAGCTGTAAGCGGCTCGTCCCCCATTCAGCGCTCGTAGGCGGTGAGAGGGGGAGGCGGCGTAACGCTTCGAGTCGAGCCCGCAGGGTCAACAACAGAAGCCCAATCGCAGAGGAAACATCCGCCGTTGGCGAGAGAAAGCTCTGCGTGTCCCAGTCCCAGGCAGAGAGCGCAGAAGAAGGCGGGCTCTGGCACTGAGAGGGACGCGGCATGAGCCGCAGGTGTGCGAGGCATCTTAAAAAAGACGCTCGCTGCTCTTTTAGATACACACACACAATACAAGAAGCTTTTTGGTAAAGGATATGAATCCGTCGGATGGCGCTAGCTTGCAGGACGGCTGAAGGTGGCGAAGACGGCCGGCTTCCTCAGACTCCCAGATGCTCGCTAGAAGGTGCCTTTTCCACGACGGCGGCTTCTCTCAGGACAGCAGAAGCGTGTAGCTCGCTGAAGATGAAATGAAAAATGAACATATAAGCCTGGGAGAGACTGTTATATACACCATAGCCACGCCCATTCTGGCGGGCCATGACGCAATGAGCGCGCGGGCGCCTCTCATTGGAAGCGGGTTCAGCCCCGCTCTCCCATAGGCTTAAGCAGTTCTCTCTGAGCGAACCAATGAGCTGCTAGCTAGCCTGCTCTAGGTCTGCCGCAGAGGAACTGCGTTGTTCAATGGATACAAATTATGAAATAATTTTTTGGCTTCAATATCTCAGCAAAGATTAATCTTTCCCGCAGCGTAAGCTAGCTTACGCAATACGAGAGAACCTCTCGTAAGAGAACCAGGTTGCTGCTGGAAGAGGTGTTAGTGAGGCCAGCAGGGGGTGCTCACCCTGTGGTCTGTGTGGGTCCTAACGCCCCAGTATAGTGACGGGGACACTATACTGTCTCGTCCTTCGGATGAGACGTTAAACCGAGGTCCTGACTCTCTGTGGTCATTAAAAATCCCAGGATGTCCCAGGATCCCAGGATGTCTCAGGTGGCTATGGCGGAGGGCTGGAAGTGGCAGCAATAGTGGCACTTTGGTAGGGATCCCAATTCGTCAGTTCATGTCTGACTTAACGTTGAACGTGACTAAGTGAAAGGGAACGTCTAGGTTACTATTGTGACCCCCGTTTCCTGAAGGAGGGAACGAGATGTTACGTCCCGTCGCCACAATTGCTGCACCACCGCTCAGCGGTCGGGTCACCGGCTCGGCTCCTCAGCGAAAACCTGAATGGGCGTTGCAGGTGCTCTTTCTTATATACCTGCTTCGCAGGGCGGAGTTTGCGATACAAATCTCGTGCGCCAATGTCCATTGGCTCATTTAGTTTACACTATAAGGTGATTTGGGTCTTAGGTGATATCCCAATTCGTCAGTTCACGTCTGACGTAACGTCTCCGTTCCCTCCTTCAGGGAATGGAGGTTAATAGTAACCTAGATTTTAGCTTTGTAAAAAAACAACAACAGATGTTTAATATAATATATACGGTTTATATCACACAAGTAAACGTGTGTGCGTGTATGTTCATAGGTACATTCTCCTCATTCTTGTCATGTTTTTTACCATATGTGCGCAGCTGTGGTTGGCCCCTGCCCATGTCTTTTTTTTACAGAATGTTGGATCTTTACCTTTTATTTAACCCTCTGGGGTCTGAGGTGGTTTTGGGGCCCTGAATAAGTTTTGATATGCCCTGACATTTGTGCTTTTTTCAGATGCTTATAAACATATTAATGGATAAAGTCTGACTCAACACTGTACTCAGTGATAATAATATGTGAGCAACATGTACTGTACATGTTTGTATTTTGGAGAAAATAACATTTATTCGTGGTTTTTGAAAAAACGAAATTGTAAATTGCTGAAATAAGGTCACAAAAGACATACTAAATATGTGAACAAAATTTGTATCTTATATTTTATATTATATCTTTAGCATATGAGCATAAAAAGCTTCATTGATGTGGAAGTAGGCTATTTTACAGTAAACACTTCATAATCTATCCAAACAGGTCGACGAAATCTTGTCTAAACATTCATATTACATCTGTTACATATCATTTTTATGTTATATTATAGAGCATATAAATGTTAATTTGCAGTTTAATATGTTGCTTATACAAAGACATTTTATTTCAACATATTTCAGTCGATTTCACTCATCTCAGTATAGCAATATAGTTTGAGAAAAGCCAAACTAGTCAATGTGTACATTTTCATGTAAAAATAGCATGTCTACTAATGTAAGTGTGTGTAGTAAACAAAAGCGCGCATCTGTGCCATTATTATTAATAATAATAATGATAATAATAATAATTTGTTACATTTATATAGCGCTTTTTCTGGAACCTCAAAGCGCTTCACATATGGAAGGGGGGAATCTCCTCAACCACTACCAATGTGCAGCATCCACCTGGATGATGCGACGGCAGCCATATTGCGCCAGAACGCCCACCACACACCAGCTTATTGGTGGAGGGGAGACAGAGTGATGAAGCCAATTAGTATATATAGGGATGATTAGGAGGCCATGATGGACAGAGGCCAAGGGGCAAATTTGGCCAGGATGCCGGGGTTACACCCCTACTCTTTCCATTCATAGCAGTGTTTTGTCCTGCGACTATGCCGGCTCACAGTCACCCAGATGCCTTGCTGCACGGGCTCTACAGCCGTAACGGAACAATGTACAGAGTTCACTAAGCTAGTCATATCCAAAGAAGTATCTAAAGCCCTTGCATTCTTATTATCCTCGATTAACCCTCTGGGGTCTGAGGTGTTTTCTGGTCCATGGAGGTGTTCTGACATGCTCTGACATTTGTGCTTATTTCTGTTACTTTTGACATTTTCATGGCTTAAGTCTATTAACACTGTATTCAGCACAAACTCTGCTACAATAATATGTCAGAAGCATGTATGTAAAAGTTTGTAGTTTTGATATAATGACGTTTATGCGTGGTTTGTGAAAAAACAAGAAAAAATTTTCACTGAAATAAGGTCATGAAACCCATACTGATTATTTATTCACAAGACTTTTGAAAACTGTATCACGTAGCCTAGAATATTTGCTTCAAAACTGTGAAAATCATCCTGACTACTCATTCAGATAAGACAATATATTGATTTAAAATTTGTAAGACATGTTTTGTGTGAGAAAGCTTTATGCGAGGTGTGAATACATCATGAATATTGATGTGTTTCAAAGACCCTCCCATAATGGCCCTATCAGGTGCTATCAGGCCCTATCATTATGAGGAACATTGCACAAAGAATGAGGAGAAATTTAAAAAAGAATGGTTTTTAGATTGTTTGGATTTATTTACAACACAACATAATCCAAAGATACACAACGAATGACAAAAAAGCACATTAGTAAACACACTGATCTAAAGACAGAGACTTGAACAGTCACACACCTTTGTGCCATTCCTGAAACATAGTACATACCTGTCATCTCCAAGGTGTTTGATTTTTTTAATTTTACCATGTTCATGTACAGAGACTCATGTGAATGTTGAAGTCAGCATGACTCATCAGTGGCATCTGGTCCCTGCAAAAAAATAAATAAATAAAAAACACCTGTGAACATGCTGATATCAAGAGAAACTATAGGGCTGCACGATTTGGGTCAAATATATGGATTATCATGTTACTTCAAACTTTTCCATTCGTTATGACGTTATGAAATGAGATTGGAGTAAAAACATGAAGCCTAATGTTTGGTGCGTTTTGCTTTTCAAACGCACAGCGCGAGTGACTCAAACTCACAGCACGTGCAGAGAACATTCACTGAAGTGATCGAGCCGCTCCAAAATATGAAACATTATTGTTGCCATATTATACATACAGTATCTACGTTTGAGCAGATATCCACATACACAGTATTTAACAGTAAACACGGGTCTAAACATTATAATATTCTCACCATATTAGAATAAACACTCATAAACACTAATCACTTTTATATCGTGCTGTGTTTAATTATCGAACATAAAAACATTCTTGTGTCGTACATGTATATACATTTAGCATTAGGCTTCATGTTTTTACTCCAATCTCATTTCATAACATACATTTTAGTCTGGCACTAGTTTAACTAGTAGTAGCTACAATGTAAAGTTTATGCAACAATAACATGCTTACTATTATGAGTGTCTTACCTTAAAGCTGCAGTCCGTAGCTTTTTTTGGGTTAAAAATCATCCAAAATACATATTTGAGAAAATACATAACCAGCCAGTGTTCAAAACTATCTGCTTGCCTTAGCTCGATTCAAAGCGGTAAGCTTGTAATAATGTTTTTAATTCCAGTGGTACTGGTGGATTTCCGCGGGAGATTCAAGCATGTCTTTGCGTCATTACGTCACATCTGTACACATAAAGAAGGAGTCTCGGCTAGTTGGCTATATTGCGTGTGAGGATGCTGGAGGTGGAGATTTATAGCCTTTTCTCACAGCACTTGATATAATTAAACTTATCAATTTGATGGCGGATCCAGAAAGGTTCAAACGACAATCACCAGTGACAACAGATTCACCCGTTGTAAAATGCAAAAGACTTCGTTCGGACTTCGGAGTGACTAACTTACAGAAAAAAGAGACTGCAACCGGCCCATGCGAAAACAAGGATACATATCAGAAGGACATTACATGTAGTCACGCAATGCTTGCTTAAGTTGTTAACATTAACAATTTGAGAACAAAGTATAATTTGCACGGTTTTGCGTGATATGATAACTTATAAGTGATTGTTAGATTTAATCAGCGTGATTTACTGCAATGTCAGAACCAGAACAAAGGTGGATGTTTCTTACTAGTTCAGATGACATTTTCCGGTGAAATTTCTTATGTTGGTCATACTTCCAAAAAGAATAATCTGTGATTCTGAATGCCAGTATCCAACCCGGCGGCGACTGACACACACACTCTCCTCAAACATTGTTCATACGCGCTGTGCCGTGTCGAGGGTGTTGATGAAGTACAACTCACATAAAGTTGATAATTCCGTGAATGACTGCAATTGCAGATTTCGAACAGAGTAGGAGTGTCCCCGACTAAGGATTTACACATTCGAATCAGAATTTTCGAATCTTTCTATAGTCGACTGATAGTCGAATCATCTATGTGTGTGTGAATGTGTTGGGAGGGGCACGACACTAGGTAGTCAGCTGGAGGGTAAAACTATTTTTTTTTTATTTTACACACTGCACACAGCAACAACTTTTAATAAAGCGACCAAAACTGCCTGCCAACTGACAATGGCTTTCTTATTTACGTTTAATAAAAGGTAATGTGGTGGATAAACATTCGTAAAACGTTCTCTCATAACATTTTAAAGCCGCGATCGAAATACAGAACATCACACAAATATCTAAAAGAACATTTTGATAAATAAACCTAAAAAAAATACCTGCCTAGAGCGGAAAAGAACACACTGACTGCAGACAGGATTTGCATTTCACATTTTGCGAAATTAAATTAAATCGGCAAAATTGCCTGTGCTAGCATGCTTTCAGTGCAGTGCAACATCGACACAACGAAAAGCAAAAAAAAAGCATTAATTTACAGGATTAAATTAGAACAGAATATACATTTCTTATAATAAAAAATAAATAAAAAGGAAATAAAGTCAGAATCAAGTCACAGGGAGCATAATAAATGTGTGCAAAGGGGAACATATATTTAAAAAAAAAATACAAGTTAAATTAAGTAACCCTGAGTGATCAATAAATAAAATTAAATATAAATAAATTATTAAAACAACGAACGTTTAGCCAGAATTGTGAACTTTCTCCTTTTAACTGCCAAAACAACAATAAACGCTAAACTGGCAGTTTTTTTAGCTAAACATGTTCACAGCAAATTAAAATTAGAAACGGCTGAAATGTTTGAAAACACTTGTACCCTACCCGATCGAAAAAAATCCAGTCTTTCACTCTGCTTGTGTGCGTTTGAGTCTTTTTAAGTTGTGTGCGAGGAAAACCAACTTGTTGATGTTGGCCGGCAGCAGTGCGCTCCTGGTTTTACTAATAATAAATCCAGCCTTGGAGAAAATTCTTTCTGATGGTGTGGAAGTAGATGGGATGCTGTGGAATCTCTTTGCGGCCCTGGACAGCTTTGGGTATTTCTCCTCATTCTTTTGCCACCATTCCAGTGGTCCTGTACTGCTTCTTGTAGTGTCCTTTAAATAAGCCCTCATTTCACTGTCCCCTGGCTGTTGCTCCTCTTCATTGCTGGACAACAGCATCGACATCACTTGGTCTTTCTCTTTTTCTTGTCTTGAAGGGCCTGCAGTATCACGCTCCTCCACCAATTTCACTGTCATCACCTACCTCTTGTACAGGCCTGGCAGCTAAACTCTCAGCCAGATTTTCCACCACAGCATACGCCTCATTCCTTTGCTCATCATCTGTGAAAAAGGAAAGCTTCTTAAAACGTGGGTCAAGAATTGCAGCCTTGATATAAATACTGCTCTCCAAAAGACGGCCTTTAAGCTCTCATCGTCTGTCAATCTCCTCGGTCAGGGTAATCTTGAGGGTCTTAGTAACAGCGCTGTCGTCTTCATGTACCACCAAGTGTCATTTCTTAATGTTCATAAGCATCGGAACAGTGGCAGACAGAGATGCGTTCATATCTTGTGACAAAAACTCTGTCAGTTTGATCATTGGCTTGAGAACATTGTCCTCTGCCATTCTCCACTGGGATGTTGTGAGCTCTAGATCACGGTCGGACCATTTGCTGACACTTGAATCCGTCAGCACAGCTGAAACTGCACCCCTTTGTTCTAACAGGCGATCGAGCATAAGATAGACAGAATTCCATCGAGTGGCAACATCTTGTACAAGTTTATGCTCTGCAACATTCAGTTCTCTTTGTTTTTCTGCAAGTGCTGTGGTGGCCTTTGCGCTTTTTTTGAAGTGTGAAACAAGGCGGCTTGCAGCAGCAACAGTGCGACACACGGGATCTTTCTTTAATGCGCTGTTAATGCACAATGGCAGTGTATGCCCCGCACAACGGACTCCCTGTACAGTTCCCCACGATGGGTCTTGGGCCAGTTGATTGGTGCATGCAACCATATTCGTTGCATTGTCATGGACAACAGAAACGATCTTAGTGCCTGAAATGTCCCAATCAGAAATGACTTCTTTCAGTGTTTGTGAAATATGTTCTGCTGTATGACTTTCCTCCATTTTTTTTGTAATTTTCTAGTCGCCAGGCTTCAGTAATAAAGTGGGCTGTAACTGTAAGATATGCCTCCATTTGCAGCGAAGTCCAAATATCTGTGGTGAGGCTGACTGCTTTGCAATTGTTTATTAACATGTAAACCTCCGCGCGTATGGACGCGTATTTCGCATCCACCGCATGCATAACCGTCTCTCTTTTGGGAACTGTGTATCCTGGCTCAAGTGTGCGCATTAATTCTTTAAAACCTTCACCGTCCACTGGCCTCATGTCGAGCGCAATAAACTCTGCAATTTTGTCCGTGATTTCTCTTTTCCTTTTCTCGGACAATGGCGGTCTCAAATCTAGATTTCTTTGAGTTAGTTTTGGCGCAGCTCCGGTACTACTACTAGATGAACTGCCGTCGTTAGTCTGATACTGTGGGTGGATCTAGAAAAAAGACCAAGATATTTTAAGTCCCAACATATGATATTGCTATTCGTAAATTAAAAGCGCCAGTTAAATGAAAGAGTGAACCATCCTTATTGGAAGCTAAGAAACTTACCCGTTTTAAGTGGAAAGCCATATTTGTTGTTGATGAGTGGTAGGACATGAGCTGTTGGCACAACTTGCATTTGACTTTTTTTGGATCATCTTTTACCATTTCAAAGTGCATCCACACTTTAGATTTTTTTTGTTCCAGACATTAAGTAATCCCTCCCGTCAAGATGCTCCTCGTCTGTCACGGATCAGGGAAAGTGAAACTTAAATCTGTCACAGCGGTGGTTGGATTTATTCACACACACAAACGTTAAAAATATTTATTGAACGCTTCTTTCTTTTCACGTTTTTTTTCACATTATCATAATTAAAGGCTGTATATAACTTACTATAACCGTACAAAATCAGTAGTTCTGTGTGAAATTAGACATTGAGCACCCCCATATTGCCAAAATGGTATGATCCTTGTTTCATAAAACCCGCGAACGAAGATTCGACTGTGAGATCGGTGGTCGAATCAGGCTCCGCATATCGATGCATCGAATCTTCGACTATTCGGGGTCACCCCTAGAACAGAGATGGCGACAAAGAGGAAAAACGCCGGACTGCAGCTTTAAAAATCTTTCTCATAATCAAATCGTGTTCTTCTAATTCTTCTGAGGTAAATCCAAGGTAAACAGCACAGCACAAACACAGTCTTCCAAACTCGATGAAAAGCAGAGGAGTACTGAGGTCACTGATTCTTTGTTTAGAGCTGATGAGGGCGTTTACAGTTCTGCGTTCCTTCACGTGGATATTTGCATGTGAACAGCTCGTGCGCGTGTGGGTGTGGTCACATTAGAGTTAATGAGCTCAGGCTGGAGAAATTTACATAATTTAAAAATGGAAACTTCAAGCTTTGTAAAGACATATGTTTCATGTCACAGTGACAAACATTTGCTGAGTTACAGATCATTTTCTGTGTCATTTCAGAATGAACTTTACATTGAGAGAGACGGGAGAACGCGCATCATGTTTATTTTCTTTATTTTACGAAAAACACAACATTTTGTTTTTATTATTAGTGTACACGAATAAAAGAAGACATTTGGCAGTTTTGAATGATGTATAACACTTGCCTGTATGAAAAAAATTATTTATAGTTATTTGAGTCTATTTTGCACTGATAAAAAAAAAGCGATACAATCACACCGGCGCGATAGCCGACCCCAGGGGGTTAAAGTTTGGATGCATGTCTCTAGTTCTGAAATCTTTTCTGTCAGCCTGACTATCTCCCTGCATTTATCACATGTGTAGTCCTCACCGCTGACAGAGAAGGCTATACTATACATGTGGCAGGCAGTGCAAGTGACAACAACAGGAGATGACATGACTCACCGTGGACTTGCAGAGGTGGAAAGTAACTAATTACAAATACTCTACAGTAGTTACAGTACTTGAGTAGATTTTTTTTTTTCTACTTTAAATATAAATAAATTGTGGTACTTTTACTTGAGTTGAAAAAAACATTAAAATGATCTTACATGGACTTCAAACAATCACTCTTAGCAACAGGGATAGCTAGTATGTTTGCTTAGCATAGTGTCAAACACAACAATTTATAAGATTAATATAATGTTTTGCTAATATAATTAGCGTTGCATTATAGATATACATCATTCTTACGAGAATACCTGAGATGGCTTGAAGAACACAGATAAACACAGATCATTGTAATCTGTTTATTGTCTTCATGTTTTATCAGTCAAAAGCAGCTCTATCTGCATGTTATTCAGCTGTAGCAATATCTGATGTCCATATAAGAGATTTGCTATAAGGACACCCTCTTGCTTCCAGTATGAATGAAACAGAAATTACATGAGTGTTTAACGCTCCATATTGCTGACATCACCTCATTTTGGATAATTATAGAAAAATATACTTAAAGGGTTAGTTCACCCAAAAATGATAATTCTGTCAGTAATTACTCACTCTCATGTTGTTCCAACCCCGTAAGACTTTCGTTCATCTTCAGAACACAAATTAAGATATTTTTGATTAAATCTGAGAGCTGTCTCACTCCTCCATAGGCTTCTTTGTTGTTGAAACTTGCCAGCCCAAAAGTTAGTAAAAACATTGTTAAAATAGTCCAAGTGACTACAGTGGCTCAACCATAAGTTTATCAAGCGACGAGAATACTTTTTGTGCGCAAAACACACAAAAAAAACTACTTTATTCAACTATTCATTTTCTTCTCTCTGGGCCTCTGAGTGAGTTCACGTAGTGTAACAGCGCAGCGCTTCTGTGTTGTACGTCAGAATGTAGACTCACTATTGGCCGACGCTGGTCATGTGTGTAATTGTCATGTGTGTGGTCATCAGAGCCGGCTCTCCCTATAAGCGAACTAAGCGGCTGCTTAGGGCCCCGCCGCCACTAGGGGGCCCCCTAACTACAGATGGTAGTCGCCGGCGTCGCTGCTCAAAGTGTGGGGCGCGCCCCACTGGTGGGGAATAGAGACGTGACAGGTGCGGCGCGCCAACGGGAGGAAATTTTCCTTTTTATGCCTTTATATCTTTATTCGTTCATGGCGAGTCCGCATCGTCAACTTAATCTTTGCAACGACGCAGAAAACACCAGTTTATTAATAAACAATTAAATGTCTCCTTGCTATTTTTTACACATTCATAATCATTAGCCTGGCTACTTTTGCCGGTTCGTGCGCTTGAGTGCGGCTTTATAACACTCATTGTCCTGTATAGCCTATTTAAGTTATTAAATCAATATAAAGATTTGTCCACTAATGGCTCAAATAAACAACTACTAGTCGACTAGAAAAAAACTTTAGTCAGAGGCAGCCCTTATTCCACATATTCTCGAACCAGCAGGGTTGAGCGCGACCCTGAGCGGAATGAGCGAGCCGAGGAATATTCAGAAATGCGCTCTCCGCTCACATGCTTTGATCGGAACAAAGGAATATTAAAATAATTAATCATTAGTTTATATCTCATACACTGCCCATCATTTTAATCCCATATCAAACACAGTAGCCTATGTTATGTCTATTTTACATTTTTTAAATAGACCTGTCTTGCCAAATGGATTTCTCTTCATTTCTTTTTTTAACAGATTGCAAAGTGGCACTTTTATTTCTTTTCTATTTTTGAATTCCATGCAAGTTATGACACAGCTGCACTTTTATTTTCTTTATTTTTGAACTTGCTGTTATGTTATTTGATGTAGATAGTAAGTTTGTATTTAGATACTACTTGTTACTTCAATAAATTGGAACATTTGAAGCTTGTTGCATATTTCATTGGCACTGTGTTGGGGCGATGGGGGCAGTGGGGCTTAAATTCCCCCTTGTCCAAAGTGGGGAATGACCGAAAAAGCTTGAGAACCACTGCGTTAAGTCAACCAACCGTGTCAGATCGTTGTCTTCCCTGGACTTGGAAATTTGACCGCAAAAATGAAACGAGTCTCCATCGGGTGCAGAAAAAAGAAGAATATGTTTAAATCACTTTAGAAGGAAGCACAGAAATTACTGGTCCAACTTCTCCCTCTTTTTAAAGTGTGGAAAAGATCGAGACTCCAGCAACACCTGTAGCCTATATGCAACAACTTTATTGAAGATTTGTTAGATTGGGGTTAGATTGTATTTGCTGGTTTGCGGTGGCAATACTCCATTATTTACTGCAAGGCAGGGCTCCAAAATTTTCCTGCTTAGGGCCCCCAGATTTACAGAGCCGGCCCTGGTGGTCATGACCCACGCTGGTCATGTGTGTGATGCGTGTGACGTACAACACAGAAGCGCTGCGCTGTTACACTATGTGAACTCACTCAGAGGCCCACAGAGAAGAAAATGAACAGTTGAATAAAGTCGTTATTATTTGGGGGTTTTTTGTGCAAAAAAAAAAGTATTCTCGTCGCTTGTTAAACTTATGGTTGAGCCACTGTAGTCACTTGGACTATTTTAACAATGTTTTTACTAACTTTTGGGCCGGCAAGTTCCAACAACATAAAATATCTTAATTTGTGTTCCGAAGATGAACGAAAGTCTTACGGGGTTGGAACAACATGAGGGTGGGTAATTACTGACAGCATTTTCATTTTTGGGTGAACTAAGTCAAGTCATCCTCATTTATATAGCGCTTTTAACAATGTAGATTGTTTCAAAGCAGCTTTACAGAGATAAACTTAATAAATAAATAAAAAATAATAAATAAAAAATAATTTAAAGTAACAGAGATTGGTTTGGTTTTATAGCGGTTCTTGAATAATGTTATTTTCCAGCTAAAGTTAGTTTTGATTGATTCACTTCCGTTGAAATGAACTAACCCTTTAAGTATTTTGTAACGTAGTAACTTGAGTAGTTTTTCAGCAAACTACTTATTTACTCTTGAGTCATATTATTTTCCAGTACTTCTACTTGTACTCAAGTAAATTATTTCTTAAGTAGCAATACTTTTACTTAAGTACAGTTTTTTAGTACAATTTCCACCACTGTGGACTTGTAAAAGGCGCGAGTGCTCAAGAGAAAAAAGACGGTAAGCACGGATGGCAGGTTAACAGGCTAGCGAAATGCTAGTGCGTTGTGCTAGCGATAGTGATTTAGATTAAAGCTAGCATTGTTAGATCAATGGGACAGACAATATTTGATAATATCAGATATACTGTGATGATTAAATTATATTAAGCAATATAAACGTCAGGAAAGGTAGAAAATAGATTTTAGAAACAAAGATATTTAAGCTACAAACACAATTCACTCAGGCAGACAGGAAACCGCTGTGCAACAGTGTCTCTCATGTTACAGTTGGACACTGCAGTTGAGTGTTAAAAATACATGTTGTATTTACATCTTCAATTACATTTAAAAAAATTGTTCGTCTCTTTTATAGATGTACATCACAGGCAATGTATTTGATGAATTGATGTATACTGCAAGAAAAAAAATTCACAGTAAGAAAAATCCTCAAAACAAGATAGAATTGCTTTACGAGCAAATTGCATGAGAACATTAGAACTTATTTTCTGAAAATATATCTTGAATGAATTTCAATGAATATTAAATGGATTTTTACTAATACATCTGACATCATCTAGTGAGGTTTAAAACAAAACAAAAAAATCTGTTTGCCAAAGAGGTAAGAAAAATTACCCTATTTCAAGATATAAAAACAATTCTTAATATCTTGTGCAATTTTGCTTCTCAAGAAAATATATCTCTTTTTAAGGATGGGGATGACATTTTTTACTGGGAAAAAAAGAGAGTAAAAAAGCCTTAAAAGATCTTTGTTGTTTTTTATTTTATTTTTATTATCTTGTAAATGGACATATGCAGGTAGAAAGACTATTTGTGCCAATGTGGGACGATTTTCCCTGCAGGCTCCTATCACACCCACCTCTTATGCATTCAATAACCTGAGCCTTTATTCCTTTAATTGGGGCAATATCATGTTGATCTGCTATCCTTATGTCGTTTGTCAGAAAACTGGACAATAAACAGGAAAAGAATGTTCATGGGACACACCCATCTGTCCCTTGGATCACAGATTGGCCCCAGGCCTGTGTGTGCTTCACTTTGCTGTGAATTATAGCAGCTTTGAGTCATGATGTACATTATGGCGGTCTGTGAATGATTTTCGTTGTAAGGGCTTTGAGCATTGCAGTGTTTGTGTGTAAGTGCATGCACATGCTAGCAACTGCAGTTCATGTACAGCAGAAACTAGTGCTACAGTCAGAAGTGCATGTGCAAAGTGCATGTCAGTGTGAGAAAGAGCTCCCTCTAGAGACACTAACACAAAATAACCTTGACAGCTGCATATTGTGCATAACATCTCGGCAACCACCTACAAGGTTTTTTTTCCTACTTTAAATATGATATTTAGCTATCATACATTTGTCTGGCAGACTGTTTGAAATGAAATCCAACCAAACATTAAATCTCACACACATTAAAACCAAAATGCACAAGTGATTTAGTGGAAAATGCTCTTTTAGGCATTATTTATTAAAAAAAACGACAACAACAATGCAGCAAGTTAAACTGTGTGTGTGTGTGTGTGTGTTTTTTTTTTATTACAGGTGCTGGTAACCCAAAGTGTGAGATTGCCATAGTCATGTGCAGGAGCAAGTCACTGGACTCGAATAGTGACAGGTACTGGAACTCTGAAACACACAGCAACAGTTTCTATCAACATTATAGCCAGGTTAAATGTTTGACACTATAGTAACTTTGGTCACTTTTTTGACCTGAATTGTGTTAGGCAGGCTGGGCAAATTCCCTCACACAGCTTCTTTTGAAAAAAAAAAAAAATATTGTTAACGTTGGCAAATCTTTTACACACACACACACACACACACACACACACACACACACACACACACACACACACACACACACACACACACACACACACACACACACACACACACACACACACACACACACACACACACACACACATACACACACACACACTCATTCTGGCATGAGGTCCTGTGGTCAGTTCTGAGATCTGCTTTGCCTGCATTCTTTCACTGAGCTGACTATATAGACTTTAATACCATTTTACTGCAGAGGATATTAAAAATGTAGGCCTACTACTCATATGTTAATATTACAGTTTTGGGTAACACATTATTTTGATGGTCCATTTTAAACATTCTACTAACAATTAGTATTAACTTCTATTAATGTCAACTAACTCTCATTTGAGTATTAGTAGACTGTCTGCTTAATATCTTTACACTTTATTGTGTTGGTCCCCCAACAGACATTCTACTTACTATAAGTAACTTTGCAACTACATTTCAACTTACTCTAACCCTACCTGTCTACTAACACTCTAATGAGAGTTGGTGGACATGTAGGTGCAACTTTACTTATAGTCAACAGAATGTGTTAAAGGGACCATTAAAATAAAGTGAAACCAAGTTTTGATGTTGCAGATATGAATATTTAGGATATCCACTAAAATAGTCAATTATCTATTTGTCAATAATTTAACTAATTTAATTTACTTAAAAAATATAAATACATAAATCACACAAATAGGCATATTTAAAACTGTTTATTTAAAATGTTGTCAGATTTTATGGTAAAATAATAAAAATATCTTGGTAAATTACTTTTCAAATTGACATACAGTACTGTGCAAAAGTCTTAAGCATGTTAGTATTTTCATTTTTACATTTGTATCTTTTGCTGTAGTGTGTCAGTAGGAAATATCGATTTCCAAACATTCATTTGCCATTAATTGTAATAATACAATGAGATTTTTGTTTATAAAGAGTCTGACAACAGCCTGTATGATCCACACGGAGATCTGATCTCACCATTATCGAGTCCGTCTGGGATTACATGAAATAACAGAAAAACTGAGACAGACTAAATCCAGAAGAACTGCGGCAACTTCTCCAAGACGCTTGAAGAAACCTGCAAAGCTACAGTATTGTGAAAACTTTTAGGCATTTGTGTAAAAATGCTGTAAAGTGAAGATACTTTAAAAAATAAATAGATTTGATTCATCAATTGACCGTTCGCAAAGACCCGCCCCCCTTAGTTACTGTCGCTATGTCCGACAAGCTACGCTGCTCTCACACACACACACCATGTTCTCACGCAGTGAAAAATACATCGCGGACGGACGACACGCTGACAGACAGGACAGACCAGGTTACTTTTGATATTAAATACATTAACCCTCTTGGGACCAAGAACGCGCCCGCGCGTTTTGCTGTTTTTTTTTTCACATAGCAGCAACATAGACTTAAAATACTCCGTCATTTATGGTCATATAAATAAAATCAATACATGATTATAAACTATAGAGGGTCTTCTTTTTTTGTGTACACTCACATTAACATCAAAACCTTGTGTTTTTTTTTTAAATAAATAAAATAAACAGGGTGCGCTTTCAGCTCACTCTGTCTCCGCAAAAATCTTTCTGAAACATGTCTGGAAAATGAACGGAAACTCCGCTAATACTTATCACACAAACATGAAACATACGTCTAAAGAACGCTTTAAATTTCTACTTTTAAATAAAACAAAAACACATTTAAAACAAATATTCTCCTGCAATGTAATCTGTCTGAAACTAAAGAGAAGTACAGTTTCTCCTGTCTCAGCTCATTATCGTTAATTTGTTCACACCCACTCGCAGAGCGCTATTCATAAGATAATGTGTTGAGGCCATTTACAAAATAGATAAACGCCCCCAGGCAAATGCTGTAAACACAATATTTTTTAGTCAGATTAAGATTCGTCTTGCGCGGCTATGAGGAATAATCCTGGGACATTTACCACAGAAGTGCTGGTTTATTTTCACTTCGAGGAGGAGCAACAGATTCAGCTGAGAAGTGTAAGTGTTTTGTGCTTTGTTCTAATCGCAATATAGAATAACGTTAGTGTCTGTAAACGGAAAAATAGCATAGCCTACTGTTTAAATGTGAATCATGTTTCTCTCTGTGTGTGTGTGTGTGTGTGTGTGTGTGTGTGTGTGAATGAATGAACGCACAGATACGCACTGTTACAGATGAAATAAAATAACATTTCTTTGACTAGTTTTGGATAAAGTTTTTCAAATCAAATAAGCATCAAATAAGCTTCAAATAAGCTTCAAAATAAAGACATCAAATAAGCTTATGTTTTGTCAATAAACTAATCAACTAAGATGTTTGTTCCAATGCAAGCTATATGAAAATAATGAATCCTCAACTTTGAAATATGTATGATCAAACTAAGACATTTATGGAAAAAGACTATTTTCTTTTCAAGATGTTTCCAACTCTAACTTTGAACTGAAATAAAACCATGTCTATATGGTGAAGGGTGTGTGATAGAAGTGTCCAGAGTATGCACCCTGTATTTTAAAGAAGAACATTTAATTATTTGCGATACATTATTCATTCACAAAGAATTCAGGGACATTATTCATTTCCCTAAAGTTTGGAGTTTTCCTCATTTTTTAAATTAAGGCATTAAGATTTTTTATTCCTCTTTTTAGTCAACTTTAGCATGGGTGTTTTCACTTATTCTAAGCAGTGTGTGTGTGTATATATATATATAATTAAAAAGAAATTTTAACCAGACACCAGTCCTTTGTTGTGTATCTTTGGATTATGTTGTGTTGTAAATAAATCCAAACAATCTAAAAGCCATTCTTTTTTAAATCTCCTCATTCTTTGTGCAAGGCTCCTCTAATGATATGGCCTGATAGCACCTAATAGGGCCATTATGGGAGGGTCTTTGTCTTTCTCAGGTGTGAAATGCCATACATATTAATGAGAGATCACGCCTCCCCGCATAAAGCTTTCTCACACTAAACACGTCATACACATTCTAAAAGACTTTATTGACTTATCTGAATGAGTATTCAGGATGATTCTCACATAGTTTTGGAGCAAATATTCTAGGCTATGTGATACAATTTTCAAAAGTCTTGTGAAGAAATAATCAATATGTGTTTTGTGGCCTTATTTCAGAAACTTTTATTTTTAAGTTTTTCAATAACCATGCATAAATAATATACAAACAAAATACAAAAATACAAATATACAAAATACAAATATACAAAATACAAACATGTACATACATGTTGCTCAAATATTATGGTAGCCCCGTTTGTGCTATATAGAGTGAATTTACACCATTGCCATTAACATGTTTATAAATAACTGAAAAAAGCACAAATGTCAGTGCATGTCAAAACATCCCAAGGGCCTCAAAAAACCCTTGGTCCCCAGAGGGTTAAACAAAGTCTCACCTTTCAAATTTGGTCATTTTTTTTAAAGAAATTTAAACAATAAATACCGTTTTGTGGCTCTTTAATGTGTCGTGACAGATCGCTGTAGAGCATCAGTTAAAGCTGCTCGTGATTCGATCATCTCTTCCTTCTAGTTCATTTATAGCATCAAATAAACATGAATGAACATAAGGAATGTTGTTTTAACCACAGAAAGGCATCAGTACATTCCGTTTTTCAAGTCCAAATCCTCCCATGTTAATCTACTAACTCTCCTGACTGCTTTGTCTGACAAAATGGCGGATGGCGAAGTATGATTGGTCAGATCACCTGTCAATCAAGCTCCCTGCGAAGGGTCAATTAACTTCTGTTAACTAAATTAATATTTGGTGTGACCACCCTTTGCGTTTAACCCTCTGGGTCTAAGGTGTTTTTGGGGTCCTTGAGATGTTTTGACATGCCCTGACATTTGTGCTTTTTTCAGTTGCTTATAAACATATTAATGGCACAGGTGAAATTACACTCTATTTAGCACAAACATGGCTACCATAATATGTGAGCAACATGTATGTACATGTTTGTATTTTTGAGAGAATATTGTTTATGCATGGTTATTGAAAAAACAAAAAATTTAAGTTTCTGAATAAGGCCACAAAACACATACTAAATATGTGTCCACAAGACTTTTGACTAATGGATGTTGTCGCCTAGAGTTTTTGCTTCAAAATGATCTGAAAATCATCCTGCCTAATCATTCACATAAAACAATAGATTGTTTTAAATTGTGAAAAACATTTTTTTTGTTTGGAAAGGCAATATGCGTGGCCCAACCCCCTCATGAATAATTAGGTGGTTCTCACCTGAGAAGACAATGATGACCCTGCATAATGAGCCTTTCATTCAGGTGTGTCACACAACAAAGAATGCAAGGACAATTTTATATATATATATATATATATATATATATATATATATATATATATATATATAAAATCAAAATATAAATGAAAGTCAAAAGCACATTTTTAGTCATACCTGGAAACAAATCCTGGTCAAATAGGTTATATGGGCCATTCTATAGAATTGGTTCAAAGTTAGAGTTGGAAACAACTTGAAAAGAAAATTGTCTTTTTCCATAAATGTCTTTATAAAGTATTGTTTTTTTAAAGTAGGCCAATACATTTTATCATACATATTTCAAAGTTAAGGATTCATTATTTTGATATAGCTTGCATTGGAACAAACACTATAACAGTTGATTAGTTTATTTTTGACAAAACATACTATATATTTAACATATGAGCAGAAACTGTCTAACAAAAGCTTATTTGATGTCTATTTTATAGTAAAAACTTTATAATCTATCCAAAACTAGTCAACGAAATATTGTCTTATTTCGTCTGTAACTGTTCGTTCATTCACACACACACAGACACCCGATTCATTTAAACAGTCTTTTTGGTTTTACAGATACTATTCTATATCGTGATTAGAACAGATCTCAGTAGGCTATAGCAATATAGTTTGGATGTGTTCATGTAAAATAATGTAGGAGCGAGAGTGAATGAACGGCACAGATGTTGTAGTAACATCGCGCGCGCATCTGTGCCATTCATTCATTCACACACAGACACGCAATTCATATTTAAACAGTCTTTGTGCAGTTTAACGTTACAGACACTATTCAATAACGCAATTAGAACAAAGCACTTAAAAATAAATAACTTACTTCATCAGCTGAATCCGTTGCTCCTCGAAATTAAACTACCTGCACTTCTGAGGTAACTTTTCCAGGATTATTACGATAGTATTATTCCTCAAAGCGCAGCAAGACGAGGTAAAGTACAAGATTCTTCTTAAACTGGATGTTTTATCCAGCTGATGTGGGCGTTGACATGGCTTGCCTCAACATTTGCGTTTGAATAGCGCGTGCTCTCAGTGGGCGTGGTCACATTAACACGTCATACGCTATAATTAGCTGAAAGGAAAAAGACTGACATCTCTCTCTTTTCATACAGATTACATAAACTGAGAATAGTTGTTTTTTATATAAATTACTTCATTTAAAAGAAGAGAATTTCAGCTTCATAAAGAGAAATCTTTCGTGTCTCTGTGACCACTATTGACTGAGTTACAGTTAATTTTTCGGACGCGTTTCAGAATGGACTTCACTCACAGAGAGAAGGCAAAACGTGCATCATGTTTATTTTTCTTTATTTGAAAAAAAGCACAACACTGTTTTTATTGTGAGTATACACAAAAAGATTAGACACTTAACAGGACTGAATGATGTATAACACTTATATGTAAGATCAAAATCAGCAGAGTATTTTGAGTCTCTTTTGCACTTATAAGAGAAAAGTGAGCTGGTATCGCCGGCAATACCGCCGACCCCAGAGGGTTAAAACAGCTTTTGTCCTAGGTACAGTTGCACATAGTTTTTTTTAGGTAGATTTGCAGGTAGGTTTCTTCAAGCGTCTTGGAGAAGTTGCCGCAGTTCTTCTGGATTTAGTCTGTCTCAGTTCTGGTTGATCTTTGGCTGCATTTAATTCTGAGGAATTAAATGCTGAAATTCCCAGGAGGAAATGGATAACACCTCATTATACGGTGCCCATCTCCCTTCGGTGCCAAACCCGCCACCTCGTATGCTTCGGAGCACAGCTGTCTCCAGCGAGTTCTAGTCTCAGTTTCCACTTGGGAACAAAGCGGCACTGGGAGGAGGGTTTCAGAGGGGTCAGTTTGGTTGTTTCCTGCCGGTCATCTGTTTCCGGGGACTGGATTGGCTACTCGAGTTATGCTAGAGGCTAGTTTTGAGAGGATGGTTCCTTTAGTAGTCTCAGCTGAAGTCCTCTCGGGAAAATACAGATCTGAGGACCTTTCATTATCTCGAGGAAGGCTTCAGCGAAGAGTTCCTGATGCCAATGGCGCCAGACCTCTGAGGGCAGTTCCCTCTGGGGGATGTGGTTAACACCTCATTATACGATGCCCATTTCCCTTCAGTGCCCTCAGGGGGCTGTTCTGCCAACCCCGCCACCTTGTGTGCTTCGGGGCGCAGCAGTTTCCAGCGAGCCCATGTCTCAGTCTCCACCCCGGAAACATAGCGGCGCTGGGATGCTCGCCCCCTCTAAAGAGGGTCTCAATTTGGCTGTTCCCTGCTGGTTCGCTGCTTCAGGCCACCGAATTGGTTGCTCGTGTAACACCTAAGACCATTCTTGAGAGACTGGTTCCCTTAGTAGATTTTTTGGCAGTGTGGGAACTTCTGCCAAACATATCTCAACAGAAGCAGATTGTCACCTCCTGAGCCCCAACTAAAAGACTGGGGGTCGGAGTTTCTCCATTACAGAGGACCACTTTTTCAGACGTGAGATTTCACAACGATGCAGGCACGTCGGTCTCCTGCTCGTATCGGTTCGATCTTCATTGCCATGAGCAAGATAAAGCTAGGCCAGTCACTCACTGTCAAACAGTTTCGAGACTGTTAGGTCTGATGGCAGCTGCGTCCAACGGGATACCTTTTGACCTGCTGTACATGAGACCATTGCAGTGGTGACTTCTGATCGTTCTACTCCCTGTAGTTCTGGAGGGCAGAGTTATGGAAGTGTGGGTTTGACCTCTGAGGGGGGCCAACACATAGACTCTCAACAAAGGTTGAGACCACGCTCATTCCAGAGCTCCCTGCACAAGGAAACAGGCGTAAATCATCACCCAGTTAACTGCCCGGTTGGTACAGTGTTGGAATTTCTGCAGGACCGATTCTCTGCAGGGTTATCCCCCCCACTCTAATGGTTTACGTGACGGCCTTAGCTGTTTTCCACGCACCTTTGGGTGGTGTCTTTGGGGAGAAACTCGTAGGTGTTTCCTCTGTGGTTCGTCATATCAGGAGGAGTATCCCTACAAGAAGTATGTGGTGCGGCGGGCTGGTCCTCTCCACAGACTTTCGTCAGGTTTTACTACCTAGATTTGGGCCTCACCCCTAAGTCCCAGATGCTTCTGTCTTTGTTGTGCTCACCTGATTTCACACAAGACAGGCACTGGTCAGTACGGTGGCGTGGGTATTAAAGGGGGGTGAAATGCTGTTTCATGCATAGTGAGTTTTTTACACTGTTAAAGAGTTGGATTCCTATGCTAAACATGGACAAAGTTTAAAAAATTAAGTTGTAAGTTTGATGGAGTAATTCTGTTCCAAAAATACTCCTTCCGGTTTGTCACAAGTTTCGGAAAGTTTTTTTCGAATACGGGCGTGTGTGACGTCAGAGTCGCCGGAATTTCGTTATACGGGTCTTAAGGGCACTTCTCCCGGAAGGGCGCGCGCGCATCTGTAGCCTAGTGCGTGCGAGAGTACGCCTATGCCCATCAGAGCGCTGGGCTCGGCTGCGCTGCAATTAAAAAAATGGCACCAAAAAAGTGTGTTTTTGGTTGCCAGGGCAAGACAACACTGCACAAATTTCCAAAGAACCCAGCGTTAAGGGACCTGTGGATGGATTTTGTTTTTCCAGAGCAGCAACGGAGTTGTGCAAGTGTTTTTGTTTGTTCCCTTCATTTCGACGGTAATAGTTTTATAAACAAGGCCCAGTTCAACGCCGGATTTGCAGATCGCCTAATACTTAAAGATGGAGCAGTCCCAACGATAAAGGTTCATGGTCGTGCGTTGGAACCGCAGGCGGTGAGTAAAACTGCTTCAAATGTATGTGAGTTGTTAACTATCGGCGTGTAAGCACAGCAAGTAAACAGCATGATCACATACAGTTAATGTATCTATGGAGCATGCGATGTATGGTGTGTGTGTGTTTAAATACATTTGTTTAGCTGGCCACTGTAGGTGTCAGTTTGTTTATTGTAAAAATAAATCATGTCCTCATAAACCACGAGTCTGTCTGTTTACAACACACAAATGTTGTAAAACTCGCGCATGACATGGTGTTCTAAAAACACTGCGCTCAAGTTCAAATCATTTCTATTTTTAAAAAAACGCTCGAGACCTTATGTTTTTCACCCATTTCACTGCCCATCTCACGTTTTTGTGAGCAAAAACACGTTCTGTATGAACGAGCCCTTAGTATTGTTTAGATCCTTGTTCTGCATGGGATTAATATCTGATTGTTAGCCATGGTTTATTTTCGGATGTCACTCACAGCTTCCAGACGCTCTCAACGCAAAAGCTTTGCGCGCTCGTGTCGTGATTATTTAGCTCCGCCCACACGGCACGCCTCCACCCGCTCGGGTTTTTCCGGAAAGACTCGGTACAGCCTATCTTTCTTTTATAAATATAATAAAACTAAAGACTTTTTGGAGATATGAAGGATGCAATACTACTCTATAGGTACTCAAGATTAACATGAGATTGAGTGAAACTGAGTGTTTCACCCCCCCCTTTAACATTCCCACAACGTAAATTCTCAATGCAGCGCCAGTTCCCTTGAAAGGAAACGCCTCTGTTTTCGACTGTAACCTGGGTTCTCTGAAAAGGGAACAAGATGTTGCATCGCCCTGCCATACTTCCGGCTTGCTTGTGATCGACTTGCTTCGGCCTATCAGAACCTGACATTGTTTGGTCTGGGTGCGCTTTATAGCTTCCTGGTCATGACATCACACGCCTACCGTCACGCCATTGGGCTGATTTCACACGTTCTTCACGACGCAATCACGCAGAGCATTCCCACAGCATAAATTCTCAACGCAGCGTCTCGTTCCCTGTTCAGGGAACCCAGGTTACAGTCATAACCAAGACATTCTATATATATACGTATATTGATATATTTGAAAATGTAATTTATTTCTTTTGACGGCAAAGCTGAACTTTCAGCAACAATTACTCCAGTGTCACATGATCCTTGTAATATGCTGATTTGGTGCTTAAGAACCAATTGTTCTTCTTCTTCTCCGTCTTCTTTGTCTTCTTCGAAAACAGTGGTCCTGCCTTAATATTATTGTGGAAACAGTGATAAGGGATTTTTCGTTCAAAAGAACAGCATTTATTTAAAAATATAATTGTTTTTAATCAATTTAATGCATCCTTGCTGAATAAAAGTTTTTTTCTTTAAAAGAAATATCTTACTGACACCAAACTTTAGGTAGTGTAGTAGATAGACAAAACAGTTTAATTCATGTTTGTTAGTTAAATGTAACAAAACTGTACATTTAATAGCTCATTTTAATTTACACTTTAAATAGTTTTTAATCCATTTGTCATCTGGTCTTATTTATTTATACGTCAATTGATTTTAAAATGCCTCTGGCTGTATATTATTTTTCATTTTAATTTTTGAATTAATATACTGATAATTGACTTCATTTTATTTTTAAGTCCTCCATATGTTCTTTAATTTGTGATTCTGATTGTCTGATACTCAAAATGAAGCTTTAGTACAAAAGCATAATTTGTCATTTGAAAGGTTTTTAGAATTACTAGATGGCTGCCACACAGCTTGCTCGTAGACTCTGTAAAACTTTAATATATGTTGCAAGCGACATGACAAAAAAACTGGATCGTTCTGATTATAATCAACAAGACATTTAAAATTTGTGTAGTGTGAAAAAAAGTTTATAGGTTAGTTGTAGATTTAAATAGAGCAATCATTAACGGTGCATTCACACGGGGCATCGGCGTCAACACTTGACAGAGACGTGTCTTAAGCTTGGTGCTGATGCGACCGTCATAGTGACAACAGCCAATCACATTACTTTTTCTGGTGTTGCATGAACGCTATTGGTTAGCTGACATCTGCGTTGGTGCTTGAAAAGTTGAAAATCTTCTGCCTGCTTGCGGCAGTGATGCGACGCAATGGAACCATCAATTCAGTTCAGCAACGCATGGCGTCACCCATTCAAAGTAAATGAGAAGTGTTAACACTGACGCCTCGTGTAAATTTACTGTTAATACTCTCTTCATGAAGACATTTGTTACAGCAGCAGCCCATGTGACCCTTAAGTGTTCTGGAAGATGCTTTAAATAAATGCATCTGCAAAATGACAAATGAGCAGATAAACTAAGAGATTTACTGCTTCTGTTGCTGTTTATTCCTTGAGAGTGTAATCATACTTTGATTTTCTTGTTTTCGTTCATGTTTTGTTTTAGTTTTTTTCTAAACTGATCAAACCTCTGAGATAAGAGTTCCACGCTAGTTAGTCTTTCCCTTAAAGTTTTTTTCTGTCCTTCTCAATACTTGCTGCCAGGTTTTCCATTTCTTATTATTTGTTTTTCCTTTCCTCTCAAAAGTGTTTTCAGTTTGGGGTGGGATATGGTTGGTCAATATTTGCTGTTCTATATGAACCAGTCTGAAATCTCTGCTAAACACAGCTGAATCAGACCAGACCTCACAGACAACAAAAGTCATGACACAGTCTGACAGCTGCTTCTGATTCTGCACATAGTAAAAATGCACTTAAAGCGGTCTCTGGTGGGGTCAGTCAAGACAGAAACTGTGGTTGAGCACGAAATAGGCTATATATTCCGCCCCCCACCAGTATATATTTAAGTCATTAAACTAATATAAATGTGTGATTAGTTGACTGGTAGTCAACTAGAAAAGTCTTTAGTCGGGGACAGCCCTAGTATATTTTAAATATTTATTTAATTATTTAATTTATTTGTATTCATCTTTTTACTAATGTTGGGGAAAAAACAGTTAAAGACCTAGAACCAGATATGATGAATGAAGATTGCAAGAGTGCAGTCAATTAAAGAAAATTTTACTGAAGATAGTTTGAAGTTTCGTCAGCTTCAAGACTCACAAGGAGTTAGTAGGCCACCCTGTTTCACGTTTACAAAACTCACAGTAATTTAGTCTGTATGGCTGCCACCAGGACCCTGAGTTAGGTAGGAGTGGCCCACCGAGGTCACAAAACTGTGTCTAGGCTCTAGCATGTCGTCAATAACAAGTCTGTAACAAAGAATACTAGCGCACATACACAGATACACGGCTTCTTCAAGGTTGGAGTTGGTTGAGCTCTGTTCTAAACAGGAGACTTTCCCAAAACATCCAGATAACATGTTCTTTCTCTTAGTGAGAGGTTCTGACAATATTACATTATTATTCTCTTGTATTTCAATATCGAAAAGTTTAATTTAATGATTTAATTAAGAAGTGGTCACGTAAATGACAGGTGAAGTAACCCCAGTGACCGGCTGTCTTGGTTAGCTACAAGAGTAGATATATGTTTTAACACATGTTGGAGACCTTTCTCAAACAAAACAAGTCCATATTTCATTTCTGGAAGCCAGGCTAATTTACTGTTACTGCATTCCTGGCATGGGCCAGACCCTCAGTCACCTCTCAGATATTTAATACAGACATTAAAGAATACATGAAAATAACTTTTTGGTAATCACACTGGTAACTTCTATTATATCTATAAAGTAAAATCTCATAAGCTTAGAGAAGTCACTCAAATCATTTAATATGTAAAAGGAAAAATATTGATTAATACCTTGATTATAATCACTCATTAGATATACATTGAAGCTGCAGTGGATTCCAGAATACACCCCCTTCACTAAGTACAGTAAATGAAGGCCAGTATCACCGATACAATACTTCTACTGATTAAATGTTATAAAGGCACCAACAAAAAGTTATTGGTTTCATGTTTTTGACCCGTGTGACCTCGTATTTTACATACCATTAAAATTTCATAATTCTTGATTCCAAATTTTATACCACAACCAAAACTACTAGCCTAACGAAAATTACTTAATGACATTTTTTAAATAGCCTGTAATAAAATAAGAACAAATAAACAAATTACAAGCAATAGTACAAATATATACAATAGAACAAAGATACAAATGAAATAAACTGTGTTTATAGATTTTCAGTTAGGTCTAACAGTAGTATTCAGGTAAAGCCCAAAGTATACTTCTTTTTTTATGCATACGTGAGGGTGACGCAAATTTTGTCACCAGAATAGTATGTGGGTGCTGTAAGCATGCCACCCTATTTTTGTAACCGAGCATACTTTGTAGGTCACACATGCGCATTGAATTTGTTTTGCACTAATCAGTTTTTCACAAGGTGGCAACACTGCAGAAAACTAAACTAAAGAGACGGAACAACAACAACAAAATACTGGAGACTGCAACAGCAACAGACGCCCGCAATGACAAGCGCTTCTGTGAGTGGGATAAGATAGTCGTAGCTTTAGTTTAAAAAAATACTAGGGCTGCACGATTAATCAAGATTGAACCGGACGCAATTTGGCAAGGGCTGCGATATTATTATGAATTTTTTTTTTTAATTAACAGCTTGTCAGTAAAGCACGGCTCTATGATCAGTAATAAATGCTCCATCTAAAAAGCCAGAGGGCGCTCTCGCACTGAAGCTCTAAATATGCCCTGCAGAAGTCCAGATAATCCCTATGGGCATCATGCTATATCGCTGTAGCTGAATAAACAGAAGATTGAAACGCTTTGATTGATTAAACATGACTAATAAACACACGACTATGACAATATGTGGTTTATCTAAGTTCTTTAAGCCTTCTCTGGTATTTTCATGATAATAATGTATTTCCCTTTCGAGAACGGTCACTTCGTATTGCGTAGCTATACGCAGTGGGGAAACTCCTTTTTCCTCGAAAATTCTGAAGCTTAAAATGTAAAACGCATTTGCAGCTGCACAGCTAGCACATTGAGTGACAACTCACTCATTGGCTGTGCTGCGGCAACTGCACATCCAATGGCGCGGGCGGCTCCAACGTGTGCGCCAGTGAGCTATCATTACGTCATACACGTCAGAGCCCGCCACAAGGGGCGTGGCCAGAGCCCATAAAAGCCCCTGAAATAGCCATTATAGCAGATTTCATCTCCTTCAGCGACATACTTCACGTCTCTGAGTCCTCTGAGAGCTTCGCCGTCGAATCAGGCCCTACGGTTAGAGTGTGCATCTCTGCAGCGGATTTCGCCTTCGACTGAGAAGCCGTCTTCCCCTGTCGCCTCTCTGCATCGTGCGGCTCTCTCCTGCACGAGGCGGACGGACATGCTAAGTCCGCCACGTGCCTGGGCCTCACCCATGCTCAAGCCGCACTGTCCACCGGCGGATGCTCGGGCTGCTCGGGCTGCTCGGGCATGCCCATCTCGACGCTGCGGCCGCGGCTCGCTCTCGTCCAAGATGGCGACGCCGCTCCACCCGCGCTTCCTTTCCCTGCCCTTCTATGGCCCAGGAAGAAGAAGCGCCGCAGCCAGCGTCAACCGGAGGGTATGGAGGTTAACGATCCCACGCCGGCCACGTCCCCGCGTGCTTCGTTTTTCCCTACCCAGACACCGTCTCTGGTCCTGTTTGAAGGAGACCAGCAGCCCCGCGCTACGCGGTGCGCCTGGTTTCTTTCGGCGGATCGATCGACGACCGCGACGACAGCCTTTCAATCGCTGCTTCTGAGGAGGATTAGTCGGGCTCAGTTGACCTCGCCATCGCTTCTCAGTCTGGCGCGAGCACCGCAGCTACCGGGACTAACTCCGACGCTGAGATGCTTCGGATCCTGACAAAGGCCGTCGCGGACCTTGGGCTCGAGTGGGCCTCGCCCAAGGAGCCTCCTCGGAGTCGGCTGGACGGCTGGTTTCTGCCAGGGCGCCAGCAGGCCCCTCGTCACAGGCCCGCTCCTTTCTTTCCCGAGGTCCATCAGGAACTGTCGAAGACCTGGCGCGCGCCCTACTCTGCACGTGCGGGTTCTTCTGTCTCCGCAACACTCTCCTCCATGGACGCCGCGGCGGAGAAGGGCTACGAGTCTTTGCCGCCTCTCGAAGAGGCTGTGGCTGCTCACCTCTGCCCAAACACCGCGGCTAGCTGGAGAACCAAGGCGGTGCATCCAGTCATCCACCATTTTACCATTTATTTGGGCACAAGCCAATCTGAGCTCTCAGAGAGCTGCACATATGGTAAATGGTAAATGGACTGCATTTATATAGCGCTTTCACAGACCCAATGGCCACCAAAGCGCTTTACATATTGCCTCACATTCACCCATTCACTCACTCATTTATACACCGACGGCGGTGTCAGCCATACAAGGCGCCATCCAGCTCGTCGGGAGCAGCTGGGGTTAGGTGTCTTGCTCATGGACACCTCAACACTTGGTCAGGTGGAACCGGGGATTGAACCACCAACCTTCCGGTTTGTAGACAACCTACATGAACCACTGAGCCACTGTCACCCCTTCGCGGCATCCCAGGCATCCTCAACACGGGTGCGGATATGCTGTCACGGGACAAGTGGCGAGTGGTCCCTGAATCCTCAGACGGTGTGCCTGATATGGGAAGCGTTTGGCTTGGCCGAAGTCGACCTCTTCGCCTCAAGGAACAACACTCACTGCGCAGTGTTCTTCTCGAAGGAAAGGGATGCATTGGCCCAACCTCCCCCTTTATGCATTTCCCCCCGTCTCAATGATACCCCAGGTTATCGAACGGGTCAGGGAGAGCGGATGTCCAGTCCTCCTGGTAGCCCCGCTCTGGAAATCCAGACCGTGGGTCCCGGAGCTGGTCCAGATGTTGGACGGAGTCCCTTGGCCTGTTCCATTGAGGAAAGATCTCCTCACACAGGCGGAAGGGACGGTATGGCATCCACTTCCCAATCTGTGGGCCCTCCATGTGTGGCCCCTCAACGGGTACCCGGGGACCTTCCTGAGAAGGTCCTAGACACGATCAGTGAAGCCAGGGCCCCTTCTACCAGGCACTTGTATGCTTCTAAATGGTCAGTGTTTTCCAGCTGGTGCCTGGACAAACGGTTCGAACCCATGTCATGCGAGGTACCTGTGGTGCTCTCCTTCCTGCAAGAGCTGTTAGACGCGGGCAGGACCCCGTCTACGCTCAAAGTGTATGTGGCAGCTATCGCAGCTTATCATGCTCCGGTGGCTGGCCGATCGCTGGGAAAAAATGACTTGGTGATTCGTTTTCTGAAAGGAGCCAGGAGGCTGAACCCCTCCAGGCCTCAGTCTGTTCCGTCTTGGGACCTCTCCACGGTCCTTAGGGCCCTGAAGGGCCCACCATTTGAACCGCTCCAGTCGGTTGATCTCAAACTACTCTCGCTAAAGACTGCTCTCCTGCTGGCACTGGCATATATCAAGCGAGTAGGAGATTTGGAGGCGCTTTCAGTTAGCCCCTCCTGTTTGGAGTTTGGTATCGGCGACTCTAAGGTCATTCTTAAACCCAGACACGGCTATGTGCCTAAGGTGCTCTCAACGCCGTTTAGAGCACAGGTGATCACTCTGTTAGCCCTTCCCCCTTCTTCAGAAGATGGGGAGGTTAATCTACTCTGTCCTGTCAGACCACTGAGAATATATCTGGAGCGTTCAGCGTCTTAATCTGAACAGCTCTTTGTCTGCTTTGGTGGCCGGTCCATTGGGACTCCCGTCACAAAGCAGAGGATATCCAGATGGATAGTTGATTCTTTTTCTCTAGCATACACCTCAGTGGGTCAGGTTTGCCCTATTGGGACTAGAGCTCATTCGACTAGAGGCATGGCCTCGTCTTGGGCTTGGTCTTCTGGGTTTCCCATTAACGACATCTGTGCGGCGGCCGGTTGGTCCTCCCCTTCTACGTTCGTGAAATTCTATAACATGGAAGTACCCTCCCTGCAGGCAAGGGTCCTTTCTGTATGATTTAGACCCGACTGGTGTCCGGTCTTTTTCACATGAAATGTTAAATGTCATAAGCACACATTCATTCATTATAAAACCCGCCTCCGGCCGGTTAATTTATCCCTTTATTAAAGACCCGACTGTGTCTGGTATTATGTTATTGGGTTAAACATGGATGTTTGGACATTAGATTATATGGGGTGTATTATGAGGCCCGACGGTGTCCGGTCTCTTACTATATACTGGTTATGGGTGGTTCTGTAGGCTCAGAGTTATCAAGCTGCAGTTTCAACCAGCTACTCAGTGCGGCGTTTTGCATGGCGTCCCCACTGCGTATAGCTACGCAATACGAAGTGACCATTCTCGAAAGGGAACTACTCAGTTACTAACGTAACCTCGGTTCCCTGAGAGTAGGGAACGAGTATTGCGTAGCCGGCCGCACTGAGTAGCATGGCAGTATGTCGCTTCAGTCGATGTAACCTGCTATAATGGCTGTTTCAGGGGCTCACGTGTTTGACGTAATGATAGCTCATTGGCGCACACTTTGGAGCCGCCCACGCCATTGGATGTGCAGTTGCCGCAGCCTTATTCTGTGTAAGAAGCCACATCTTCTCACAGAAGGATGTTCAAACACTCAACTAACGTTATGAAGAGTTTGGAGTGGAAACATTTTATTAAATGTTGTCTTTTGTTGGACAAGGGGTTTATAAATGCTTCTCATGTTTGAAAAAATGTTTGACGTGTTGTTTTTTCAAATGCACATTATAAGTGACTCAAACTTGCAGTGCTTTCAGATGGAGCAGCATTAACTACTGATCACAGAGCCGTGCTTCACTGACAATATGCGAATAAAAAATAATCGTAGCCTTTGCGATTTCATAATCGCACTAGGCCAAATTGGTTTAAGCACAATTTGGGGTTAATTGCGATTAATCATGCAGCCCTAAAGAATACAAAGACGCCGACTCTGGACAGAGATTTAACCTTGCAGAGCAAATGTGTCTACCGCCTGCATTGGAGTATACTTTGAAAGGCTAAATGTTCCACTGTACGCATATGCTAACATACATGTAAAAAAAAAACGTCTCATTTGCGTATGCAACCCTTGTTCCCTGAAGGAGGGAACGGAGACGTAGTCGACGTCGACTGATTGGGATCACGCCAGGGAGCCAGTCATCTTCGAGTACTATTGAAACGAGCCAATGGAATTGACGTGCGTGATTTGCATCACACACTCCGCCCGCGCGGCGTGGGTATAAATACGGAAGTGGATGCACGCACTAGTTGCTTTTTCGCTTCGGAGCCGAGCGTAACTCGGAGTCAGCGGTGGTCCAGCAATAGTGGCGAAGGGACTATGTCTCCGTTCACTCCTTCAGGGAGCGAGGGTTGCATACACAACCGAGACGTTCCCTTTCAGTCGTTCACATTCGACGTAGTCGACGGAATGGGATCACCACTGAAAATGCCACTAGTGCTGCCACCTTCCAGGGCCTAGACAAAAGCCTTCTGACCCCCCCGCATTATTTGAGGTGGAGATGGGACGGGGAAGTCACTGCTGTTCCACAAGACCACTGGGAGAGCGCTCTCTTTCATTGGAAAGGAATACGCTGCGGAAGCCACATCCTGCCTCTAGGGAGGTAACGTGGAGAATACGCATATGGACTGGGCGGATGACCGGGCAGTACAACATATGGAATGTGGGATCACCGTAGGGATCACAACATAAGGACCCAGCCTAACACAGGTTCCACCAGTGCATACGAGTGATAGGCCTGGCTTCGGACGTTCCGCCACGTCCGTTGCCAAAGAGTATGGAGGAACTCGACAGGGTTCGGCTAATAAGGGGAACTCTACTGGAGCAAGGATTGCGCACGTATCCAGTCCATAGGAGGGGAATGGCGCAGCATAAAAATGATTGCGTTAGTAACCAGAACCTCCGCGGGGCAGGATGTGCCGGATGGCCTCCGTCTGCACTCGGGCGGTAGAGATCTGTTGTGCGCAGTTCTCCGCCGCGTCGCTGACCAGCCCAACCTGGGAAATTGGGGAGACCAGGAACCGAACCTTGTCCGCATCCGCCATATCAACCAGGCTGAGTCAACAGTGGCGCTCCTGAACCACTGAGGTGGACATCGCCAGACCAATCGCGCACGCCACGACACTCGTGCCCCGGAGGGCGAGGTCGGATGCAGTGCGGTGCTCACCTATGAGCGCACGGTCTGGGCTTCCCTCGTGCATGTCCATGAGTGCCCTGGCCTGATAGACCTGTAGCAGCGCCATGGCACGCAAAGAGGAGGTGGCTTGCCCACAGGCTTTGTAAGCTCTGCCTGTCGGAACGGACGAGAACTCACAGTCCTTAGGGGGGAGACAAGGATCCCCCGTCCAAAAGGTAGCGGCCGCCGGACACAGGTGCACCTGTGTCAGACTGCTCCACTGGAGGGATAGCCTCGCAACCCTTCACCACTCCGTCAAGGGTAGTGAGGGGGAAAAAGCTATTCAGGCAGTTTCTGGCAGAGAAAGGTACCGTCCACAACCTGGTAAGCTCTCCATGCACTTCGGGAAAGAAAGGCACTGGGCGGCGAGCTAAGAACCAGCGCAGCCCACCCTGAGATACCAACTGACCGAGACTGAGTGGTACACGGTGGAGGATTCCACTTGAGCCTGGCAGCCTCGGCGGCCCGTTTCGGCATAGCTGACAATTCTGGATCCGGCTCGGGCAACATTACAGCTCACCCTCCGATGCTGCTATCAACATCCTATCCTCTGGGGGAACCCCAATTGAAACGGCTGATCGGTCCATTACAGAGGGACCAGCACGTTCAACAGGAAATTCCACCGGCTGCGGTGTGATGGAGGAGTGAGGAGCAAACAGGGAATGGTTACCGGGCGAGACATCCGTCACTATCCTCCGATCACCCATCCCACACGGCACCCGGGGGTGGGGCATGGTAATGGGGACTCTAGCTTTGCGGATGAAGGCGAGTCTCGATCTCAACACTGTGACAGTCATGTTCCCGCAATGGGAACATGAACCATCCACAAAAGCTGCTTCAGCGTGCTGTAAGCCCAAACACGTGATGCAACAATTGTGACCGTCAGAGAGGAACAGGGAACGACTGCATCCAGAAACACACGGGTGGAATGACATCTTAAAAAAGACGCAAACACACCCATGTTGCTCTTTCAAGAAATAGAACCCATCACCAGTGCCGGAGCACATAGGGGGATGACTGCGGAACACTGAACAGTGCACCGAACAGTGCACCTTTCCGCCCTCTAACCAGCCGTCAGCAAACACAAACATTTAGAAATTTGTTGCTGTTAAAACAGAAGTTGAGGGCTCAAAGCTCGCGACCATCGCTGCACTCGCGCTGTAGGAACCACCAGCACTGGGAGAGTCTTCCAGAAGAACACAGACACACTTGCTTGACAAACAACAGCACTCTTCAGAGACATCAAACGATCGGCTCCGAAGCGAAAGGAAACTAGTGCGTGCATCCACTTCCGTATTTATACCCGCACCGCGGGGGCGAAGTGTGTGATGCAAATCACGCACGCCAATTCCATTGGGTCGTTCCATTGATAGTACTCGATGATGACTTGCTCCCTGGCGTGATCCCATTCAGTCGAACGTGAACGACTGAAAGGGAACTAAATATACTTTGGGCAAAAGAAATACTACAGAAATTGAATAAAATAAAATAATCCACTGTAAAATAACACTGTATAAATTAAATATAGATTAATCTTATTAAAGCTATAAAAAGTTAGTCAAGAGCAGTGATTTTCTCTTTTTCTTTAGTTCATTGAATAACCTTAATGATAGACTGCAGCAGGTAAATTTGGCTGTTGTCACATTAAAGGGATACTTCAGGATTTAGCATTAAGCTTTGTATTAGTAGAAAACCTGTAGTATTTTCGAATTACCATGCTTTCCACCCTCATATCCCACCGAGACGAGAGATTTATGTATTTTTTATTTATTTATGTCATTTTGCGTCATCGGAGGATTTTTTGGCCAGAGGCTAAAGACTACAGTCAGTAGTAGGGGCTGTTGCGCATGTTTTCATTCCGCCCATAGAGGGTGGGATCTCACTCACAGAATGTACACTGAGGGTGTTTCTCAAAACCAAGAATGCAAAGAACGGACTTGTGTTCTTGGGGAGAACGCTCTTGCTTGTTGTTCTTGGAAGAATAAACTCACAAGGTGACGAGCACACAGAACGCTGCTGACAGTTTGAGACGATGTGTTCTTGCTGGTATTGCGCAATAATACCCCCGCACAGACACCGTCTGCAGTACCCAAACATAACGAGAATTATTGACGATAACAGCCAGGCTTCAATGGTCTCTTGACTGTGGGGTAAGACGTGTCTGTGAGCGAAATGGACGGTTGGCTCTCTAGCTAACTTAACACCCGCAGGAGCTTATGAAGATTCTCACTTCCGAAAACGTTTGAGCACATTTTCGATTAGCCATAAATTTTCGTAAAAATGGCAATATTTGAAATCTACACAGTTGATTTCTCGCATCAAATGTTCTCAGAAGTGAATTTAGTGATGAAATAGCGTACGTAATTGTAGAAAAAACGAATTACTGTATTGATCTGCCTCTCCTTTCTCGAATGCCGAATTGAATGCTGGGATATTTCTGGCGTCAAGTTCACACAAGTTACCAACCGATGCATCCTCGGTAAAATGGGCGTGTCAAGAACACATCTGGGATTTTTAACCGTTCTTGCCAAAATGCAAACTTGTGTATTGGGACAGTACTTGGGCCACAAAAGATGACGTTTCACAAGAACACAAGTACAGACAAGAGCACAGATTGAGAAAGGCCCATAGTGTCAGCCATCTTTTTTTGGAAGCTAAGCTAGCAGGCTCTTTCTGTGGAGAAAGCTGAGTAGTAGGGGTCATATATATCCATAATAAAGTAACAAAATATCCTTTATTATGGATATCTATGGTAGGGGTTACCATCCTCTTTTTCCCGGACATGTCCGGCCGTCGATGTCCGGGATTCAGCTTTTGCTTTCTGCAGTTGCCATTCATTGTTTACATGCACACCTTTTGATTCAATCTAACTGAATTCATTCCGATTGGTGAATCTGAATGTAGTGTTTACATGAACGCTAAACAAGTGATCGGTTGATGTGCATTTTAACATTGCTAAGAAAATTTCCGCTCCTCCGTGAGAGATACGAGACCAGTGCGTCTCACAGGTATCGCTCATCGGTAATCACGCCACCGGCCTCGCGCCGTTCTCCCGCCTCGTCCTGCTCGCCACAGTAAACATAATGAATGGCGACTGTAGAACGCAAAAGCCGAATCCCGGACATTTTGGGCGATCTCGAAACACATTTTCGGGCAGACTCATCACGGAGACTCACTAGTAGCCTAGACTTGTTGTTTAACTACTGCGCTCTGTTACCGGTAGGCGTGGCCTCCTAGGGTAGCGAAGCAAGTGCATTCTGGGAGTTGTTGTCTTTCATCCACATAAGACAAAAATACATTTTCTTGCTTTTCTCAGTCTTGAAAGCTATACATTCAAAAATAAGTGCACATTTCTTCTACATAAATGACCCATTTTAAATACACATTCATCTTTCCAGAGGTGAAGTATCCCTTTAAGATCTGAAACATATGATGCTGATCTGATGCACTTCAGACACAGTCGGTCGCAAAGCCGACTCCGTGTTATAAATATGTTAGACCTATTACTTCTGCCACTAAAGATTGCTTTATCAGTAATCTTCCTAATCAGTTTCATCATCTCAGCATCCCAGATAGCTTAGAAGAACTTGATATTGCAACAGAAACTTTTAACTCTCTCTTTTCCAGCACTTTAGACGCAGTTGCTCCGTTGCGCTTAAAGAAGATTAAAGAAAATAGTCCAACACCGTGGTACAACGAGCACACTCAGGCCCTTAAGAGAGCAGCCAGAAAAATGGAGCGCAACTTGGAAGAAAACTAAACTAGAGGTATTTTTTATTTCATGGAAAGAGAGCTCGATTGCTTACAGAGAGGCCTTAAAAGCTGCTTGATCTGCTTATTTTTCAACCCTATTAGAAGAAAATAAACATAATCCTAGGTATTTATTTGAAACAGTGGCTAAACTAACGAAAAAGAAAGCTTCAAGCCCAGAAGTGTCCAAGCAACACAGCAGTAATGACTTTATGAACTTCTTCACTTATAAGATCGATAATATCAGGGACAAAATTATAACTATGCAACCGTCTACCACAGTATTGCATCAGGCAGTGCATTGTAGTCTCCCTGAGGAAAAATTTGATTCATTTGTTGCCATAGGAGAGGAAGAATTTTCTAAACTTGTTAATTCATCTAAATCGACAACTTGTATGTTAGACCCTATACCGACTAAGCTACTGAAAGAGATGCTTCCAGATGTCATAGATCCTCTTCTTACTATCATTAATTCGTCTTTGTCTCTAGGATATGTACCAAAAACCTATGGAATGATATTCCGGACATTATTCAAAAGGAATTGCAAATTGTATTTGCAATTGCGTTTTCAATTTGTGGACGCATAAAATGTGACATAATCCAAACGCAATTGCAAATCGCGCATTACCGTTTGCATTTTCGTTTAAGCGAACGCACACTGACTGCCAAATTTCAAATGGAAAAGCAAAGTCCGTTTGCAACTGCGTTTCCCATATCTTACGAGTTTTGGCCCTGTCATATTTAAATAGCAATTTCAATTACCACGTCTGCTTTTTCACTTTCTCAGTGTTGCGTATGTAGCCAGCCAAAACTCAAATGGAATCGCAATTCCCTTAATATTTGCATTTCCGATGCCTACACAGGAACCTGTCAATCAGTGTCGAGGGTGGGGTTATGCTATGGGGCGTGTTTGTGTTGGGAAGTGACGTCACTCACAGTCGACGGTCAAGAGCTGATGCCCTGAACAGACGCCTTCATCATCTGATCAAGACATTTTTTTTATTGAATACAAAATTATACATACAACCAAGGCAAACGTATTCATCTACAGTGTCTAATAAGAACGAATAAAAGGCTCAACACAGTTTAAAGGAACACTCCACCGTTTTTTGAAATTGGAGTTATTCACTGTCTCCCCTACATTTAGATATGTGGGCAAATACATTTTTGTCTCAGTGCATGCATTGTCTTAGCCTGGCAGTGTTCTGTTCAACATAGTTTTCTATGTCTGTGGCTGCAAAGATAAAGTTGAGATGCAGACTCGCCACCTTCACAGTAGTGAACGCGCCTATAGAGAGACATGCACACTTCATATGAATTAGCCTACATAAGCAGAGAGCAGACAATTTCTTTTAGTTTTTAATTATTTGATTTAAAAGTAGACATTTCAATCGTTCTATACTTCTCAGGTATGCGAGACAAGTATCTTATACGCTGAGTTTCGGTTAATTTATGAGACGCGCTCCAGTTCACACGCCGGCGCCTCCGTGTCCTCCTAATTACCGGTATATTGTCTACTATATTTGCTTCTTATTTATTAATACAGTCAATATGTTGATGAAACATTGATTAAAATGAAGATACAATTTATACAAAACGAAATTCTTTTTGAAAGTGGAAGGTCAAAATCATGTCTGACCCATTCCAAATTATTTCCGATATATTGGTCATCTTATGATCCTATCTTAGCCTACTCATCTCATGCGGTTCCGTTTTCATATAGGCCTAATCAACATAGATGAAATAAAAAAAAAACATTATATTATTTAAACATAAATATGAAACGTATGTTTAAGTTTTTTAACTTATAAGCGTCACACCGCTCCGCTTTGCTCACATGCTCTGGTGTGTAGGCTATATATGCATGTGTGCGTGCATGTGGTGGAGGGGTGCGATTTTCGAATAATAATCAAATAATACCCAGCGATCTTCGAATATTATTTTTGCTTGAAAATTTCGTTTTGTATAAATTGTATCTTCATTTTCACTCAGCGTATAAGATACTTGTCTCGCATACCTGAGAAGTATAGAACGATTGAAATGTCTACTTTTAAACCAAATAATTAAAAACTAAAAGAAATTGTCTGCTCTCTGCTTATGTAGGCTAATTCATATGAAGTGTGCATGTCTCTCTATAGGCGCGTTCACTACTGCGAAGGCGGCGAGTCTGCATCTCAACTTTATCTTTGCAGCCACAGACATAGAAAACTATGTTGAACAGAACACTGCCAGGCTAAGACAATGCATGCACTGAGACAAAAATGTATTTGCCCACATATCTAAATGTAGGGGAGACAGTGAATAACTCCAATTTCAAAAAACGGTGGAGTGTTCCTTTAAACTGTGTTGAGCCTTTTATTCGTTCTTATTAGACACTGTAGATGAATACGTTTGCCTTGGTTGTATGTATAATTTTGTATTCAATAAAAAAAATGTCTTGATCAGATGATGAAGGCGTCTGTTCAGGGCATCAGCTCTTGACCGTCGACTGTGAGTGACGTCACTTCCCAACACAAACACGCCCCATAGCATAACCCCACCCTCGACACTGATTGACAGGTTCCTGTGTAGGCATCGGAAATGCAAATACTAAGGGAATTGCGATTCCATTTGAGTTTTGGTTGGCTACATACGCAACACTGAGAAAGTGAAAAAGCAGACGTGGTAATTGAAATTGCTATTTAAATATGACAGGGCCAAAACTCATAAGATATGGGAAACGCAGTTGCAAACGGACTTTGCTTTTCCATTTGAAATTTGGCAGTCAGTGTGCGTTCGCTTAAACGAAAATGCAAACGGTAATGCGTGATTTGCAATTGCGTTTGGATTATGTCACATTTTATGCGTCCACAAATTGAAAACGCAATTGCAAATACAATTTGCAATTCCTTTTGAATAATGTCCGGAATATCATTCCATAAAAACCTTTAAGCTGGCTATGATAAAACCGCTTGTTAAAAAACCGCAACTTGATCATAAAAAATTATTCAATTACAGGCCGATCTCGAATCTGCCTTTTCTATCAAAGATATTAGAAAAAGCAGTATCCTCACAACTGTGTTCCTTTCTTGAAAGAAATTATATCTGCGAGGATTTTCAGTCAGGATTCAGACCGCACCATAGTACCGAGACAGCTCTCGTTAGAGTTACAAATGATTTGCTCTTATCATCCGATCGCGGTTGTATCTCTCTATTAGTGTTACTTGATCTTAGTGCTGCATTTGATACTATTGACCACAACATTCTTTTAAATAGACTCGAAAATTATGTTGGCATATGTGGAATTGCATTAGCATGGTTTAAATCATACTTATCTGACCGTTATCAGTTTGTAGTAATAAATGAAGAGATGTCTTATCGATCACAAGTTCAGTATGGAGTACCACAAGGCTCAGTACTAGGACCGCTGCTGTTCACTCTGTACATGCTACCATTAGGAGATATCATTAGGAAACATGTAATTAGTTTTTACTGTTATGCCGATGATACTCAGCTGTATATTTCTTCAAAACCTAACGAAAATTAACGGAATGCATAGCTGATATAAAAAATTGGATGACTAGTAATTTCCTAACACTAAATTCTGAAAGAACAGAGATTCTAATTATTGGACAAAAAACTTCCACATGTAATAACCTAGAATACGGTCTAACACTTGATGGCTGCTCTGTCAAGTCTTCGTCGTCGGTTAGGAACCTGGGTGTGCTCTTTGATACCAATCTTTCATTTGAAAGTCACGTGTCCAGTATCTGTAAAACTGCATTTTTCCATCTTAAAAATATATCTAAATTACGCCATATGCTCTCATTAAAGCTGCAGTCCGTAGCTTTTTTGGGGTTAAAAATTATCCAAAATACATATTTGAGAAAATACATAACCAGCCAGTGTTCAAAACTATCTGCTTGCCGTAGCTCGATTCAAAGCGATTAAACTGGTAATAATGTTTTTAATTCCAGTGGTAGTGGTGGATTTCCGCGGGAGATTCGAGCATGTCTTTGCGTCATTACGTCACATCTGTACACATAAAGGAGTCTCGGCTAGTAGGCTATATTGCGTGTGAGGATGTTGGAGGTGGAGATTTATAGTCTTTTCTCACAGTACTTGATATAATTAAACGTATCAATTTGATGGCGGATCCAGAAAGGTTTAAACGACAATCACCAGTGACAACAGATTCACCCGCTGTAAAATGCAAAAGACTTCGTTCGGACTTCGGAGTGGCTACAGAAAAAAAGAGACTGCAACCGGACCCATGCGAAAACAAGGATAATATCAGAAGGACATTACATGTAGTCACGCAATGCTTGCTTACGTTGTTAACATAAACAATTTGAGAACCAAGTATAATTTGCACGGTTTTGCGTGATATGATAACTTATAAGCGATTGTTAGATTTAATCAGCGTGATTTACAGCAATGTCAGAACCAGAACAAAAATGGATGTTTCTTACTTGTTCAGATGACATTTTCCGGTGAAAATTCTTATGTTGGTCATACTTCCAAAAAGAATAATCTGTGATTCTGAATGCCATCCACACCGGCGGGGTGATTGACAGCTGCACATTCTCCTCAAACATTGTTCATCGGTATGGCTGTGCGGCGGTGTCGAGGGTGTTAAAGTACAACTGCGGGGTGATTGACAGCTGCACTAAGCTAGACTAAAAACACATCTCTTTGACCTAGCATACACATAATACATTATAATACATGTCTTTTGTGTAAATTCGGTAATTATTTGTTGTCTTTTCAAATTACTTTTGGTGCAATCAAGTAGTTTCTTGTTCTGCTTTAAACACATTAAAGAGTAACAAAAAAACAACCTTAAATGGATTTGAATCTTATATAACTCCTGATGGAGTTTTGGCACTGTCCTTGCCACTGTCGGCTTTGGCTTTTGGCCTGCTTAGTTGGGGACACTTAATATTCAACAATTTATTTATCTGCCTGCATTGACAGCATTATATGAGAACTGAACTGAGCTGGACGATGACATCTATATATATATATACTGTATGTATATATATATATATATATACAGTAAATGAACTAAATTAATTACTTTTTATAACAAAAATGATCCATCACTGAACTTACTTAAGCTGGATTACGACGCTATATATATATATATATATATATATATATATATATATATATATATATATATACACTACCGTTCAAAAGTTTGGGGTCGGTACGATTTTAAATACTTTTAAAAGAATTCTCTTCTGCTAACCATGGCTGCGCTTATTTGATTAAAAATACAACAAAAATCAGTTATAGTATGAAATATTATTTCAGTGTAAATCAGCTGTTTTCTGTGTGAATATATAGTAAAGTGTAATTTAATCCTGTGATCAAAGCTGAATTTTCAGCATCACCAGTGTCAGTGTCTTCAGTGTCAAATGATCCTTCACAAATCAGTATAATATGAGGATTTGATGCTCAAGAAACATTTATTATTATTATCAATGTTGAAACAGTTGTTGGTCTGTCAGTTGTACAGTTTTTTGTTTTGTTTTTTTTTAGGATTCTTTGATGAATAGGAAGTTCAAAAGACTTTTGTAACATTATAAATGTCTTTACTGTCACTCTCGATCAAATTAATTATTCCTTGATAAATAAAAGTATTGATTTCTTTCCTCCAAAAAATAAAAATAAAATTCTCACTGACCCCAAACTTTTGAACGATAGTGTATATATACATACACATATATTCAATGTATGTTTTGATTATTTTTTTTATGACGTTGGTATCATGCGATCACTCTAATTTTCTCTTTCACTCTATCTTGCTCTGAGTCTTCTTTAGTTTCCTGCTTTTCTCTCCTCCATGTCTTTTGTGCTGTTTTTTGTTCAGAATCATCTCTTTCATATATTCTGTCTGTCTAGCAGTGCATTCTTTCTCCCCTGCAATGAATAGCACCCTTGGCAGCTGAAAAGAGAAAGCTGGTGGAATCTTCTCTAATCTGCATTTCATTTGAATCCAAGTAGTATGAAGCTAAAACTGCTTCACCCTCATATCTCATGAATATCTCTTACAGCAGACACATCCAATGGACTTCTTCCTTACTATAGGAAGATTAAAGGGGTCATATCCTGAGAAATCAAGTTTTCCTTGATGTTTTCAAAACAAAGGGTTTAATGTACAATGTTATGTAAACATTCTGGACTCACATTAAAGATGGATGACCCATATATACTGTAGATGCCAGATTATCAGAAAGTCTTCATTGTGGAATTTTTTGACAAAAGCACCATAGCAACCACAGGGCAACATGGTAAAAATACTTAAAATACCTTAAGAACCGCTTAGCAACACTCAACCTCTACTATAGGTTAATCATGCTGCAGTATAGTACTGTTCATCAGTGGATGTGAACTTGTTAAATGTATAAGTATGAATAATATTAATAATTACGATGAATAATATTAATAAGATGAATTAAGATAAATAGTTAAGATAAGGGTTATGCGTAACATGGTCATTGTAAAGTGTTACTGTCTGTTCATTCAGGAGTGTTTTGTGTGTGTGTGTGTGTGTGTGTGTGTGTGTGTGTGTGTGTGTGTGTGTGTGTGTGTGTGTGTGTGTGTGTGTGTGTGTGTGTGTGTGTGTGTGTGTGTGTGTGTGTGTGTGTGTGTGTGTGTGTGTGTGTGTGTGTGTGTGTGTGTGTGTGTGTGTGTGTGTGTGTGTTTGTGTGTTTGTGTGTGTGTGTGTAAATGTGCAAATGTTTTTCAGGCATGGTCTGCACACCATGATCCTGGTCCCTCTGAACACTCCTGGAGTGAAGAAGATAAGGCCGCTTACTGTTTTCGGACAGGACGGTGAGTTTTGATTCACACAATCTGCAGTGCCACATGAAGCTTATCAGATCTTCAATTCATCTTTTTTTCATCTCTGTGCTTTAAAGCCTCCTCTCTCACTACCGCTCCACTCCCTTATCACACCATTCTCCCTCTCAGCATCCTCTGTTTGATTCTGTCTGTTCTTCCATATCTGTCTTTCCACCATATCTTTTCAGTATATGTGATGACACAGATTAAAGAGGGTTCCCTTGCTTTTACTATACAGTGAACTATTGTTTATCTCTGTAGATGCGATCCATGGTGGCCATTTTGAGATCCACTTTGACAATGTGAGAGTACCTGCTTCCAGCATTCTTCTTGGTGAGATTCATTCATCAGAGTGCGTGTGTGTTTGTCTGTGCACATTCTGTACGCACCTACTCTGTGTGTGAGTATGTTTGTGTAGTGTTCTTGCAGATTAATGAGCCCACAAAAACAATAACTTCAGTGCCCTGGGCACTTACTCACAGGGATAAAATAAGCTTTATTGGAATACTAGGAATTAATTTATTAAACCATAATAGATATTGATTAAACCCCTTAAAGGAAGCACTTAACAAAACGAACTTGCCTTGTGGGTATTCACTGTTTTGTTTAACTTATTTTTTATACCCAAGGCTGGTTATAAAATGACTCAATTTGCCACGCACAGATTTATGCTTGTTATATAATATCATTTTGCATTACTATTTGTGGAGCTGTCTGATTAACCCTCTGGGGTCTAAGGTGTTTTTGGGGTCCTTGAGATGTTTTGACATGCCCTGACATTTGTGCTTTTTTCAGTTGCTTATAAACATATTAATGGCACAGGGGAAATTACACTATATTTAGCACAAACAGGGCTACCATAATATGTGAGCAACATGTATGTACATGTTTGTATTTTTGAGAGAATATTGTTTATGCATGGTTATTGATAAAACTAAAAATTAAAGTTTCTGAAATAAGGCCACAAAACACATACTAAATATGTGTCCACAAGACTTTTGACTAATGGATGTTGTGGCCTAGAGTTTTTGCTTCAAAATGATCTGAAAATCATCCTGCCTAATCATTCACATAAAACAATAGATTGTTATAAATTGTGAAAAACATTTTTTTGTTTGGAAAGGCAATATGCGAATTATGCGAATGGGCGTGAACGGCCCAACCCCCTCATGTATAATTAGGGGATTCTCACCTGAGAAGACAAAGACCCGCATAATGAGCCTTTCATTCAGGTGTGTCACACAAGAAAGAATGCAAGGACAATATATATACATATATACACACACATACATATATATATATATATATATATATATATATATATATATATATAAATAATCAAAATATAAATGAAAGTCAAAAGCACATTTTAAGTCATACCTGGAAACAAATCCTGTTCAAATAGGTTATATGGGCCATTCTATAGAATTGGTTCAAAGTTAGAGTTGGAAACATCTTGAAAAGAAAATGGTCTTTTTCCATATATCTCTTATAAAGTATTATTTTTTAAAGTAGGCCAATACATTTTATCATACATATTTCAAAGTTAAGGATTCATTATTTTGATATAGCCTAGCTTGCATTGGAACAAACACTATAACAGTTGATTAGTTTATTTTTGACAAAACATACTATATATTTAACATATGAGCAGAAACTGTCTAACAAAAGCTTATTTGATGTCTATTTTAGAGTAAAAACTTTATAATCTATCCAAAACTAGTCAACGACATGTTGTCATTACAGACACTATTCTATATCGCGATTAGAACAAATCTCAGTTGGCTATAGCAATATAGTTTGGATATGTTCATGTAAAAATAATGTTTACTAATGTAGGAGCGAGAGTGAATGAACGCACAGATGCGATGTACATCTGTAGTAAACAACATTGCGCGCGTCTGTGCCATTCATTCATTCACACACAGACACGCAATTCATATTTAAACAGTCTTTGTGCAGTTTACAGACACTATTCAATAACGCGATTAGAACAAAGCACTTAAGAATAAACTTACTTCATCAGCTGGATCCGTGCTCCTCGAAATGAAACTACCAGCACTTCTGAGGTAATTTTTTGGATGTTTTATCCAGCTGATGTGGGCGTTAGCATGGCTTGCCTCAACGTTTGCGTTGTGGGCGTGGTCACATTAACACGTCATACGCTATAATTAGCTGAAAGGAAAAAGACTGACATCTCTCTATTTTCATACAGATTACATAAACTGAGAATAGTTGTTTTTTATATAAATTACTTCATTTAAAAAAGAGAATTTCGGCTTCAAAACGAAAAATCTTTCGTGCCTGTGTGACAACTATGCACTTAGTTACAGTTAATTTTCGGACGCGTTTCAGAATGAACTTCACTGACAGAGAGAACGCAGAACTCGCATCATGTTTTTTCTTTTCTTGATTTGGCGAAAAGCAGAACACTTTGTTTTTATTGTGAGTATCCACAAAAAAAATAGACACTTAACAGGATCTAATAATGTACAACACTTATATGTAAGATCAAAATCAACAGAGTAATTTGAGTCTCTTTTGCACTGATAAGAAAAAAAGTGAGCCCGTCGCGCCGGCGCGATTGCCGACCCCAGGGGGTTAATGTATGGTTGCCATTTGATTCATTGATTAGATAAGTTGTTTGCTCTCTGATTGTTTGTAGGTGAGGGTCGGGGCTTTGAAATCGCTCAGGGACGGCTGGGACCAGGTAGACTTCATCACTGCATGAGGGCTGTGGGGCTGGCAGAGTGGGCACTGGAACTGCTATGCCAACGTGCAGCTCATAGACAAGCCTTTGGAAAGAGACTGTACCAACATGTACGTATGTGATTGACTTAAAGTTTGTTGTTTTGGTTTGTTAATTGTACTACTTTAGATATGTTGTAGATTAGACTCTTTGATGCACAACTAGGGGTGGCACGGTACATGAAAAAACACCCGAACCGTTCGGTTCGCTTGTCTCGGTTCGGAGCGTGTGTGCGTCTCACGGTTCGACGCATGCGCAATGTAGTCTCGTGCCCGTATGTGACCTCAGACGTGTGTTTCCTTTTCGCGCGAAATAAGACGTGTGGACATACATATGAGGCTTGTTCGACTTGAACCGGCGCTGCACAGAGCGATCGGTGAATGACATCAAAGTACCGCGAGAGTGACGGCTCCGTATGCTTTTCAATCACTCTCGCGGTACTTTGATGTCATAAACCGATCGCTCTGTGCAGCACCGGTTCTAGTCGAACAAGCCAGTAAAGGTGGAGTATGGAGTGCTGCAGGTCACGTGACGTCACGCGTAGAAATGGCAAGTGGGAGAGACAAGGAAGGCTAACGAGGATGCGCCAGCGTCGTATAAGTCCGGTGTGTGGGAACATTTTGGATTGAAAAAAATGTATCCTCACTCTCAGGGAATAGAAGCATTGTTGATACTGTTTCTGTGTTGAGGTTGAACTTATGTTTCACTTTATGATTATGGCCTTTGCTATTGCTATAGCCTAATTATAGTAAATTATGTTTCATGTATTTTGACTTATTTAAAAGACAGAGTTTTAAGAGTTCCTCTCTACACTTAAGTTGGCAGTTTGATAAATGCAAGTTAATTTCAATCTTTGTGTGCTAAAAATGCACATAAGTTCCTGTAGAGATAGTGATACACATTATCCTTTTTTTGCCAAATAAACGAAAAGCATGTCATCAATATCTTCTCTCTTGCTGTATCAAAATCTCACCTAGCTTTCCTCGGAGATGGTCCCAATAATGTGCTTAAAGTCAAGTCAAATTCAGTTTATGCATGATATAACATTTTTTTTAATACTGTATCCTAAATTGTGGATAATTAAGCTATATATCATATGCTGAAGTACATTTCTGGAGTGTTAAAGATTAAAAAAAACAAAAACAACAAGAACCGTAGAGAACCGAAAACCGTGACCCTAAAAACGTGATACAAACCGAACCGTGGGTTTTGTGAACCGTGCCACCCCTATGCACAACCCAACATTATCATTAGAAAAATGAATGAATGAATGTTCATTCATTCATTCAAAGTCAAAGTCAAGTTTATTTCTAGAGCATATTTAAACCAACAGAAGTTGACCAAAGTGCTATACATCCAAAGTCATAAATAAACAACAAAAATAAAATGACAACAAGAAGACAAAAACACACAGCTCTCAAACTGAAGTAAAAGCCAAAGAAAATAAATATGTTTTAAGTCTAGATTTAAAAGTGGAGAGTGTTGGGGCCAGCCTCACAGACAATGGTAAATTATTCCATAGTTTAGGGGCCGCTACTGAAAAGGCCCGATCTCCCCTATTTTTAAGCCTTACTCTAGGGACAGCCAAGAACATGCAATCTGCCGACCTAAGCAACCTCGATGGAACATGTTTTTGTATAAGGTCAAGGTAGGTCGGGGCTAGACCATTTAAGGATTTATAAGCAAACACTACAATTTTTAAATCAATCCTAAAACGTACTGGAAGCCAGTGAAGGGAGGCCAGTATAGGAGAAATGTGATCATGTTTACGTAACCCTTTTAATAGTCTAGCTGCAGCATTCTGCACCAACTGCAGGCGTGAGAGAGATTCCTGGCTGACACCAGCATAGAGGGCATTACAATAGTCCAATCGAGAGAGGATGAAAACATGTATAACTCTTTCAAAGTCTTTAAATGACAAAAAAGGTTTCACTTTAGATAAGAGCCTTAACTGATAAAAACGGGCTTTAACCACAGAATTTATCTGTTTTTCAAGTTTAAAATCACTGTCCATGATTACTCTCAAATTTTTAACGTTTAAGGATTTAACGTACGGAAGTAAGGAACCCAATTCTGTGTCGGGGGCCACATGGGTACTACTTGAGCCAAATATCACAATTTCAGTTTTACTCTCGTTAAAATGTAAAATTAATTAATCAATCAATCAATCCGTCCGTCCATCCATCCATCCATCCATCCATCCATCCATTACACATTGTTTAATGTATTTTAAATATACTAAATTGCAGCTTCATCATTACAAATGTGTAATTACAATTATTTAAATACTGTTCATGAATTAAGTGTATTTTAGTTTACATTAAATGCTTGTCATATTATGTAATGTCATATATTGTCATATAATGTAAATGCTTTACATTTAAAAATGTACGGGAAAAAGTGCAAGTTCCATATAAAATAAATTTTAATAACAGTATAATTTTGATTACAATTTAAATGCAGCTAAATATCCAAAAACTTCCAGTTCGCAAATAAGTATTTTATAAGCAAATATGAGCAATTAAGTATATTATTTTTGTAATATGCACATTTTATAAAAGTATGCTACGGTATGCTTCTTTTTCACAAGCGTATCCTGTTGTAGAGAAAGTTATTCTATGTCTGTCAGGATTATCTAATAGACCATGGAATGGAAGAGTCTTCTGTTTAAATATTATTGTGCATCGAGAGTCTTAGACCTCAATAATGCAAGATGCTTGCCAGAGGAATCTTTTGGAATCTGCTCTGATTGACCTCTGGCTGGCCTTACCTCATAGCAAACGGCTCATTACTGACACCCAGTGGATGAGCTTTTTATATCAGCTGGTGTATTTTTAATTCATGCATCAATCCTGTATTTTTTGTTTGGTTTAATGTGTGTAATATATTCAGTGTGTTATTGTTCAGTGTTTGTTTCTGGTTCTAGGAGGTGGTAGCTCATTGGATAGCCGAGTGTCGAATCGCCATTGCGCAGACTCGTCTGTTAACATTACATGCTGCTCACACACTGGACACACAGGGCAACAAGGCTGCAAGACAACAGGTAAAGTTTACTGTTACTTTGTCATTATCATTCTTTTTTTTTTCTTTGACATGTTACATTTTCTGAATTGCACTTGAAATAATTAAACTGACTTGATATTAAAGTCTGTCTCACTCTTTTCTGTCTGTCTGTCTCTCATGCTTTTAAACATCTCAGTCACTCCCACTTAATGCATGAACTGAAACTCCAATAGATGATGGAAGATGTGCAGAAATCAACTTTGACAGACTGACCTTTCATAACATCACACACACACACACACACACACACACACACACACACACACACGCATGCATGCATGCACACACACAAAGTTTATCTCAGAACTCATCCCCTCTCTTTCTGTCACTCCTAATCAACAGATGTGTCTGTGGGAGTGACATGTTCACATGGGATGTGTCCAGCTTCAGAGAGCAGTAGAGCCTGAGCATCATTACTCCAGTCTTCAGTGTCACATGATTCTTCAGAAATCATTCTAATATGTTGTTTTGCTGCTCAAGAAACATTTATTGTTATTATTGTTATCAATTTTGCAAACTGTTTTTGCTGCTTAACATTTTTGTGAAAACAATGATACCATTCAAACATTTGTGGTAAGATTAAAAAAAGATAAATTAATGCCTGTATTCATCAAGGATGCATTCAATTTATTAAAAGTGACAGTGAAAAAAATTGTTACAAACCATTTCTATTTAATAAATGCAAATAAATGCTGTTCATTGAACTTTCTACTTTCTATCTGAAAAAAAGTATCACCATTTCCACAAAAATGTTAAGCAGCACAAATGTTTTCAACATTGATAATAATAAGAAATGTTACCTGTGCACCAAACCAGCATATTAATGATTTCGGAAGGATCATGTGACACTGAGAGTAATGATGCTGAAAATTCATGCTTTTGCCATCAAAGGAATAAATTACATTTAATAAATATTAAAATAGAAAACAGTTCTTTTAATTTGTGATAGTATTTTACAATAATACTGTTTTTACTGTATTTTTAATTAAATAAATGCATCCTTGGTGAGCAAAAGAGACTTCGTTCAGAAACATCAAAAATGTTAATGTTTCCAAACTTTTAACAGGTACTGTATGTTAGAGCAGGTGCTTTAAAACTGGGGTGCAGGAGTCTGTAATGGGATGCAAAGGGATGTGTGAAAGATATGAGAATTTTTAAGGGCTGTTAAAGTTCATGTGTGTACTTAAAGTATTAAAAATGAATTATTAGGGCCCGAACACCGATGGTGACCCCTATTGGAATTGCTCCGTTTATTATTATTTTTATACTTTCACCAAATCATGAGGTAGTGATTTGTTTAGTACAATTAATGACGATGTAAATATCAATTTAGGAAAAAGTAAGTTATTTAATTTTGGTCATAATATCTGTAAATAAATGGGTTATTATTATACATTAGAATTCTTAATTATATACATTAAAATATATTAATATTTTGAGAAGGGGGTCTCTCACAAGATCATCATTATTTTTTCAGGGTCTTTAGTACAGACCCCCTGACACGGTGAAATCAGATAAGAGTTAAAAATATATATTTCAGTGCTTTTGCGTTCGCTCACAAAACTTTTGTGTTCACCCGGGAAACTTTTATATTCTCTCGCAAAATTTTTGAGATACCCCAAGTCAAGTCACCTTCATTTATAAAGCGCTTTTAACAGTATGGATTGCTTCAAAGCAGCTTTACAGTTACAATAGAAATTACCGTAACAGATTGTTTTGGCTTTACAACAGCATTAGGATAAAGTTATTGTCCAGCTTAAAGGGATAGTTCACTTTGAAAAAATGTTTTGGTATGTTTTAGCTTACCTCAAGTGCATCCAAAGATGTAGGTGTCTTTGTTTCCGCAGTAGTTTCAATTTTGATATTTTTAGGTCAAACCGTTCTTGTCTGTCAGTCATATAATGCAGGTCTATGGTCACCACCTCAAAGAGCATGCACAGAGAAGTCCAAATTAAACATGATTTAATGACTTGTAAATGTAAGTACACATTGATGGCCTAAGACACGAAACGAGCGGTTTGTGTGAGAAAACGAACAGTATTTATATCGTTTTTACCTCTTGTAACCACAGCCACGTCCAAGTGATCTGAGGACGCGGGCGCTTCGGTCTGCGCAAGCGTCGGAAATTTTAAAGTTTCGTCAGGGCGTGAAGAAATATAGAGCTGAGTATCATCAGCATAACAGTGAAAACTAATGCCATGCTTCCTAATGATATCTCCTAAGGGTGGCATTACAGAGTGAATAGCAACGGTCCTAGTACTGAGGCTTGTGGTAGACCATACTGAACTTGTGATCGATAAGACATCTCTTCATTTACTGCTACAAACTGATAACGGCCAGATAAGTATGATTTAAACCATGCTAGTGCAAATTCATAGCCTAGAGATCTAGACTCCCCCTAGCGGCTGCAAAAATTATTTTGCAGCCAGTGTAGTCTAGCAACTCTCCTTTTGACTTTCGAGCTGGAAAAACCAAACTCTAGTCAGGCCAATCACATCGTGTATAGAGTGGGCGGGCGGGCTTAACATAATGACGACAGAGATGTGACGGTTCACTGCTACTTGAAAACAAAGAATGGCTGCTTCTGCTGGCGAACAGCTGTCTTTCGATTCAGCTTTGGCCGCGACTCTGGATGATTTAAAGTTAAGCTTTTCTTTGAAACATGAACAAAGAACGGCACTTGAGTCATTTTTAAAAAAGGAAGATGTGTTCGGAGTTTTGCCGACTGGATACGGTAAAAGTTTAATATGACTACGTCACCTTCTTCGTTGCTCTGGTTGGTTGTAGCGCTATCCTATTGCGTACAGAGGGAATTTGAAAGACAACCATTTATCCCGCCCCTCGTATTGAGCCCTGTCAATGGTGAGTTCCCAGACCTAACATCCTGATGTAGGTCTGGCAAGCCAGGCTAGCAATTCCACTAATGCCAACATAATTTTCGAGTCTATTTAAAAGAATGTTGTGGTCGATAGTGTCAAATGCAACACTAAGATTGAGTAACACTAATAGAGAGATACATACACGATCGGATGATAAGAGAAAATCATTTGAGACTCTAATGAGAGCTGTCTCAGTACTATGATACGGTCTAAATCCTAATTGAAAATCCTCAGATACCATTTCTTTCTAAAAAGGAACATAGTTGTGAAGATACTGCCTTTTCCAGTATCTTTGACAGAAAAGGTAGATTCGAGATCGGCCTGTAATTGACTAATTCTGTAGGATCAAGTTGCGTTTTTTTAAAAAAGCGGTTTAATCATAGCCAGCTTAAAAGTTTTTGGTACGTATCCTAATGACAAAGATGAATTTATTTATGTATTTATTTTTATCCCTTTATTTTCATTTTCATGAAGACAACCCACATGCACAATGCCACCAAAACAGTACCTATACAGGAGTAAGACTAAATATACTTTCTAGGCAGTACCATTGTACATGCTACATTGAGCTAGGTACTTACAGCTTTTAAATTAGAACATCCCTCCCCCCACAATATTGCAATGATTGTAGAAGGTGTCTTCAAGTGCTCTACAAACAAAAACATTTTGTAAATGGGCAAAGAATGAACATACACAGTCAAAAGACTGTGTGAATGGTAACAACAATGGTAATCCTAGTGAATGGCAACAACAGAAATTAAAATAAAACATAAAGCTTGTTCAGTCCATCTGTAAGAATTTTCTTATTGGTTCCCAAATCTGAATAAAAAAGGATAATTTGTCTTTTAATATAAATCTCAGTTCTTCCAAGTACAACATATTTCCCAGTTCCCTAGCCCTCATCTCCAAAAGTGGGGACAGAATCTGCTTTCCACATTTGTAAAATAAGTCTTTTTGCCAACATCATACACAGCGAAATGGCCTGTGTCTGATATTTATTACAAAAAGCATTCTCTGCTCCTAAAAGTCCAGTGCAAGGCTCAGGCTCCAACTCAATAGAATTTGCTTCAGAAATAAATTTAAATATACATTCCCAATATGGCTGAATTTTACTACATGACCATAAAGAATGAAACAGTGTGCTTTCTGACATTTTACACTTATTACATATGAGAAATCGTGGGATATATTTTATGAAGTTTTGACTTAGAATAATGAAGCCTATGAATTACCTTGAACTGAATAAAATTGTGTCTAGCATTCACAGAACATGTATGTATGTTTATCAAGCATGCATCCCACATGTTTTCATGAATGTTTAAACCAATTTCCTCCTCCCAGTCATGTTTTATTTTCTCTGTGTTACTGTCCACATTTTCTAGCAGTAATTTGTAAAAGTTTGACACACTACCACTCATACCAGGATGTACATTATCGATTCTCTCTAAGGTGGGATTCAAATTCAAAACTTCAAAGTTTGGAATGTGCTTTCTAACAAAGTCTCTAACTTGCAAATAATGGAAGAAATGTGCAGAAACAAGAACATAGTTTTGTTTTAGCTTTTCAAAAGAGCTAAATGTACCTTCTCTATAAAGATCCTGAATTGTTACTATACCCATGTGTTTCCATTGAAAAAAGAGCTTATCATGTAACCCTGGAGGAAAAGCATGATTATTACAAATTGGAGTGTCCAGATATATATATCTGTAATTTTCAAATATACCTTAATTTCAAGTTCAAGTTCAAGTTCAAGTTGAGGTTTATTGTCATTCCACTACATGTGGGAACATACAGTGGGACGAAATGTCGTGCCTCACAGGACCACGGTGCTACATAAGTACAAACATACAAAAATGTAACAGACATAAACATTGTTTGTCAAGCAACTAGTTGGGGAACAGTACAGTAGTGCATGAAAATGTACATAAATATAATAATAGCTGAGTCTATTTTTATACACGCAGCAGTGTGTGTAAAGTGTCTAGTGCATAGTTTGGAAAGTGTCTTAGTATGTTTCAGGAGGTAGGGGTTTGCATAGGGTTTCAGAGGGTGTAGTTTGAGTTCAGGGCCCTCACGGCCTGGGGGAAAAAGCTGTTGAGCAATCTGGCGGAGCGGGCTCTGATGCTCCGAAACCGTCTTCCTGATGGTAGGAGCTGGAAGAGACTGTGGGAGGGATGGGTGGAGTCCTTAACGATACTGTTGGTTTTGCTGGAGCATCGTGTAAGGAAAATGTCCAGGATGGAAGGGAGAGGGGCACCGATGATCTTTGCAGCCGTGTTCACTGTCCGCTGGAGGGTCTTATGGTCAGCAGCACTGCAGTTTCCGTACCAAACAGTGATGCAGCTAGTCAGCACATTCTCAATGGTGCCCCTGTAGAATGTGGTGAGAATAGGTGGAGGGAGGCTTGCTCTTTTCAGCCGGCGGAGAAAGTGTAGGCGCTGTTGTGCCTTTTTGGAGAGTGACATGGTGTTGGTGGTCCAGGTGAGATCCTCTGTGATATGCACCCCCAGAAATTTAGTGCTGCTGACTCTCTCCACAGTCGAGCTGTCGATGGTCAATGGGGGGTGGTGAACCGAGTTTCTCCTGAAATCTATCACGACCTCCTTTGTCTTTCCTATATTTAGGGACAGATTGTTAGTGCCACACCATTCAGCCAGCTGTGCCACTTCCTCTCTGTAGGGCGTTTCATCATTGTTGCTGATGAGACCTACCACTGTTGTGTCATCTGCAAATTTGATGATGTGGTTGGAGCTGAACTTGGCAGTACAGTCGTGGGTCAGCAGTATGAAGAGCAGCGGGCTGAGCACACAGCCTTGTGGGGCACCTGTGCTAAGTGTGGTAGTGCTCGAGGTGTTGTGGCCGACACGGACTGACTGAGGTCTTCCGGTAAGAAAGTCCAGGATCCAATTACAAAGGGAATTGTTGAGGCCCAGCAGGTTTAGTTTATTTATGAGCTGTTGTGGAATTTGTTTCCACACTTTAATTAAGTTAGAGATAACTATGTTTCCGTTGATACTTTTGACGTCAACTTTAAAGGGACTATTAAGCAGAGCCGTTAATGAAGTCTTATTACAACAAGCTTCTTCAATTGCTAACCATTCTGGCTTGTCACCTAACTCCACCAATCCGAATTTCCTCCACCATGCTAAATTTTTTTTTAAATTGGGAAGCCCAAACCCTCCTTGATCCTTAAGTTTATTTAGATGTTTCTTGTTAATCCTAGCAGTCTTGTTGGCCCATATGAAGCTGGTTATAATAGATTCTAGCTGTTTAAAATGATAAAGGGGAATAAAGAAAGGAATACATTGAAAAAATCTTGGAAGTACGACCATTTTTATAGCGTTTATCCTGCCTACCATGGACATGGGGAGTGTCTTCCAAAAAATATATATTATCTTTAAGCTGATCAATTTTCTTTTTCCAATTAAATTTTAATAACATTTCAGGGTTTTTAGTGATCAACACACCCAAATATTTAAAGGAGTTGTTTGCCATTTTAAATTTGGTAGCCTACTGGCTAAAAATGTTTTATCTACATCGTCAGAGACTGGCATTAATTCACTTTTTTCCCAATTTATCGTGAATCCGGAAAGACTGCCAAATTTTTCAATAAGCTCAAGTAATGGTGGAATAGACATTTCAGGGTTAGAAATGTACAATAGAATATCGTCCGCATACAGTGAAGGATGTTGGGGTCTGCCCTTGATCATTATAGGCGCTATGTTAAGATGTTGCCTGATCCTTGCTGTCAATGGTTCCATCGATATGGCAAACAAAAAAGGAGATGGGGGCATCCCTGTCGTGTGCCACGAGATAACTGAAATGAATTTGAAACGTATTGGTTAGTAATAACAGAAGTTACTGGATGCGCATAAATCATTTCAATCCATTTAACAAATTCTGAACCGAATCCAAATTTCTTTAGTACAGCAATCATATATTTCCACTCTAATTGGTCAAAGGCTTGTTGAGCGTCTAGTGAAATTACAAGTCTTTACGTTTTTTTTGTTATAAATTATGTTAAACAGCCATCTCAAATTAAAATATATATGCCTATTGGGCATAAAACCAGTCTGGTCCTGATGAATTATTGAACAAATGTACTTTTTCAGCCTATTCGCAAGAATTGTGCTTAGAATCTTAGATTCAATGGGAATAATAGAAATCGGTCGATAGGAAGACATCTGCAGTTTATCCTGTCCTGGTTTTGGAATTAAGACTATACTCGCTCGGTTCATTGTTGGCGGAAATTTACATTGTGTTGTTGCATTTTTAATCAATTTTTGGATTATAGGTACAAGATTATTCCTGAATTTTTTTAAGAATTCAGCACTAAAGCCATCAGGTCCGGACGATTTATTATTAGGTAACTGTGATATTACTTAATTTATTTCTTCCAGTGTGATATCTTTGTCTAAAAATTGTTTTGCTTCAGTGCTAAGAATGGGAAGGTCCAAATCAGAAAAAAATTCTTCTATTACTTCCGAGCTTGTTTCACGTTTTGATTCATAGACTTCTCTATAGAAATCAGCAAAGCAACAATTAATTTCCTTAGCATCAACAATTATCTTCCCATTATCCAACTTTATTTTATGTATTGCACGAGTTGCCTGAGAATGCTTCAATTGGCGTGCAAGTAGTTTTTGGGGTTTATCACCTATTTCAAACTGTCTTTGCCTAATATACATGAGTTGTCTTGAAATATTCTTAGAAAGAATCGAGTTATATTCGCTTCGCAGCGCAACTATTTTCTTAAGTATAGTCTCACAACTGGTTGATCTGTATTCCATCTCTAAATTTGTTATTTGTGTGTCAATATTATTCAATTTGGCTCTATTCTCTCTATTCTTTGCAGTTTGATATGCTATAATATCACCTCTTATAACTGCCTTCATTGCCTCCCACAGGACCGAGTCAGATACATCTCCTTTATCGTTGTTTTCTAAAAATAATGTAAACTTGTTAGAAATACATTCACAAAATTTGACATCATTTAATAACATATTATCAAATTTCCAGGCATAATTTCCTCTACTAAATTGTATTCTTAAATTAAGAGAAACAGGGGCATGGTCTGATAATAATCTATTATGATATTGAGTTGAAACTACACATTGCAACAATCTTGAATCTATTAGGAAAAAGTCCATTCTTAAGTATGTTTTATGGACTGAGGAGTAGAATGAAAAGTCATGATCCGTGGGATGCAAAGCTCTCCAGCTATCGATTAAATTAACTTTTGCATGTAATTGCTTAGTACACCAGCCGATTTATTTGTTGTGGTTCGGCTGGGATGCGTGTTTAACCTTGCATGTAACACGCAATTGTAATCACCTACTATGATGACTCGTGAATGCATAAAGTCAGGTATGATTTTAAAGACATTTTCAAAAAATGAAGGGTCATCGAAGTTAGGACCATACACATTCACTAAAGTGATGGGTAATGAATTTATCTCCCCACACACAACTAAGTACCTGCCATTCCGATGCCTAATTGTTTGCTTATGTATAAAGGGGACCTATTTCTTAATGATAATTGCTGCTACTCTAGTTTTAGTAGAGAAATTTGACTGGTAGACCTGAGACATCCATGGAGCCTTAATGCTAAACTTCGCTGTACTTTTGATATGCGTTTCTTGAAGAAAAACTATCTCCGCATCCAATTTCTTAAGATGCGCATAAACCTTTCCTCTTTTAACTGGACTATTAATTCCACGCACATTCCAACTTAATAAATTCAGTGTCCCACTACCACGAGTTCTCGCTCCGTTACTCAGTATATGAAATAAAATGGGTTTTGCCTTTACACCTTAAATAAAAACTGTGCATTAAACCTTCCAACTTAAAAAATGTAACCTTCCCATGAAATTGAACATTACGAACCTTGTGAATTAAAGCAGATCCCCCCTCCCAACCCACCCCCCACCCACCCACTACTGCATCCCATTCCCACGCGAACATTATGGATGCCCACCCCTGAGAAAATAACATTTGCATCTGTCAACTCACCCTCGATGCCACCTGGCATTCTTCCGTTAATATAGCCCACCACTCATCTTACAAAATACAACAAAAACGATACCTTGTAGTCTTTTCAATATATCAAATGGAATTATTTAAGCACAAGTCTCTTCTGACTCCGCTGTCTATTGTATCAATTTCACCAGTTTTCCACCACGCCCCGTAGATATACTTCGGCCGACTCGGCTGAATCAAAAGTTTTTGTTTCTTTATCCCTCACGATCACGATGAACTTAGAAGGGAAACGAAATCCGCATCTCACTTCATGCTGCCTGCATTTCTTTCGTATGTTGTTAAACTTCTGTCTCTGTTTCAAGATGTCAGCGGTGAGATCTGGAAAGATATGCATCGCTTTTCCATCGTATTGCAGAGGTTTCGATCTTGCCAGGCGCAGAATGCGTTCTTTCACTTGATAATTATGAAGTCGTACAATGAATGCCCGAGAGCGGTCTTCTCTTATGGGTTGTGGCGAGCGGTGTCCCCTGTCAATCTGAATTGGTCGGTCAAAGTTCTCCTCACCCAACACCTGAGCCAGAAGATTTGTCACAAAATCAGACAAATCGGGGGGACCTGCACGACGTGTCTTGAGTTCGGGCCGAATGACTCTAAAGTCATCTTCAAACCTAGACATGTCTATGTTTCCAAAAGTGATGGGCACTCCTTTCAGAGCGCAAGTCATTTCACTGTCGGCTCTGCCAGCGTCAGACAGTGAGACAGACGTGAATCTCCTTTGCCCGGTCAGGGCGCTGAGGTTTTAAACTACGCGCTCCGCCTCTTTCAGGTGCACGGAGCAGCTGTTTGTTTCGTTTGGTGGGCGCACCAAAGGTCTCGCTGCCTCGAAACAGACTCTGTCCAGATGGATAGTGGACGCTATAGCGGCCGCTTACGCGTCAAAAGGTCTGCAATGCCCTCTGGGCATCAGGGCTCATTCCACTAGAGGCATGGCCTCATCGTGGGCGTGGTCCAGCGGGATTTCTATCCACGACATTTGTGTAGCGGCGGGCTGGAGCTCCCCGTCTACCTTTGTCAGGTTCTATAACCTAGAAGTTCCCGCCCTGCAGGCTAAACTTCTGTCAGTCTAAGCGAGTTGTGCGTTCTGCCCAGATATATCATGCTCAGACCACTCTCACGTGACTCAGCTCTCCTGGTTGAGCTGCACTAGTAGGGATGTGCTATATGCTTATACAGACCAGTGCTCTGCTCTGTATTCCCTATGTGTGCTTATGTACGAGTGATGGCCCGCGTGGCTGGCCACCTTATTTTTCCACTTATTGGGTTCCCCGAGAAACCTCGGCGACTCATGGGTGGTTGCTTGGCACGCACGGCGTTGACAAAGAGTTCCCGTAGCGTAAGCTAAACTTACGCAATAAATATGAGAGAACCTCTCGTAAGAGAACGTACTCGGTTACTAACGTAACCTCGGTTCTCTCTAGCGAGGGAACGAGTATTGCGTAACCGGCCGTGCTCGCGCCACGAGCGACTTCGCTTCAGTCGACGAAAACCAGGGAATTCAGCCTACAGCCCCTTCTTTTATACGCTAAGCCACGCCCATTCTGGCGGGCTATGACACTATGAAGGCGCGGGCGCCCTTCATTGGGCGTGACGTCACGCGGGGCTCACTGGTAGGCTGCAGCAGATGCCCGCAGGGCAGCCAATGAGCACGCAAGACTGCCTGCTCTAGGTCTGCTAGCTGCTGCACTGCGTTGACAATGAATACAAAATTAAGGATAATTTTTTGGCTTCAATATCTCGAGAAGATGAATCTTTCCCGTAGCGTAAGCTAAACTTACGCAATACTCGTTCCCTCTCTAGAGAGAACCGAGGTTACGTTAGTAACCGAGTACGTTTCCTTGCATGAAACGCAAAAGCCATGAAATGTAATTTTTTCTCTTGTTTCATTTTTTCCCATCATCACCATGTCCCTTTAGGGGCTCCATACTTAGACATCAAAAAGTTTGAAAGTGCTTATGTAAATGCCCCTCTAAAAAGTTGACAAATTTAATTAACTATTAATTAAATACTGGCCAGGGCCAGAGACTAACTATTCCATTAAGGGGTTTTATTTGCCCCCTGAAATTGACATGTTTATTCACACAGACTGTTTAATGCTGCTAGACGGTGGTGTTTATGTATTACAAAAATAATATCCTCATATACTGTATTAATGGAAAAAAGTAATAGAAAATAAAACCATTCTATTTTAATTTTAATAAAAACACACGTCTTAATTTAGTTCCCCTTCCAGCCATCAACCCTCTCCATTTAAACACTTTTCACCATCTGCCATGCGTTCCATTGGAGCTGTGGCAGGGGCCATTTGCTCAACTTGCAGTTCTCTAGGTTCAGCCAGAATAGTAGGGCTCCATATCCCACTGGCTGTAGTCACGGTAACACAGCGTTCAAGCTTCAGCTAATAGAGATGAAGCATATTCTTGCAGCGATTCTGTTAATGTTAGCCTACCTGCTGTTTCCTCCTTCCTGAACCGACACCTTATGTTTGATTCATATTGTGGGTTCGGAGAAAAGCCAAACACCTTAAGTACTACTCCTGCTGGGGAGGTTTTAAAAGTAGATACATCACTGTAATACAGCCTGTTTCTGAATTCTGCACATTGGTTTATAATGAGGCCCGGTCCTCTAGCAGATGGGCGAACATAATTTAGATTTCATATTTATCTTCTCATGTCTGTGTATTCAAAATTAAATGTCTTGTTGGATGCATACCAGATCCACACAAATCTATAATTGTACGAAAAATCCGAGGATTACGTTAGTAAGATGGAATCTTATTAGCTTTTACTGCATGTTCCTGTGGAGATGTCTGTGCCTGTAAGGTCCCAGTGTGGTACTTTTTAATTAAACCACTCTCAAATTAAGGACATAAGCAAAACAAACACACGCACACACACAGATCTGTTTGCCACCCATAATATCTTGACCTTGTTTTTTCTTCTTCATTAGATTGCTATGATAAAGGTGGCAGCAGGCAGGACGGCGAGTAAGGTGGTGGACTGTGCCATTCAAGTTTACGGTGGTGCAGGCGTGTCTGATGACTTCCCACTTGCAGAAATGTGAGTAAATTATTGTTTCCCGAAAACATGTGAACATCATATTTTCATTTGCTGAAATTTTGTAGGTGAGGTAAATGAGTTTCTAAATTATTTCAAGTATCATGGATTTTCCATAAAATACTATTGAAAGACATTTGCTTTTATCTTGAAGAAAATACCATGTGGTGTACTGTATATACAGTGCCATTTAAGTATGAATATATGAATCAGAGTACCTTGATATCTGTAATCAAGACAAGGTTTTGGAATACATAGAGATGTTATTTAGTTAACATCTGCGATTATTATTTTTAAAAACGCATGCACAGAAGCCGCTTCTCAAAACAGCATGCAGTATCGAATTGAGTTCCTTTATTATGAATTATGTCAAAAAAGCCATTTTTGTGTGTAAGATCAGCGTCAGGTCTTAAAGTGACACCAGCCTAAAAAACAAGCTGCTGTCTGTGTCATTAATGTTATTCAAAGAACAAAAGAAAAAGAACATCATTCACTGCTCTTGACCTGAATAACTTTTGTAGCTTAAATAAGGATTTATCTGTATTCAATTTTTATTCAATCAATTTTTTCCCCACATTTAATTACTTTTCTTAATTTCTGTAATATTTGTTACCTGAATCTGTTAAGTTATTTAAAAGTGGTTATATATTTTAAAGCATTAAAATAGTTTATTTTATCATTAAATATTAATGTTAGTTAATTCATTGTTATTGTTTATTAAATTGTTTATTCATTGTTAGTTGATGTTAACTAATATAGTTAACTTATGTTACAATTATTATTATTATTATTATTTATTATTATTATTATTAATGTGATGTGTAATAATAATTATACTAGTGTTAAGAGTATAATTATTATTTATTGATTATGATAATAATGATTATTGATGTATAATAATTGTAAATAAATTAATTGTTCTAGTGTTTGTAGTATAATATTTTATTGATGATGATGATAATAATAGTCATAATTATATAAATGTTACAATCATTAATTGTAATTATTATAATTTTATACCATAAACAATCAACCTTCGTACAGCTATTTGATAGCTGTTTGAGAATTACTAGAAGTTTTTAGTGATGTGCTATCATATTAAAAGCATTTTTGTGTGGTTATATGTTTATATAGGTATGCTTATGCACGGACTCTACGCATAGCTGACGGACCTGATGAGGTTCATTTGTCCTCCATTGCTCTCCTGGAGCTCAGAGACCAACAGAGACGAGCCCAAGCTAAACTCTGATTCACCTTAAATCAGCCAAACACATAAACTACTCAATTATTTGTTTAAAAAATGACTAAACGCTATCTTGGAAAAACAGCTATTAGATTCCAAGTGACCTACTTTAACAGAAATAAGCAATTAATCATACTCTTATCATTATGGGATATTACAAGTACGCACATAATATAAAGAAAATGTTTGAAAGTTCAAGTTGTGTCTTTAATTGAAATGTGACTACTTTTTAATTTAATGCAGATCAAATATTATTATAATTTAATGTATATAATATGTTTTTTAATGTTTTTAAAAAAAATTCTGTAATCAAAAGTGCCTGTTTGCGAAATGGGAATACAGCACATTATAGAGCACATGCAGTTCATAGCAATATAAGTGTTTTTTGTTAACTAACTGTTACTCTCTTACACACGGGCTATCCACTACCCGCCAGACTTAAGCAGACAGGTGTGAAGAATGTGTGTGTTAAATATTGCATCTCTTCATGTCTCTGTGTCATGGCTTCCTCACAGAATTTTCATCCCACCTCATCAGATCTTGTTTAGTTGTCCTTAAGTCTGGTGTGTTTATAAAAGCCCTAGTGTGTGTGTGTGTGTGTGTGTGTGTGTGTGTGTGTGTGTGTGTGTGTGTGTGTGTGTTTTTTTTTGAGTGTGTTATGTCGGTTGGCCTAGTGCTATGTCAGTAAATGGATTACTCAGTGCATTTTCTCAGTCCCTCCTTCAGAACTGGAAGGACATTATGCACAGATGAGCTGGTAGTTTGGTACCTTATATAGACACATGCGCGCACACACAGACAACAATGGGCCGTCTGTTGCTATAGATGAAGTCTGAGTGTTTTCTCTCTAATTGGGCATCACCGATCTCTCTGCCAAAGTGCTCTGGCAGAGTCTGCAAGCATACTGGCTTTTTGCTGGTCTTGCATAACCAGACAAGTCTGCTCCACTTTTGCAGTGCACTTGGCCAAAAATCGCCCACTTAGGTAGGAAACCACTGTTTGACCAACATCTAAAGCTATAAACCTGATAAAATAAGCTGTGTACCCCTACTCCCAGAAGGCAAAGCCAGCCAATCAGATTAGAGCTTGCCAGATTGAGAAAATGCTTTCCCAGCAATATGCATCAGACAGTCAGTGTACAGACCTTTTTAGATATTAAACATTATATATGATTATGAATCATTATAATGATTAAATGCTATTTAGCATTTTTTTTTCTCCAAATATTAATTTAAACCTTTAAAGTTTGAAATAATCTGTTTTATGTGAAGTAATTCAGACCATCCACATTGAAGAAAGGTTATTTAATCAGGAATCTACAAAAGATTTTAGATATATTGTATCGGTTCAAGCAGTGTATATAGACTTATATAACTTAGTACAACATTGTTCAGAATCATATTATCAAAATATAATTAAACTATAAACTTTCTTTTAAATGAGTATTATGCAGGTTTTGAAGCTTAGTATGCTGCATATATGTTCATATTAAAGTATTTTTTTGTGTGTTTAATTCTGAATTCTGGGACCGTCCAAATTTTGTCATTAATAGCAATAACATTATCTGCACAACAGAGTCTACTCTCTTTAAGTACATAATCTGAGATTTAAATGAGTTAGAAAGTCAACAGGAAGTCCAGCAGAAGTAAGTGTGGGTCTGGTGCTTCAAAGAACATCTCATGAGCATGTGTTATTCCTCACATTCTTCTTTCTCTTGGGTGCACTTCTTCTGGACCTCTTCTTCACAGACTAAAATAGAGATGGAGTTGTACTTATACCCTTTGACACTGAATTGTCAGAAATGTGTGTATGTTGAGAGAACTCACCTTTAATGCAGCCACTTTTGGATGGGTAACATCCTCGAACTGTCTATGCACACTTACAACCTGTCGCAGAGATCATCAGAGTTTATTCTTTTTTCAGCCTTTTGAAGTGGCCGCATATTTAACGTTTGTACAGTACCATGATGATACAGTACAATGGTAGTAGATGATAATATCATAGTACCATTTTGATAAATTGCACTATTATTGTTTTTTAAGTCTAATTTGTGTATATCATCACTTGCCATTTAAAATGTTATTGTGGCTGTCATGGATATGCACCTGTAGTGGGTTAGTTGCGTGGTTGTGGGAAAGAAGTGAGTAAGAGCCGATACGAGACCTGTTGGGCTTCTTCCTACTGGCATTCAAATGTCGCCTCGACCTATCGGTCTAAAGTACAGAACAGAAAGTACATGAACTTTTATACTCTCTCAAAATACAAAATGTTTTTCTCTTATGTTACATTTATGTGTTTCTCACCTGGATGAGTGTGTTTGGAGATCCTTTGACTGAGTAAGATCCAGGCCGTTGACTGAGTTGAGCTTGTCTTCGCGTCCTCACCTGAGAACAGAGAATAGATGTTGGCAAATTTTTGCCTTATGATCAAAGAAAAAGTCACATTATAAATGTTTATTATTTAAAAAAACTGTTCTTTCTATTCATAAAACAAACCCTAAATAAAATTGCATCACAGTTTTCACAAAAATATTAAGGAGCACAAATATTTTCAACATTGATGATAATAAATGTTTCTTGAGCACCAGATCAGCATATTACAATGATTTCTGAAGGATCAAGTGACAGTGAAGACTGGAATAATGATTGTTGAATGCTTTGCCATCACGGGAATAAATTACATTTTAAAATATATTAAAATAGTAAACCGTTTTTTATTGTAATAAGGTTTCACAATATTACAGTTTTTATTGTATTTTTGATCAAATAAATTTAGCCTTGGTGAACATATGAGACTTTTCAAATCATTAATAATCTTACTGACCCCAAACGCTTAAACTGTATGCCACAGACTCACCAGAGAAGAGAAGGACTCTTCTTCAACCTATGAAATGACATGAAAGAGGATTATTATTGGGATATGAATTATTTTAACAGCAACTTATTGATTCAAACTAGTGTTTATCTGGCCTCCACGGTTGGTTTTGTAAAGATGGCAATCTTTGGAGATTGTTTGTTTAGAAAACAATCCACAATAGTGACCGTTTGAGCTAGACAGTTGGTCTGTTTAATTTCCTTTCTCTGGAGTCTGTATATTACTAAATAAATATTGATCAAAGCTCTGATAATTGGCCACAATATAATACTTCTCAGTGCACATACTGTATATGCTTTGTAATTAATACTTTTCTTCACGACCAAGCCACTCTTTAGTTTTATTAAATTATTTATTTGTTCATAAATTCAAAACTTCTTTTAAGTGACTACAATAAATAATAAGATTAAACTCTCAGCACTTCTACTCTTTCCTCCATTTCATCCCTTCCTTTCCACCTCAATATATTACAATGTACTGCATTCACTTAAAACTATTTAGACATTAAAAAAGTCCAGTGTTTATGATGATTCTTTCTTTATTAACCAGCCAGAGTGGCAGCACATAGTTCCCTAGAAATTACTGTTTCAGAAAGCCAAGAAAAAGAAAGCACTGTTTTCCAAGTACTGTTAAACTATGGAAATTCATCTGAACCTACCAAATTGAAGTTGAAGTGCAACCGTAGAGAGTACATGTGTGTCTGTGTGATAGTTCACACACAGGTGTGTGTATTCATGTCTGTATGTTAACTCTGGACATGAGACAGAAGAAATGGAAAACTTAGTAAGTGGAAAGTCAAGTAGCGCTCTGGCACGTTGAAATGCCATGGAAAGTTGGAGACGTTTGATATTTTCAGGGTATTTTGGAATGACAGATTATTGAGTCACAGCTCTTCAGACTCCACGGTAGCGAAGAGTGAAATGACATCTGTGTCTGTGGTTCTGACCCTTCAAACACATCTGGTCAGTGTCTTTACTGCCTCCTTTAATATATAAAAATACTCATAATGTCTCATGGCCAGTATAATTGCCCTATTCTCTTGCTTTGCCATTGTGACGCAAAACCAAGCTGGAATGGAAACTTGTGGGTTAGCATTCCAAGGCTTTTACTGTAGTCCAGTATAGACCACAAACTACAAAGTCTTGTTTCTTATATTAAGTTCAGTGATTTGCCTGAAATTAACTTAAACACAGTTGTATTTTGAAGTAATGTGTAATTAATGTGCTGTTAATATGTAATTAATGTGTTATAAATGTGATTACACAAGTAAACCCAACTGTACTAGTACCACTAAAAAGCACTTTAAGCAAACTATGATGCATCCCAAATGGAGCGTACTGTATTCTTTAGCCATGCACGAAACCAGACCTTACCTTGACCTCTGTAACCTGTGTGCCGGCACAGTCCACACTTCTGCCCGTGCAGTCCAGAGCATGTGTAAGCAGACAACCCTGTAGACAAAGCAAGCAGACCCATAGCATTGTGGCCATAGCTGCAAGAGCGTGTTAGTGTGTTAAGAGATCAGAGGCTCTGTGGAGCTCCCTCTCTTAGTGCAATAGTTTTATACTCCCAGTCCTAATGGAGACCAGATGGAGATGAGAGAGAAAAGACCATGCCAACCACACGCACACACATACACACACATCCGCAGTTGTCTACATAGCAGAGAAACCTCGGACATATTCAAGCAGTTAGAAGAACTGAAACCCAAAAGCTTGCAACCACAGAAAACACACATTCTTATAAGACATAGACAAATATATCATACACAGTAGCAAATAGATAGCGTCAGTTATTGATTACGGTGTATCCTATACAGAGAAAGTTTGTTGTAACTGAAAAGTAATATAGGTAAACTTTTGCGCCAAAAGTTTCTAAAGAGATGGAGGAATTTTTGGGGTTGTTTGAAAAAAAAAACTTCTTTAGCAGCTTTCTGTGGCCACATAATAATCATATTCCAGCCTCTGGAACATAGCGAGGATGCTTTGAAGTTACTGTGTTCTTATAAAAGGCATGTTCAAAGGGTTCACTCAATATCCCATGCAGATAAAAGAACTACAAAGTTTTTAAATAAACAACACACTTTGACATATGTGTGCACACTTACAGACACACATTTAAATCTCAGACACATGGACATGGCATGGTAAAGGCAAACATCCAGTCCCAGGGCTGAAGGGACGGCCAGGAACACTGGTTTGGCAGTTTTCAAGAATTTCAGATTTACTTCTAAAAGACATTGCTTCCCCTGTCTCTCTCTCTCTCTCTCTCTCTCTCTCTCTCTCTCTCTCTCTCTCTCTCTCTCTCTCTCTCTCTCTCTCTCTCTCTCTCTCTCTCTCTCATAATGATGTGGAATATTAGATGCTTATATTTCCTTAAATAAATATTCTGGGTTCAATACAAACACTTATGGCATACTGTTGATTGCCACAAATTAATGGTAACACTTCATAAAAAAAAAACTTACTTTTTTTGTATTGAATTGCCAAATTTCAACTAAATTGTGTCATGATTTTAGTGTGAAACATGAGGGGCAAGTGGAAATGTTATTTGTTGTAATCAACATTGTCACAAACCCTATGATTGAGTTTAACTTTTATTTTACCCAAAATATTCCATTAAGACAAGTGGTTGCCAAGATGTTGCTATGCCGTTGCTATGGTTTTCGTTTTCTAGGCTGTTGCTATGTGATTTGTAGGGTGTTATGGATTGCTAGGTGATTACATACTGCTCCATGTAAAAAGAGCAAACCCCAAGGTCTCTGTGATTGTAATCTTTATATATGAAAAATTACACAACTGGTGTGCACATCCCAAACACCCAGAGTTGGGCGCAGGTGCAGGACAACTGAGTAATACAAATGAAAAAAAGAAGTGTGAAGTCCGCACACTGAAAAAGCTGCTCCAAAGAATTTATTAGCAAGGCAACGTTTCGACCATCAGGTCTTCATCAGGCACAATAATCACTGTAGAGTAAGTTTAGCATTAAATAGACACAGGTGATCACCATTAATTATAATCACCTTGATTATGCACACATAAGGGATCATGTGACAGATACGTGACAAATACAAAGCACGTGACCATAACATTTCACGCGAGAAAAAAAAAAAAAAAAAAAAAACCATACCTACATACATACCCATACATATATATACACATACATACACATATAAACACATATACATAAACACATATACACAATAATAATAATACTATAAAAAAGGCTTGATATCAAACTCCTCATTCAACCCTAATGGTGACAGAGTGCTTAAAGTATAAATCCAAAAACATTCCCTCTGTAATAATTTTTTCTCATAATCTCCTCCTCTTGAGGGTTTTGTTACTTTTTCTATGCCAATATACTGCAAGGCGCTGACATTATGGCCTACTTTTCTAAAATGAGCCGCTATAGGGCTGCGCATATCACCAGTCCTAATGGTACTGCGATGTTCACTAATACGGGTACGCAATTGTCTAAATGTTTTTCCCACGTATGCAAGACCGCAAGGACACCGAATTAGATAAATCACATGAGTGGAAGAACAAGTAATAGTACCCCGTATCGGAATATCATGACCAGTACGTGGATGACTAAAAGACTTACATTTGTGTGTAAAAGCACACTGCGCGCAATTACCACACCTGTAATTCCCTGGGGGAAGAGTTGGAATACCATGTTTCGTGCGTGAAGGATATTCAGATTTCACAAGCAAGTCACGAAGATTATTTTGGCGTTTAAAGACTAGTTTGGGACCATTTTTAAAAACACCTGATAATTTAGGATCACTTGAAATGATATGCCAATGTTTATTTAAAATGCTACGAAACTCCGCACCCAATGCTGAGTACTTTATCGTACAAATGGGAGCATTGAGAACTTGCGTATTCTTATCACGTTTTTTTCGCAAACACTGCATTTGAGAGGTCTCATTGATTTTCTTTTTGGCATTTTCGATCCATTCTATACGGTAACCACGATTCAAGAATCTTTTAGTTAAAACATTGGATTGGTGAGTATATGATTCATCCGTGCTACAGATTCTACGTACACGCTTAAATGGACTGATAGGTAAACTCTTAATTAAAGGTCTAGGATGGAAACTATCGCCTCTTAAAATAGTGTTGCGATCCGTTGATTTTCGGTATAGATCGGTATGGAGTTTCCCGTCATTTATATATACTCGAACATCAAGGAAACTAATGCTTACTGGATCGCATTCCATAGTGAAATTCACATGCTCAGTCCTTGAGTTAAGATAATTCAAAAACATCAACATCTCTGCAGGCGTGGCCTTAGTGATCATAAAAATGTCATCAATGTACCGCTTGTAAAGCAAAATCTTAGGAAAAAAGGAATTTGATTCATTTAGAATAAAGTCATTTTCAAAAACTCCCATATACAAGCAAGCATAATTAGGTGCCATCTTACTACCCATTGCAGTACCTTTCACTTGTAAGTAAAAGTCATCCTGAAAACGAAAAAAATTGTTAGTTAGGACAATACTTGCTAAGTCCAATAGACATGCTGTACTAGGTTTTTCGTCCACAGATCTTTGTGTTAAAAATTGTTCTAAAGCAGATAAACCCTCAGTATGAGGGATGTTGGTATATAAACTCTGAACATCAAAAGTGGCAAGAAGGACAGCATCAACAGCAAAGTCAACATTATATAATGATTCAATAAAATCCATAGAATCTCTTACATATGACGACAACATGGGTACAAAAGGTTTGATATAAAAATCCACATAAGAGGAAATGTTTTCAGTAAGACTACCTATACCGCTCACAATAGGACGACCTTTCAAAGGAGTTTCTAGTCCTTTGTGGACCTTAGGCAAAGTATATAATTTGAGAGGGACTTATCTGAGAAGTTCATTAGCGTGTCCCCTGGTTGCTCCTCGTCATCCGTGGAGGCAGGGAAAAGCCTTTTTCGCTTGCCCCTTCTGCACCTCTTCTTGATCTGTTTATCCTTCGATCCATTGGACGACGGCGAAATGTTTCCACTTTTTTAGGCCGTACTCGGTCCAACAGTCAACCAATGGATGTTCAGAGTTTATATACCAACATCCCTCATACTGAGGGTTTATCTGCTTTAGAACAATTTTTAACACAAAGATCTGTGGACGAAAAACCTAGTACAGCATGTCTATTGGACTTAGCAAGTATTGTCCTAACTAACAATTTTTTTCGTTTTCAGGATGACTTTTACTTACAAGTGAAAGGTACTGCAATGGGTAGTAAGATGGCACCTAATTATGCTTGCTTGTATATGGGAGTTTTTGAAAATGACTTTATTCTAAATGAGTCAAATTCCTTTTTTCCTAAGATTTTGCTTTACAAGCGGTACATTGATGACATTTTTATGATCACTAAGGCCACGCCTGCAGAGATGTTGATGTTTTTGAATTATCTTAACTCAAGGACTGAGCATGTGAATTTCACTATGGAATGCGATCCAGTAAGCATTAGTTTCCTTGATGTTCGAGTATATATAAATGACGGGAAACTCCATACCGATCTATACCGAAAATCAACGGATCGCAACACTATTTTAAGAGGCGATAGTTTCCATCCTAGACCTTTAATTAAGAGTTTACCTATCAGTCCATTTAAGCGTGTACGTAGAATCTGTAGCACGGATGAATCATATACTCACCAATCCAATGTTTTAACTAAAAGATTCTTGAATCGTGGTTACCGTATAGAATGGATCGAAAATGCCAAAAAGAAAATCAATGAGACCTCTCAAATGCAGTGTTTGCGAAAAAAACGTGATAAGAATACGCAAGTTCTCAATGCTCCCATTTGTAAGATAAAGTACTCAGCATTGGGTGCGGAGTTTCGTAGCATTTTAAATAAACATTGGCATATCATTTCAAGTGATCCTAAATTATCAGGTGTTTTTAAAAATGGTCCAAAACTAGTCTTTAAACGCCAAAATTATCTTCGTGACTTGCTTGTGAAATCTGAATATCCTTCACGCACAAAACATGGTATTCCAACTCTTCCCCCAGGGAATTACAGGTGTGGTAATTGCGCGCAGTGTGCTTTTACACACAAATGTAAGTCTTTTAGTCATCCACGTACTGGTCATGATATTCCGATACGGGGTACTATTACTTGTTCTTCCACTCATGTGATTTATCTAATTCGGTGTCCTTGCGGTCTTGCATACGTGGGAAAAACATTTAGACAATTGCGTACCCGTATTAGTGAACATCGCAGTACCATTAGGACTGGTGATATGCGCAGCCCTATAGCGGCTCATTTTAGAAAAGTAGGCCATAATGTCAGCGCCTTGCAGTATATTGGCATAGAAAAAGTAACAAAACCCTCAAGAGGAGGAGATTATGAGAAAAAATTATTACAGAGGGAATGTTTTTGGATTTATACTTTAAGCACTCTGTCACCATTAGGGTTGAATGAGGAGTTTGATATCAAGCCTTTTTTATAGTATTATTATTATTGTGTATATGTGTTTATGTATATGTGTTTATATGTGTATGTATGTGTATATATATGTATGGGTATGTATGTAGGTATGTTTTTTTTTTTTTTTTTTTTTTCTCGCGTGAAATGTTATGGTCACGTGCTTTGTATTTGTCACGTATCTGTCACATGATCCCTTATGTGTGCATAATCAAGGTGATTATAATTAATGGTGATCACCTGTGTCTATTTAATGCTAAACTTACTCTACAGTGATTATTGTGCCTGATGAAGACCTGATGGTCGAAACGTTGCCTTGCTAATAAATTCTTTGGAGCAGCTTTTTCAGTGTGCGGACTTCACACTTCTTTTTTTCAATCTTTATATATGGCATTGTAAATGGATTGGATTTTTTACCTGTTTAATCATCTGCCAAGAAAAATCTGCTTGTCTATTTGTCTTGAAAGAAAATTTGTGGTATGCATCTAAAGACGGAGAAGGAAAACATCCCAAAGAGCTTGAGTTGCAGTAAAAGTGCACACTTGTCGACATCTCATCCCTCACAGGAGGGCGTTTGAGTTTTGAAAGAAGGGATTAAACATTGAGAATATACTCAGCACTTTCTGCATAGTCATCGTTTTGATAGATCTGCTGACTGCAGAAAATGAAAGGAAGCAGCTCTGTTCAATTTAAAATCATGACTTTTTAGTTTCTGATTCTGAACAAAGAGACTGCTTTCCCCAAACAGCTATTTGTTTTGTGCAGGAGTGACAAGTGATTTAAAATGAAGAAACATGACTAACAATGCATAAAAGGCATTAAAGGTGTAGAGACTTTAAGGACGAACCAAACACGAATTAATCTTTCTAATCTCTCATGGGATTCATTCAAATGTGATTCAGCATTTCGGATCTGAATACCACATTCCAAAGTCACAAGACTGGCTCCAAATTGTCTAGAAAACCCCCCCAGAGAAGTCTTTTATGGCCCCGCAGGCATCAGAGATAAGCCTAAACAGGAAGAACGTTGTCACTGTTTCATCCTTAAGCAAGACAAAGCTGCTCAGAAATGGTGAGACGAGGCCTGACCACCAAGGGGCCTGACCACCTTTGACCTCCCTCAGCATCACCACTGCTGAGCAGGACAGCGATGTAAGACAGACCACGCTTCCATGGAACGTGAGAGACTTACACAGACTTTACATATCAAACCCATTAAAACTCACGCAGAACAATGCTCCGTGGACTTATTCAAACATCATAATTCTTGTTGTTCCTACAATTCATGTTTGTATTATGCGTAGATCACATATAAATCATGTAATTGTGATATAACTGTGTGTATGGATGAAAGGGTATCGTGCTTCCAATCAAAAGAATCGTATGCCCTTAATTCAAAAGGTGGCTTGTTTGAAATCTGTGTAAAATGTTTTGTATGATTATAATAATCTATAATGTTTAAACTGGGGTCTCTTGTTCTCTGCTAAGTGCTGGAACCCAAGCAGATCCCAGATAACGATAAGTAGGAACGATCCACCTCCTAAAATGATGCCATTGTCTCATTGGTCAGAATTCTCTAAAAGAGGTTGGACTAACGTTTAAGTTAAAGACCCGAACAAAGGAGTTAGAGTATGTTAAGAAAAAGAAATTCGGTTCAGAGAGCAGTTCGGGGTTGCCGTTCGGTTTTGAGTTCGGTTCGGTGTTGAACTAAGTTTGCGCCTCTCTCTAGCAACAGCAAGAGAGTGTTCCTGTTCGTGCTTCTCTCTGAAAACACCAAAGAGCGTGTTCGCACGCTTCTACATCGACCAGACCAAATTAGACCAGCAGACAAATAACCCATCAAGATCGGGGTTGAAACAGCTCATTCAAGCCATCTAACTCGTCTTACTTTCATTTCTTCCTTTATTTTCTTTTTTCGTAAAAGTCTCGGTTCAAAGTTAAGTTGCTGCGAAGTTCGTTTAAACGTCTCTCCTTTTAAACGCGCTTCGCACCGCAAAAATGGAACTCCCTAAGCAACGCAAAAGACAAGCAAGTAGCAGCTACTCCAGACTCTTAACTGAACTGGTGCAAATGTAAATTGAATAACCTGTCTAAGAAACGAATGTTTAAATTAATGCTTGGTGGTTCGTTCAGGTCATGTCTTACAAAGTGCATCTCACTCTGAAAACTCTCTCTCTCTCTTCCTCTGCGCCTTGTATGAATGCGTGTGTGTGATTGTGTTTAGACCTTAGTTTTATGTGTTTAGAATAGTTAATTAAGTCGTCAATATATTTGAAAAGATATTTGCCTTGTGTTGTGCTTGCACATTTAATGTCTTGTACTGTCGATCTAAAGTTACCTTGCTAATACATAGTGTTTCACTATAGATTGGATATTCATATCTGTTGCCAAGGTTATAATTACGGCCCGTTCAAATGAACTCTAAACGAGTCATTTGCTCGGTTCCATAGTGATTCGGTCAAGATTCATTGCAAATCGATGAATCATTCCTTTTGAGCTAAATTGGCCTTCCGGCCCCCCTTAAATACATTTTATGTATATTATTATTGTGTGATTCGTTACAAAGGGAAGAGTTTTAATTTTGTCTGGGAAATGAGCCCTGATTTGGTTAAATGCAGTAGCTGGTAAAAACATAGATTTATCATCATTTAATTTGTCTACTTCAAATTTGCACCAATAAATCAATATATTATGTGTAGCGTCAGTTCTGGCAGGTCACGTTAGTCAAGCTCGCATCAACTGCCTCTCAGCTGATCCACGTCTACCTATAGGAATATGACGCCTATCACTGTATACATATATAATCTCCTTCAGTAATATCAGCAGCTCTCGCGTTTCTCAAGAGCTAATTACCCTCCTCCATCCCCAGCTCCTCCTCTCGCCCAGTCAGGATGGCATTCTGATTCCCCTTGAATAAGAATAAATTCATTCTCAAATTATGTTGTACTTTAAAATCTTGAATTAATGATATCTGCAATACATTCATGTTGGTTCTGTTCTGTTTACCCTAAAGGGGTTACTGCTGCTCTCCCTGCTCTTATCCATGCTAGGCTGCCTGGATGCGCAGGGAGTTCTTGCCCAGAACAGAACCATACCGCCAATCCTAACTGTATGCAATTGTCAGTCGTATTTGACGATAGTGGTCCTGACAGAATAACCCTTTTGTCTTTGAAGAGCACATTCATAAAGCCTTAGTCAAATGATCACTTGCTGAACATCCCATACATGTTTATTTGTGAGATACAAGAAAAACATTTATGGAAGCAGATGTTTTACTGTAACTGACGCTGCAGAGTGAGCTTAGCATTCTATACATTGCAACATTCTTGTGGTGCAGATATTTACCACAGAATAACACAAACTCAGACACACTGACAGTGGGCTGGCTTGCAAACTCTAGTGGTTTTCACCCTTCAGACTGCTTTGGACATTATCCTAAGAAAGCATTTATATAATAAATTAAATTGAGCTGTGTTCTTCGTACATGCTCTCAATATTAAATGTAATTTCTTCCTTTCAGCCAAGACTTCCTGATGTTTTAACGGCAATAAAGACTTTTCTCTTTTTTTATGCATTTTATAGGACTGTTTATCTGTTATTCTGTATTGTAAAAAGCGCTATATAAATTAAGGTGACTTGATTAGACTTTCTAATAACCTACAAAATAGTCTAAATGCATTTCATATTGCAGCCAGAGTGAAATATGACTGTGTATTACGGTGGCCGAGAGAGCTCAACACGAAGCAACTGAAGCAAACACATGCAAATAGAAAAAAACGCGTGCAAATAGAAAAAAACACATGCAAATAGAAAAAAACGCGTGCAAATAGAAAAAAACACAAGCAAATAGAAAAAAACACCTGCAAATTAAAAAAAACATCATCATCAGTTTCACAACACACGTGTGCTCCAAATACAGAAACGCGCTGCAAAAGTTCACAACACAACCAAATACAGAAACGCGCTGCAAATATCACAGACCACAACGAAAATGTTTCCAGGGGAACCAAATGGGACGTGCTTATTGCTCGTGAGCTTCCCTATGCATTACTCCATTCGAAGGGCAGACGGCAGAGCCCTTAAAGTGGGACTTTGGAGTGAGCAGGGCTCTAGTGTGCTGTTATGTAGCCGTGTGGAACGCACTTGATGAAGGAGCAACGAAAGACAACGTAATTCCTCATTATTTTCACCTGGGATGTTCCCATGACAACGCAGCACAGCGTCGATCAGCTGAAGAGCTGTTCTTACCACAGAAATATAATGCTGTTAACATAACGGTTGCAAATACATTTTTATTTTTACTTTACAAAAAAGCTTTTAAAATATGCGTGTATGTGTCTCAACTTTAAAACTTTGGACCCTACATTACCTAACATTTCTTATAAAACTTTTCTTTATGAAAATTTAAACAAAACATGAAACTATTTGTACAGTGTAACTGATGAAAGATAAATATCTTTCTTTCATGTTCTTCTCTATCTTTTTTATTTATTTATTTTAGTTTTCAGCTCATTGTTCTTTTCTCATTTGTATTCTGATGACATTGAACATATTGTTAATACATTTTGTATATTGTATACAAGGTGTATGTCATAAAAATATAATCTCTGTATGTTTTGCAAAAATAAATAAATACATAAAGTAGAATTTTAAGCTGTAAGCACCAGCACGTCCCAGCCGGGTTCGTCACTTATTTGGTTCCCCTGGAAACATTTCCGTTGTGGTCTGTTATTTGTAGCGCGTTTCTGTATTTGTGTTGTGAGCTTTTGCAGTGCGTTTCTGTATTTAGATGGTGTTGTGAGTATTTGGAGCTCACGTGTGATGTGAAACTGATGAAGATGTTTTCTTAATTTGTGGGTGTTTTTTCTATTTGCATGCGTTTTTTTCTATTTGCATGCGTTTTTTTTTTGGTTTTTTTGCATGCGTTTTCTTCTATTTGCATGTGTTTTCTTCAGTTGCAGCGCGTTGAGCTTTCTCGGCCACCGTAGTGTATTTCTTTAATGGAATGTATTCATTATAACGGGGCAGCAGTACACCTCACCAGTACACTTTGCCACCTCAGCCAAAGAGAGCAACAGTACTTTGTGCTGTGTCAGTGAAAATATGTCAGCAATCTAGCTTTAGCTGGAAAATAAACTATAAATATGCCACAATTTGAGAGGCAAACATGGAATGTATATTCCTTATATCTTGCTTAAATGGATAGTTCACCCAAAAATGAACATTTTGTTGTACAATTCTGTCATCATTTACATCAAGTTGTTCCGAACCTGTTTGAATTTCTTCCTTCTGCTGAACACAAAAGAAGATATTTTGAAGATTGGCGGAAACCAAACAATTCATGGACCCCATTGACTTTCATAGTATTTTTTTTAATACTATGGAAGTCAATGGGGTACATCAACTGTTTGGTTTCAGACATTCTTTAAAATATCTTCTTTTGTGTTCAGAAGAAGAAAGAAATTCACATTTGGAGCAACTTTAAGGCAACTTTAAATGATGACAGAATTTTCATTTTTGAATGAACTATCCCTTTAATGTACCTTTTAAAAGAGCTATTGTCTGTCATGGGATAGGAGATTTCAGTTATTCAGTCAACGCTCTGTACGTTCTAAGAAATGTTCATTTCTGTTGTTTGTATCCAGAGACACAAAAAGAGCGGGCGGTTTTTACCTTTGCAGCGGGCGGTCAAAAATGCAGCGTATTTTAAATTGTAAATACAACATACATACCCTAGGTCCCACGATTTGCCGCGTAACAAGAAAGGAGTCAACAAATGAAGTTCATACAGTCAATCAGTAACTGTTTCTCCATAGCAATCTGTAGGCTAGGCCAAGTGATTCATTATTTCATTAATCTGTTAAGTAAATACGCAACATGAATTACAGCGCCTAGAAATCCCCCCAAAAAGTGTCAAGGAACTTTCTTCAATCTTCACTGAGTTAAATATCTTCTGACTGGATCTCCGTTTGTCTGATGACAGTGAGAATGACAGTTGACGGATGTGAGCACGATAACAACGTCAAACACAACAGAAATATTCACCTCAGAGAAGATGGTACATGGATTGTATTTTGTGTTGCGCTTGTCTGAAGGATAAAATCATTGGTTACCCGTAAGCCAATCACATAACGTTTGGTTATGACGCGTGTTATTCGCCAGCTCTGCCGCATCGAACTTCCACTGTAAACACATGTATGATGCGAAAACGAATCATCGAGCGAAATCATCGAGCGAAATACCGGAGTGAACATGGCTGACCGAGTTTTGCTGCTTCCTTAACCTGATCCTCCATGAGTGCAACCAAGGGGGACACAATCACAACTATCGCCTTGCCGGCCTTTGGCTTGCCCAGTTTCTCGCTGACGATCGGTAATAGTTGATAAATTGAACTTTTCCCAAAACCTGTCGGGAGTAGGGCCACAACATCTCCTTCATTCAAAATGTTTAACAGACACTCTTCTTGTTCGGGCTTCAGTTTGCAATGCCGTGAATATTCTCCACAACAGAGCAAATTGCATCCCGTGTCTCCATATCCGCGGTCGTTTTCAACACAATACAATCTTAAACTCGGTGCTTAGTGTCAACGTCACGGCTCTCAGCCCGCCCTCTGTTCGTTGATTGGCCGGCTGTTTTCAGGCCGGAGGAAAACTGAGAGACATGTCGATGTCTCAGACTGAGTACAGAAGCGAACTGAAATAGAGCGGAAGTACGAAGTCTGACACAGTCAGGCTAGTGTTGTTACGCATGTTTAAATATGTTTTTAGGCTCCACTAGTTGTGATGTTTTGTTTTAACAGTTGATAAAGTTTGATAAGTAAAAAAAAAAAGTCATGTCTGTCATATGTGGTGCTAGCATTACTTTTAGTCAAACACAATGTTTTATGTCTACTATTCTGAATGTTTAGTAATGTTTGTGTAATTTTTTCACAATTTCTAAGCTGTAACAGAATGTTTGCGGTTGCGGGCGGGAGTGGAACACACATGTTGCGGGATTGAGCGGTAATGGTCAGAAATTCAGCGGGAGTGGGATTAAAAAAAACAGTCCCGCGCAGGATTCAACTGTACAGACCTACTCAGAGCATTAGGGACTCCAGTATATGAGCACAAACCACAGACAACTTACGTGTGACACGAACAAGACTTTATTTACTAGACTAAACACTTAGACTAATTTAACATACACACACATACATACATGCATACAGTGTACCAATGGAAAGAGAGCTGAAGCAGAATACAGGAAAGCGAGAAGTTATAGCATAGATTAACAGCTTTGAGCAAACCATCAGTCTTTAGTTCTAACACACTCTTCTTTAAAAGGGGTAGGGATACTTAATGTATCAAATAATGAGACTAAGTTTGATACTTGCATGTCATTTGAATGAAACTGTCCTGTTGCAATTTGTTTAGGCTCCAGTTGATCTTTGCTGATGTTGTCTTGATGAGAGAGAAACCGTTGGAGTCAGAGGATCTTTGGTGATTGGAAAGACAAGGCTGCAGCCTGGCACAAATTTAGGGGTCCTAGAAGACTTCTAGCTCAGCATCATCTTCACATCAGAATTTCTCAGAATCAGGGAAAACTCGTGTTTTATCAGTGATCTTTTAAAGTGTGAAGATGTCACACCCTCTGGAGGTCACTGAGCCAATAAGAAGTTGTTCCTTTAGAGGGAAACCTATGAACCCTATAAAAGGAAAATCATGAGATGGGAAAATTGGATACATGTTTATACATTTCTCAAGTGGTTATATATAGAATATATAGGATTAAAAGGGTTTATTTGTCCTTTTCAATGAGAATTAAGTGAGAGTCACATCTCTTTGTAGATTCCTTCTGGTCATAAACACTGATGGTCTTATCAGTCTTCACGTGTCCTGTAACCAGAAACCTGTTTCTGCCTGTGTGTTAGCTTAATCTTAATTTGGGTTATGTTAGTTGCAGTTTCCGGGGGATGGTTCACACATAGAACTCTTAACACAGTTTGTTGGGAGAGTGGGTTTGCCGGATTGTTCATTAAATATAATGAATCATTTTTGTGTGTCTGATTGGTCCAGACGCTACACCCATTAAGTCTGTTGTAAGTGATTTCTGCACCAAATGGAATTGTGAAAATACTAGGTGCGTTTTCCCCAATTCCACAGATGTTTTATGATATTCTGGTGCCTAGCTTTGATAAATATAACAGTTTAAATTTTTGAGTAATTTTAGTTGTAAATTTAGTTTTACGGCTTTTATAGTAATTATGGTTCCCTTTCAGTCACGTTCAGTCAAGTGTGCTACGAGTCGGGAAAAGCACTTCATCACCCATTGATGAGGACTCCACCCCCGTTGGTGTGACGGTGCTGCAGCGGTGGTCGCGACTTCAGAGTTAATTTCCTGCTGTTCTTACAGCTTCTAAAAGGGCATATTGCACGCTGCAGGCTGCTATAGCTCCTGTAAGCTGTGCTGAGGCCATTTCCCCTGTGCGCTTCAGCACTTAAAAGAGCTTATTTCCCTAAAAGAGCAAGCATGGGTGTGAAACTGCATCTTTTTAAAGATGTCATTCCACCCGTGTGTTTCTGGATGCTGTTGTTTCCTGCCCCCGTCTTACAGTCACGATCGCTGCCTCACGTGTCTGGGCTTAACCCTCTGGGGTCTGAGGTGTTTTCGGGGTCCTTGAGA